>PVIJ01000083.1:0-417645 GCA_004024925.1 Scalopus aquaticus
GGGGGGGGGGGGGGGAGGAGAGGAAGTGTGAGAGGTATATGTGGCCACACACAAAACACTTCCCCCACCCTTAAAGTGCATTTGGAAATGCCTGGATTTACTGAAAATTTATCATTTGACAAATCTAATGATATAATTCATGCCGGCCAGGGTAAAGAAGAAAGAATATAGATGCTATGATCAATCAGGATAATTTGAGGGAGGCTGGGGGAGGGGCTTTATTTACAAGGGTGTGGAATGTGTAGAGGAACCATAAGGGGAACTATAGGAATTTAGGCCAACAGCAGGACTGCCGTGATCCCGAGGACTGGAGGGAGAAGGCAAGGGAGAGGCGGGCAGAACCTGCAGGGAGAGAGCCCTCTGAGAGAACCAGTGCTCATGGGAGAACAGGGGACCAGGGAATAAACACTGTGATCCTTTTCCTTCTCTGTCCCTCACATCTCCTGCTGTGCTCCCCACTAGTTAAACCCAGGAAGGAAGGAGCTGAATGCAGTGCAAGTAGACCAGCATGATGGGAAAGAGCAGAGGAACTGTGGAGATGGAACCCAAGGAATAAACAGATGTTTTCTGGCTCACATGCCCATGACATAGCCTCACAAAGGTCTCAATGGCTTCATAACAGGCTCTCCTTTGTCATACTGTTGGGCAATTAATTGTCCTAAAATATGGTTGAGGTCATGGTTGCAAAAATTCCTTAGAGTGGGGCCTCCCCGGTGGCGCAGCGATTGGGCGCTGCGCTGTGGAGCTGTCGGCGGCGGTGACGCGAGTTCGACGCCCGGCCAGGGAGAATCCCACATGGTGCGGCAGACCTCTCCTGCCTCGCCCGCTGCTCCCCTCAGCAGTGTATTTCTGATCTGCCTGTTCTGCTCCCCACTCTGTCTCTGGTGAACCCTCTCGCCGCCCCACGCCTCTGGCCTGTGCCCCAGCTTGTATGTATAAATAAAAAATAAATATTTTAAAAAATAAATAAATAAATAAATCTTTAAAAAAAAAATTCCTTAGAGTGTTCTACTTATCTCACTATTTGAGGCATGAACACTGCTAGAACATCCCCACAGTGATTGTGAAGGCAATGCTTGAATACCTCTTTCCTTCTAAGGAAAAGCCATTTCAACTTGCAAAACTTGAGAGTTGATAGGTCTCTGAATTTTCCACTAAAATCTGCTTCTTATAAACTTCCATTCATTGTTCTTGGTTGTAAAAGTGAAGGAAAAAAAAAAAAACTCTCATACACAAGAACCATTGCTTTTACATTCCAATACCCAGATACCAGGTGACCCCTTCACCTGGATGCTTCTTGCCTGCTAACTTCTGGGGAAGCCCCACTTGCCCACTGCAGTGACCCTGCATTCTGACAGCAGCCAGCTGGCTGCTTATTGATTTGATTTGCTGTTCTTGACACATGGAAACTCTCAACAGATATTCATTGAAGAATAGTTGCGTCCTGTGTGAGATTGCTCCTCTGTAACACCCTCCTTTTTTCAATTATTTAATACAAGTAATGTGGAACTGCAGCTTGAGCCTCCTGCTGTTTTACTAAATGCCAAGACTGGTTATCCTAAGTGTTATTCTGAACTCCAGTAGATACATTTTTTTTTTAATTTTCAAATTAAATGGTTGAATCTTAGAGAGAATATGTGTGTATTAGTTTCATAGTGTTGTCATAAAAAAGTACCACAAACTAGATGGCTTAAACAGAAATTTGCTGTCTTATAGTCCTGGAGGCTATAAGTTGAAGGTCAAGGTGTTGGCAGACTGGGTTTCTAATGAGGCCTCTCTCCTTGGCTTGCAGATGCTACTTTCCTGCTGTATCCTCACGTGGCCTTTTCTCTGGGTACCATGTGTGTCTGTGTCCAAATTTTCTCTCTCACAATATTACCAGTTATATTGGATTAGGATCCATGCTACAGACCCCATTTAACTTAAACATCACTTCTAAGACATTATCTCCAAATACAGGCCCATTTTGGGGATTATCAGGACTTCAATATATGAATGTCGGTGGTGAGAGTATACAGGGAGCCACCTAATCCAAACTTGCTCTGGACCCTTTGCAGATTTGTCTCCTAAACTACCAGTGTGAAAATACCACCAGGAACCCACTTGGGTACTGTAAGGATGGTGAGATCACCATTCACAGGATTGCCCATTTCTTAGCTGGGCAACTTTGCATGCTAGAATTTTTGTACATGTTGCACTAACACAAGCATCTCTTAATGTTCACCTTTGAACTTCTTGAGATAGCAAGAGGAAGTGCGTCTGCTTCCTACAATTCATGTTAGCTCTTCATTTATAGACTCAACTTCACTGTTGACCCACAGCAGACAGAAGAGCATGCCTTGACTGGACCACAATTGAACCACCTAAATTCAGAATCTTATTCCCAATTCAGAACTGTGCAAAATCTTGAAAGAGCCTTTTTTATGCAAAAGTAAAAAAGCAAGTTACTGGGCTGGGGTTCTCTTCTCATCACTGTATTTTCCAAGGGGTGTGCTGTTGGAAATTGCCCCCCCTTGCTCCTATATATCCATCAAGGAATTGTCCATTCCTGAGTCCCACGCAGGAATTCAGAATCTACTTACACCTGTGTGTTGACCAATATTTTCATAGTTTTAAAATGTTGACAGGGGATGAATCAATCACATAAATTTGGTTTATGAACAGACAAGCTTTTGTTCCTTGGAATAGAATATTTGCAAGCGAAAACTCTACAGGCAGGCCAAGGTCAAGGCAGCTGCAGGCGGCTCATCCACCAATATTGGGGATCATTTCCAGCCCAGGGAGAGCCTGTGACCCAGGACTGTGGCGCCATGACCTGTGTGCATGCGGTAATTTCCTTCTTCTTCAAGTGGCTCACCACTGCCTTCCAAATGCAGTCAATTTTCTAAAATCCTTTGAACTCTGTGATGCTTATATTCTTACTTGGCCCCAAGACCCTGTACCCAACTCTGCACTTGCAGACTGTGTCTTGAGACAGCATCCATGGCTTTCTAGCCCAGGGGCTGCTTTTGGGGTTTGGACAATGGGGAGAAGCAGCCAGGTATTGAAGTGGCCGTGTCCCTCCAAGACTCCAGCCTCTTTTTTTTTTTTAAAGATTTATTTATTTATGCATACAAGCTGGGGTACAGGCCAGAGGCGTGGGGCGGCAAGAGGATTCACCAGAAACAGTGGGGAGCAGCACAGGCAGATGGACAAAAATACACTGCTGAGGGGAGCAGCGGGCAGGCAGGAGAGGTCTGCTGCGCCATGTGGGATTCCCCAGTGGGCGTCGAACTTGTGTTGCCACTGCCGCCAGCTCTGCAGTGCAGCGTTAAACAGCTGCGCCACTAGGGAGGCCCTCCAGCCTCTTTTTAATGGGTCCTTTCTCCAAAGTTCAGCTTCTGCTGGCATCCCCCCTTCTCCAGACCTAGGGATAATGGGTGTCCTGTCTCTTGTTGAACCCTCACCCCTGTCCACGGCTTATTGATCTGACTGACTTGGTTCTGTTTCTCACCAGATGCTAACACAAGTGCCAAAGAGAAAAGATCTTTTTTACTTCTCCACCATTCTCCTGACCCCCTGAGCTCACAATATACACCTCAGGGGAAAACTGTAAGTGAACTATGTTTAGAGTGAGCCTGGAGCAGCACAGCCCACAATAGGGAGGGGCGGTTGCTGGATGGAGTCGCTTTATTATTGTTCACTCAGGGGCACACACCCACATATTGAGGACTTTAAAAACTGGGCAGTACACTAGAGAAAGGGGTGCACAGAGTCGGTGAGCAAGACAGAAGATGGACCACTAGAGAACGATTGTACTGAGGGTGCAGAGTGATGGTTACTGGCTTGAGCCTGAGGCTCCCAAACTGGAACTAGATGCAGCCTGAGGCTGGGGTGTGAGACACCTGCCTACCCCCACCCAGGGCCAAACCAAGAAAAAACTGAATGGTCTCACTAACCAGCGCTTAAGTGCCTGAACCTTAATAACAGGAGTCAGTCACCAAGATTATGTTCTGTACTCACAAAGCAGGGAACAATTCCAGGCTTGTAGCCCTTTTTTGACTCTAATCCTTACCCAGCACTGCATCTAGAGATCAACCACAAGCCAAAGGTTGAGGCTGGCAGGAGACTGTGTGAGACATTTTGACCAGGGAGCTGGCCTAGGGTAGGGCATCATGGTGCCCACAGCACTGGAGGAAGCTTCAATACTTAATGCTCACTGGAGGTGACTTTTCAGTGCCCTACTGCTCCAGGCCTTATTACCTATTACCCCTGACAGGCACTAGTGCCAACCACATATGAAAAGGTGCAAAGGCATCGGTCTGAAATAACAGACACCTAAACATCCTGGGTTAAAAATTTAGGATTATTCCCAACTTCTTGTAGAAGGGGATATAAAGTCAATTTATTAAGGTGAGGATAGGAAATTCTCAATTAGAACCCATAAAAACGAAAAGTGAAGAGCAGAAGAACTTACCACAAATTTTGGAGCAAACAAACAAACAAACAAAAAACTGTGAGAAAAGTCTCAATCCAGAACTGCAGGGGTTTAAGGTAACAGTTATAACCATGCTTGCTGAACTACAAAAAATATTGGATGGTGTGAAACAGGAACACAATAAAAATTGAGAAAAGATGAGACTAATGGATCTTCAAAATACTACAATCAAATTAAAAAATACCATAGAGGCCTACAACAGTAGACAAAAGCAAGTAATGGAGAGAACTCATAAGCTGGAAAGCACACTGGCAAAAAACACACAGTAGATCAACAAATATCTACTTAAAAAAAAACAACAGTGGACACACTCCTTGAAACAGCATAAAGAGAAATAGCATCCATGTTATGGGAGTCCCAGAAGGAAAAGAAAATGAGAAAGACAGAAAATTCATTTAAAGAAAGGGTTGCTGAAAACCATCTCAATCTGGGAAATGAACCAGACATCCTGATCCAAGAGTTCAAAAAAACTACCAAACCAAGACACCCCAAGACACATTGTAATAAAGTAGCTGAAAGTCAATAGCAAAGATGGAATATTAAAAGCATTGAGAGAATGAAGAGTGCCCTATAAGGGGAAACTTACAGGCAAGAAGGAAATGACAAAGACATTTAAAGTATACTCAGAATCCCATCCTAAAATACTTAACCCTGCAAGAATATCATTCAAGACAGAAAGTTAGTCAAAAATTAAAAGAATTTATCAGAACCAAGGCACACATGAAAAGAAAAATTAAAGGGCTTATATAAATTTGTTATTTACAATACCTAGGATATAGAAACATTTTTATATACAAATAATAAATGAGAAGAAAAAGAAAATGAGAAGAAAAACATTTCTAGTCATAATCACTTCAAAAAAATTAAATACCGAAGACTTAATCTAAGTAAGTGAAGTACTTATACAATAAAAACTACAAAATGTTGTTAAAAGACATAGATCAAGACATAAGAATATAGAAAAACATCCATGCTCATCTATGGGGAGAGTTCAAATAGTCAAAATGATTATTCTACCCTAAGTGATACATAAATTTAACACAATCCCCATAATAATACCAACGATAGCCTTCAAAGAATTTGAACAAAAAATATTAAAATTTAAGTGAAACTATAAAAGGCCTTGACTATCAAAAGCAGTCCTGAGAAAAAGAGAAACAGAAGCATTTAATTACCTGACTTTGTAATATAAAATATTAATAACTAAAACAATATGGTTTTGGAATGAAAATTAACACATGGATCAATGGAACAGAATCGAAAGTCCAGAAGTAAATCCATATATATGTTGGTGCTTAACCCATGATACAGGAACTCTGACCAGGTAATGAGGAATGGTGACTTTGACAAATGGTTGTGAAAATTGGACAACCACATGCAAAAGAATGAAGTTGCATCACTCTCTAACTCCATGTACAAAAATAAATTCTAAATGGATTAAAGATATAGGTACAAGACCTGCAACAATTATAAATTTAGAAGAAAATACTGGAATTGTGTTTTCATGACATCAATGATAGACATATCATTGGAGATTTGACCCCTACAAGAAAAACAAAAGCAAAAATAAACAAGATTACCTCAAATTAAAAAAATTATCATACATGGGCCTGCCTGGTGGCACAGCAGTTAAGCGCTGTGCTGTGAAGCTGTTGGAGCGTGACGCAAGTTCGACGCCTGGCCGGGGAGATTCCCACATGGCGCGGCAGACCTCTCCTGCCTCGCCAGCTGCTCCCTTCAGCAGTATGTTTCCATCACTCTGCCTGTTCTGGTCCCCTCTCTGTCTCTGGTGAACCCTCTTGCCGCCCTGCCTCTGACCTGTACCCCAGCATGTATGCGTAAATAAATAAATCTTAAAAAAATATTATACAGTGAAAGAAAATATAAGTAGGTTAAAAAGACATCCTACCAAATGGGAAAAAACCATTCATACATTAAACAAGTGACAATGGGTTATATTCAAACTATATAAAAATATATTAAATTTAACATTTAAAACACAGACAGCCCCATTAATAAATGGGCCATAGATCTAAGGAGACAATTCACAAAGAAGTTAGTCAGAAGGCCAACAGACACATGGAAGTGGAAAAATCATCACTTTCAATGTGGAAGATGCAGGTAAAACCCCCAATGAGATGCCATCTCACACCTGTGAGAATGGCCCAAATTAAAAAGACCCCAACAAGTGCCAGAGAAGGTGTGGCAAGAGAGGAGTTCTGTTTTACTGTTGGTGTAAACTGGCGTAGCTATTTTGGAAAATAACCTAGATTTACCTTAAAAAAATTAAAAATGGAAATACCATATGACCAAGCAATCCCACTCTTGGGATTCTATCCGAAGAACATGAAGCCATCAACTCAAGTCATTATGCTCTGCAATGTTACTGTGGCATTATTTATAATGTCTAGGACACAGAGACAAGCTAACTGCCCAGTGGTAGAGGGTTGGATCAAGAAGATCTGGTATATTCATGCAATGAAAGACTTTCCAGACATAAGGAAAGAAGATATATTATTTATAGCAAAATCGAAAGAATTTGAAGGAATTTTGTGTAGTACAGCAAGTCAGAATGACAAAGACAAATACTGGATGTTTACATAGCAGACAATTTGACAAAGCAAAATGCTTACAAAAACTAGCTGACACTAATAAAGGAGATGAGGTTTCTGAGGGTAAGAAGGAGGGGAATATAGAGATACCAGACAAAGCGTCAGGAAAAACAAAGAAAAAGAGACAAAACTTGCAAGCTGACCACAGATCTGAGGCATACAGCAGGGGAGAGCAAGGCAGAGGGGGCAAAGCAGGGAGGGGGAAGAGCACAAGGGTCTGTGGTGATGGCTCACTTGTGCTATGGTGGGATTACAGTGGAAAAAATCATATACTATCCAAAAATTAACAAAGGTGTAAATAAATATTTAAAAATAAGAAAGGAAGAGGGAGAAAGGGTCAAAAAAGTGTAAGGAATGGTGGTTAGAAATGAAAAAGAATAAATGAATGAACAAAGGAACAATCAAAAAATAAATATCACCGTCAGAGCCCCAGCCTCGGAGGTTCTGATTGTTGACCTGGGTGGGGCAGATCCACACGGCCGTACACTCAGCCTTGTGTGGTGTGGACGCAGCCAGAGTGAGAGTCACAGTCCTGAGCTTCGTGTTCATGCCTCTTTGCCTCAGCACATGCTATCCCTTCACCATGGAGTAAGCCCCATGGGTGCCCTTCCCGTTGCCACATATGAAACCCACCTTTCACGGCCCATCTCCTGTGACTTTGCTATAACGCCTTTTCCCACTGAGCTATCACTTGGCAACTTATTTAGATTTTCCTTTTCTAACTTAGGTCATGTTCTCTTTTGATGTCTAAAATAAACTGTTTTATTTGGTCTCTACAACCCTAATTTCTGGTAGAGGAAAATTTGGAGAACTTTAAAGTAAAGTCCTTTTTTCCCCGTCAGAGAATATACCATAAACAGTATACACAGTGCCTAAAAGTCAGAAACCTGGATTCCATTCTCTGCTTTTTCCCCCATCCTACTAGGTCTGACATCTTAGCCCTTTAACCACTGCTGGTATATATGGCATATATTTCTCCCTTTTTCTTCTCAAATTTTACAGGACAGTTGTCAGGCTAGATGATCTGGCCACACAAAGGCCACACAAGAAGCTCTGGAAGTGTGTTTGAAAGAAATTCATGGTCATCTTGTCCAACTTCCCACTCCAGGAACAAGTTTCAGGCAATATCACGTCTGGGGTCTCTGGGCTCACAGTTTGATGTTTATTATCATTTGTCTAAATGAATAAGGCTGGAATTGATTCAGTTCAAATTCTAAACCTGTTTTCTTT
Organism: Scalopus aquaticus; assembly: GCA_004024925.1. Classification (NCBI taxonomy): domain Eukaryota; kingdom Metazoa; phylum Chordata; class Mammalia; order Eulipotyphla; family Talpidae; genus Scalopus; species Scalopus aquaticus. The sequence goes on from PVIJ01000083.1 coordinate 8,320, forward strand.
ATATTTTCCTAGCTATGTCACACCTCATCATTTTTTAAGTATCAATTCTACAATCATGTAGTAGAACAAGTGTTTTGTTTAGATATTATCCTGAGTATTAATTGTTACAAACCACAATCAATAGAGACAAACACTGTTCAAAACAATCCAATGTTTTCCATAAAGACCTGATTTACTTGGATTTCAGGCTCTAATGCCAAAACACAGAAAGTACTCTTTAAAAATAAATTGCTTTATTCAGGAAGATGAAATAATGTGGTAATTTCCCATACCGGGCTTAGCTGTAACTTATTTAGTTCAGGGGTGAATAGGGCAGCCCCGTCATCCTTGTTCACTTTCCTTCTCCTCCTCAGCACCTTATATCTCCTTAACCTTACTTTGAAGGCTTATGTGCTAGCCCTTCATTCTATAATTGCAATTAACTAAAAACTATGGGTGTGAATAATGGCCATGGCCCCTCCACAATGTTCGCCATACTTGACACAGCTATATATATATATATATATATATATATATATATATATATATAGTTATCATATAGGTATCATACTTGATGATAGGTATCATACTTTTGTATATAGGTGTCATACTTGATCTAATCAAGGACACCAGAAATTGGGAGACACAGCGCTAAGGAAGAAAAGAGTCTGATAAATAAATGGAGGCAAGCTGTTGATGTGTAAGATGTCATTGATCCAACAACATATACAAATATCAGAGACGTTAGTCTATGAAAAGATGTGAACCTATGAAATAAAACAGTCCAGGCATCATGCACTCTCCTCTTAAGTGCATGTTAATCCCTTTTCTGCATCCTGTGATTGTCCCTTGTGGACGCTCCATACCAGTTCAACTGTGGCTACGTCCCTCTCTTCCTCCTATCTATCTATCCTATCTTATTAGGTTACTTTGTACCCCATGGGGCATTTCCATGCTTTAAGAAGTGAATTTTTTACTGGCATAAGAAGCCTTTATCTGGTAGTTATAATGTAACCACGGAACTAGGAGACATTGCCTTTGAAATAGTCAAGTTCATCTATCAGTCCTTCTGGGAGCTTTTTCTGAAATACTCAATTACTTCAATGACAGTAGCTAAAGTTATTTACTCTGCCAGAAAAGTTCATTATTTTATACCATTTTGAAATGCCACATTATTTCTGAGTTGAAAAAGAGCAATAAATTATATTGCATATATTCTCATGTTACCTACAAGCTGAAACAATTTTTTAGGTTCAATTGCTTTCATCTAAACTATTTTACTGTGCAGAATATAATAGAAAATCTATTTTTTTCAATGTCTGCAGTTTTTATTTTCTTATAAGATTTCCCACCAGTTCTAAAATACTCAGAGACATTTTTCAAAGATACTTAGGACATAGGAATGTGTTTTCTGTGATTTGACATGGAGGGCCATCCCCCCAAAATAGAACTCGAAGCTTATTATAAGCAATGTGATGCATTAGATGCTAAAGCAACTTAGCATTGAGACCATCACTTGGCAGCAAATTTAGACTTTCCTTTTCTAACTTAGGTCATGTTCTCTTTTGATGTTTAAAATAAACTGTTTAATTTGGTATCTACAACCCTGATTTCTGGTAGAGGAAAAATTTGAGAACTTGAAAATAAAGTCCTTTTTTTTTTTTTCTTTTCTTGGAGGATATACCAGCAACACTATACATAGCAGCGAAGAGTCAGAGACTGGGATTCCATCCTGAGTTCTTCTAAATAGTACCTGGGGACCAGTGAGCAAGTTACTATCAGAGTTCCCATTTCTTGATCTTTACAATGGGTGACAAAATAAATCTCTTGGAGGATTGTTGAGAGTATTAAGTGAGCTGGGTAAATTAGTAACAGCTATCAACATTTAAAATGTACCAACTCTTTAACCCAGTAATTCTATTTGCAGCAATTTATATTACAGATACACTGACACAATCACACAAATATGTGTGTGCATACACATCGACTAACATGGAAATAGTTGATGCATACATAAAAAAAAGCAATAGAAGAAAAATTAGAAGACCAAGTATAATGTGATAAAAGGATTGGTGTTCTTAATAGATGAGAGTTCCTAAAACTTAAGAACATCATATTACAAATATGAGCAAGAAAATAAGTAATGAATGAGATAAAGAAGAAACGTAGATAACTACTAAGCATGTGAACATACGTTAACATTCAGCAGAAGTAAAACACACAATTTAAACTAAAATAAGTATGTACCATGTGTCCATTATAAATTTAATAACAGCATTGGACAAGATATATAAAGATAATAATAGTACTTATAAATAGTATTTATATTACAGATACACTGACATAATTGCACAAATATGTCCACATGAAGAAATAGATTTCTCTTCAAAAGTGTCTCAGCATCTTTGATTTGTCTATATATCTAGCTGTATCTATGTATCAAAGACGCCAAGACACTTGAAGAACAGAATGGATATAGATATATGTTAACATAGATATATATCAGCTTATCAAGATCATGAAGACTGTAATTGGGATTTATTGGAGTTCTATGGAATTTATTGAATAACGTAGAAATAACTCATATTTTTACAAGACTGATTCTTCTATGAATGTGATGTATTTATCTATTTTATGTAGATGTTCCAGAAAGTCTTTGAATGAAATGATATTTTTCTGTAGTATTCTGGCACATCTTTTGATTGATTCATTCCTGGATATGTTAAATTTCTTGTTATTTGAAATAACTTCTTTCCTAAGTTATGCTTTCTACTTACTGCTTTTATAGAGGAGTGAAAATTTTAAATATGGGACTTCTGTTTGCCAACTTTACTGTACCCTCTTTTCCATATGAACTCATTAGGTACAAATAATGATTTTTTAGTCTTTCAAATCCTTAAGCTTGTTATTTTTTTTCTTATTGTACTGGCTAGGACTTCTAGTACAATGTAAATGAGAAAAAGATAATGAACGTCCTTCTTTCTAATTTTAAAGGAATATTCATATAATTTCACCACCAAATATGATGTTTGCTTTAGGGTTTTGCTAACTATTGCCAAAAGTTTATATAACAAATATGTATTTAATTATAATGTATGATTTTTGTATCCATATTTTAAAACAATCACTTTGTTTTTCTTCTTAATCTGTTAATATAAAACACTAGTATCTATGATAATAAGTGAATTTGATTTATAATTCTCCTTTCTTTTACTGCCCTTGTCAAATTTTAGTATCAATTTTATGCTAACCTCAAAAATGCATTTTTTTTGGTTTTCAGAAAAAGTTCATGTGAGATTAGAATTTCTTGAATACATTAGTGACTAGCTGTAAAGCCACGTGGGATTGGTGTTCATTTCGTGGGAACAGTTTTAATTATTGATTCCATTTCTCACTAAGATAATTCCAGTTTTCTATTTCTTCTCAGTCAACTTTTGTGATTATATTTTTATTATCTGTTGTGGGTTGAATTGCATCCTTCCCCAAATCCATAAATTAAAGCCCTAACCCCTAATATGAAGGTATTAGGGATAGTATTTGACTGTACTTAATTATCTTATAAGGTTTAATGAGGTCAAAACAGTGGGCCCCTAATCCAATGAGACTAGTGTCCATGTAAGAAGAGATACCAGGAACTGCACACATGGAAAAAAAAAAAAGACTTTAAGAGAACACAGCAAGATCCAGCATCGACAAGCTAGGAAGAGAGGTCTCACCAGAAATCACCCCTAATAACACCTTGATTTTGGACTTCTGGCCTCCAGAACTGTAAGAAAATAAATTTCACCTCATCTGTGATATTCTGTTACAGCAGCCCAAGCAGACTGACCTGTTGCCTTCTCCCTCTTTTTTCTTGATTATCTTGCAGAAGATTCACGTGAGAGGGAGGGCGGTCTAGAAAAAAATTGTATCTCAATCAATATGAAGGTCTATAATATATATGTGTATGTATATGAGAGGAATCAGTCAAAAGGAATCTGTAATTATAAAGCTAGTCACAATTCAAACCCTCGTCCTTGGCTAGCCTCACTGACAGCCTGCTTCCAACCAAGATGGCATCTTTACGCCCTTTCTCTGCCTCTGCTTCCATCTGGGGCAACTGTAGTTCAAGCAAGAATTTGCCATTTCCCCTCCTCGATGGCCCAATTATGTGATGCTTTTACCTATGTGTACAATGCCAGAAATCATGCCTTGGTCATATCCTACCCCTGATTTAACTTCAGTGAATTTTGTAACTCTCAATCATACATTTTAAGTGGAATTTATTAATGTTTCCTATTTTTTAGCATTTTTTTCATTGTTCTTTTGTTTGGAAGAAGGGGGGAATTCCAGGAGGAAAATGGGGCAGAGATACATCAGTCTATGCTCTTCAAAAAGAACTTGCATCCAAATAGTGTTTCTTGATCCTTGCATAACTTCCCTACGTCTACCTCCAAATATTTCACCATTTGTTACTATTTCTATTTCTGCACCGTTCACTCTTCACAAATAACCTGTCCACACCTTGGTTCCCATTTGTCATTTTACATTTGCCCATCCCTCTAAAAAGCACAATGAATTCTTGCCATTTTTTCCTACTTGCTTTGTTATAATTCAAAACAATATTGCAGTAACTTGCTGTGCTGACCAATCTATCCTAGTCAATAAATAGTCAGAGATGATAAGAGATGATAAAATCAGGAAACAGAAGACAAATGGGGCCCCCACCCCATTGGTGGTAATGATAAATGCAAAGGATCTGGTTTCAAATTCTGCTTCTCGCATTTACTAGCTTTGGGATCTTATCAGATTTGAAAACTTATTCCAAGTCTTAATTTACTCAGCAGTAAAATCAAGGTAACAACTTTATGGGAATGGCGTCAGGAGCACTTGAGGAACCTCAACGTAGAGCCTCTGGCACTACATCTCCTAAAGTTTCCTTACTCCGGGGCACTGTCACCCCTCCCAACCACCCCCTGCAAATTCTAAAAGTGCTTAATGTCGTCCTGTAACTAGCAATGGGGGTTAACATCTCTATGTACTTCCAGTTGTGCCTAGATTTGTATAAGTTATGAAAAGGATGTAAGAGAAAGAAATTATGTGCAGACAGGGAGGTGCCAAAGTGAAAACGTGGCGAAGAAGGGGGACAGGGGGGAGCAGGGGATGGGTCTGAGGGGTGAGGGGAGCGGGCGTTCTGAGTTCCCCCTTCCTCTCTTCAAGAGCTTGTCTACCTAAAAGAACATAGGGGGGAGTTGGAAACAAATTCTTCTGCCCCTTTGTAAAATGAATTTGCTCATAAACGTAATTTTATAGAATGTCCAAAGACTCCCCATAGATTCAATTATATGGAAAAGAATCTGCCAGTGAATGTAAGAAAAGTGTTGCCTGAAAAGAGCAGTAGGGGGAGAATAGATGATTTAATTCCCACCGCCTCTCAACAGCTACTTTCTGTTTCTGTGACACTGGAGAAAAATCTGGGGTTCTCATTTGACATAGCCTATATTATAGCCTGTTGATTTCATCACAACAAGATCCTTCACTCATTCAAACATTTCCTCTGGCATTCACTTGCAGTCTAGATATAAGGGCGCAGCTGGGATGGGTAGGCAAGTCTCCAGCCCGCGGTGGAGTAACCCATGTCGGAGAGCTGTTCCAGCCTCTCTCCTGTCTCAGAATTTATCTAGTGACCATTCCCACCCCAAACTGAACTTATTTTTTTTCTTTTTGGTTAATTTTTTGGTGGCAAAATTCTTATAATCTGAAATGTGGTGTTTTAACCATTTTTAAATGTTCAGTTCAGTGTCATGAAATACATATGCATTGTTGTGCTACCATCATCACCATTTTTTCTCAACTATTTCATTGTTCCAAGTGGAAACTTTGAACCCAGTAAATATTAAATCCCCAAGCCCTTCACTCAGCTCCTGGCAACCACCATCCTGCTTTCCCTCTGAATTTGACTACTCTAGTAACTCAAATAAAGGGAATACTGTAGTGTTTGCTTTTTGTGACTGGCTTATTTCACTTAGCACAATGTCCCCAAGGATGGTTTCTGTTGTGGCATAGGTCAAAATCTCCTTTCTTTTTAAGACTGAGTAATATCCCAATTTACTTATAGGCCATATTTTGTTTATCCATTTGTCAGTTGGACAGTGGCTACTTGGGGGGCTTCCTGAGTTTTGGATGAACATAGGTAAGAATTTGTGATGTATTTTAAAAACTCATTGATGTGACTAGTGTTAAACCAACTGGGACATGGGAAGTACACTCCCAGGCCCCCACTTGGAAGGGAATCCGCCACACCTATAAGAATTTGTACTTAATTACTGCAGTTGACTCACCACTGGCCAGGTCCCAGTTTTCTCTTAGAAATTACCATAGGAGAGAATTTTCTCAGGGAGGCTTAATAGCTTATTTGCTCATGAGGCTCTCATATAGCTTTGTGCAACATCAGCAGAAACCAGAATAGACCAGAAACAAATTTCTAGATAGAGTCATGATCTATTAATGTAGTGGAGGCATGATTGTATTTGCCACTGTGAGACACTGAGAGCTTTCAGACCAAACTTTTAACAGGTGACATATTTGAAAGGAGAAGCTCAACGTATCTGCACTGTCATCTTAGGCCATTTACCTCTGTGGCTTAGGCTGCTAATCTTTTTTAGAAGACAAAGTCAATATAGAGCTGTTACCTCTAAAATTATGGTATGGGCAAACAGTCGTCAAAACAAAAGGCCACATTAATATAAATAAGAAGCTAAAATGTCCCAGAAACAGACTCCCATTTATTGCGTTTATTGATGTGGACTGATTCTGAGAAGGTTAGAGCTTTAGAAGACCGTGTTCTCTGAAGTCAAGGCTTATGTAGAGAGCAAGGTTTGGGATAGCAGAGATCCTATTAACTAATACTTGTGGAATCCTTACAGCCTTTGGATCCTTACAACAACTCTGCTAGACAGTTTTTAATCATCCCTATCTTGCCAGTAAGGAGACTGAAGCTCCTAGAGATTATAGAATTTCCGCAAGTTTGTGCAGTTGGTAACATCAAAGCTGGGACTCTAGTCAGGTTTGACTTAATCCAAAACCAATTCCTTTCCTAGCCTTAATCCACCCTTACTGGTTTACAACAAATTATGTATAGAAGTTAGAAAAAATTCAAAGTCCATATTACATGGACCAGTGGTTCTCAAATCGTGGTCTCTAGACAGACCAGCCTCACCTGGGAAATGTTGGCAATGTAAATTTACAGGCCCACTCCGGAGTTTCGAATCAATCATTGGTGGTTTTGAGTGGGGGGTTGAGCAACCTGTGCCTTAATATGCCCCCGACCCTTGGATTCCAGTGTCAACTCAAGTAGGAGAAACTGTTGAGGGGAGCAGTGAATATCTGTGTCTCGTATCATTCAGGTAACAGAACATGGGGTGCAAGAAAATGGCAAGGGTTGGAGGTGGGAAAAGTGAAATTTAAATAGAGGACAGAAAGACAATATTTTGATCCCAAAAAGTTTTAGCTCATTTATATTACATTGTGGGTTTCACACGAGGAAGAGTGCTAACTCTGATCTAAATTTTAATTTAGCCAATTACCCTCCTCCTCCTTCTTTGCCCACCTATCACTTCCCGTAGTAAATTACCTCAGGCAAGGGGCATTGAATGTATCCTACCTTCCATCTTTGAGGAATGCCAGTTTCATCAGCAAACACTCCTCTGCCTTCTTTTCACACACACCAAAATTTTTGAGCAAAGACTTTGTTTCTGTCTATGCATGGAGCTTAAAGCAGATTTCTCAGAAAGGAGAGGAAGCCCAGGAATTTACAATATTGCCATCAGATTTGTGCTGTTTGTTGCCACTCTCTTGAGTACCAGAGACAGTAATATGGAGTTCAAATGTTTGAACAACATTTAAAGGCAATTTTTAGTTTGTCAGATGTCAACTGTAGGAAATAGATGAATAAGGGGACTTGATATTTCAAAGCCTTAAAGATCTAAGAGTTGTCCTTACAGGAATTTCTGGATGAGTAGCATTTTCCCTCATAAGTAACTGACTTTGACTTCCTAACACTCCTCTATTCAAGGATTCAAGGTATTGACTAAGTTGATTGAGCCAAATGGTGCGCTGGTTGGCAGAGTGCAAATGGGGATCTCTAAAGGAAAGCGCTTTCTGGAGCTGCTGGCCTAGGGCTAGGAGCTTTCTAGGGTTCATGAGAGGAAGCTGGGAGACAAGGACTGTTCGGCTGCAAATCTAGCTTCCAGGAATGCTTTGTTTCACTCCAATGTCACAATGTCATTGTGAACAGCGTAATCACAAAGGAAGAGTGAAAATAGCCATGCTGGAGTCACAGTGCATTAAGATCTTTAGTGAGCCTCCTGATGGGGCTGACTCAACAGGAGCTGCTTGTGTATTTAGGATGTGGGAGTCCTTAGATAGCGATGGCACACCCTGCTCGGCTTAGATAGAGCTGGAGAAAGGCAGCATGTGTGGTGGGGAAAGGCCTGCACAGCCCGGGTTCGAAACCCGCCTCTCTGAGTTAATAAGACTGTTTCCCGAGGTGGCTATGCTTCTACTCTCCGTGGTCTTGTTTCACACTGTCAGAGGGGATGACAAACACAGTCCCTGCTGTTGTGTAAATAGACATCAAGTGTCTAGACCCCTCGCTGGCACTGTCCGACTGTCAGCTATTATTATATAAACGTTCAACCTGATTATTTGGAAACTAGGGTAAGAGTTTAGGCAACTTGCCCATTAAAAAAATCCTCATAAGCCACCCAGTGTGTGGATTTATTAGATCAATAGCACCTCAGATGTTGCTATGTCCCAGAAGAAAGTGAATATTGACTAAGAACATTGTGTTTTGGGCATATATGTGTTCCAGTTTTAAAGTCCTTAACACACACTCCAACCCTGTATATTTTTATTATCCCTAGCTATAGCAAAGAAAGAGAAGTATCAGTCATTTGTCTGGGTTCACAGAGGGAAGGTTGTGAAGACAGGACTTCTGCTCCCCTACTTCACACTGCTGTCTCCTCATGCCAGACACTCCCAGATTCAGTCACATTTCCTTTACATGCATTATACCCACTTTTACCCTCCACTCACTATCACCACCCTGAGTTGCACCCCCTGGTATGTACAGGAGCTCAGGTTCAGAAATTCTCTTTACACCCCGTGCCTAGAAACAAATACATCCATGACCTCTCAAACTTGGACCTGAGCTTCATGTCTAAGTGTCCATGTAGAAAAAATAACACTATTATTCCAGATTAATTTGTAAACTGGCTCATTTCAAATACAATAAGAACGTTAAATCTCAAGCATTTAAGTAAAGATGAGCTGGTGATCATCATAATATTTTTATTATAAAGCGTCACTGACAGTTGCATGTAAACTAAGAAGCCAACATCTGTGGGATATTTTTAAAATCAATCTTTCCTCTGTGAACTTTGAAGAAAAGCAAAATAATGAACTTCCAAAAATTTAACGTGGTTTAAACTGTATAATTCAACTACAGAATTTCCCCAAAGTGCAGAAGTTTTTCACCATAACACAACTTTTATAAATTTATGGGTATTTGTCTTCTTGGTTCTCCAGTACTTCAATCAGCAACGCTGTGATAGTAAGAAGGTGGTAGGACTCGGCATTCAGGGTCCTTAAGCAGCCTGATCGAAGGCACTAGTACCAGGCAGTTGAGAGGGAAGGCAGGGAGATGGGCCTGAACTTGTGCAGAGGGTAGGATGGGACTGGGCAGAGCTGGCAATAGCTCAGAGGTCACAGTCGAGGGGCAGTGTCCACTCTGACAGCCCAGTGATGCATTAAGGCCATGGATACAGTGGCCAGAGTCTACAGACTTTTCAGCATATTTGAAACTTAAGAGAAAGTTATTAGGTCTAAAACAGGGGAAGAACTATCATGGCAACGTATAATACGACATCATGCTAACGAGTCAATGTCAACTCAATTCAATCTTTCAACTGTATTTCAGAAACTGTCTGGATGTATCTTTCATGCTTTCACATGTTTTCCTACCCACTCAACACCAGTCCTTGAATATCTAGTCGACATCTCAAACTTCACGTGTCCATCAATTACATCCTTCTAGTGGTTTGTGCCAAAAGGCTTGGAGTCATCCTTGCTTTCTCTTTACCCATATCTCAGCAGGAACTTCTGCAGCACTGTCTTCAAAAGATACTTGGAATCTGAACACTTCTTACCTCCCGAGTGTTAACCACTCTCATCTTTCACCAGGAAGGTCTTCTGATTGGTCTCCCAGTGTCTACCATTACCCACATATTCCATTTTTAGCTCAGGAAAGAAACTCTTCTAAAACCCAAGTGAAAGCCTGCTCCTTGCAAAGCTTGCCCATCTCATTAAGATCAGAGAAACTATCCTTTCAACAGACCATATGAGCTGCTCCCACTTCTCACAACACACCCGCTCATCCAATCCACTGCACCCCTTCAGTCACCATGAGCCTTCAATGTGGCACACTCCCACCTTAGCACCTTTGTTCCCATTCTTCCACTTGGCATGCTTGCCTCCCAAATAGCCACTTAGCTCCGTCCCTTCCTTCGGTGTTTCCTCAAACCTCCCCTTCTCAAGGACTTCCTGTTCTGAGTGGTCTATTTAATTCTGCACCCTGCTCCCCCACACCCAAGACCACTTGCAATGCTCTATTTTCTTTTTTTTACCCTAGCACGAACCACCTTCTAGCATACTGTGTAGTTTATTGATTTATGTCAGCTGTTTATTGTCTCCCCAGACTGGAATATAAACTCTGCAAGATCAAGGTTCTGTTTTGTTTAGTGGAGTATCCCAAGCTTCTGGAACTACTCCTGACTAATGATTGGCACTCAATAAATATTCATTGCATAAACAGTGAATTAATTAATTTGGCAAAGGTGTGGAAGATTTACTGGAGAGGGTAAGCATCATACAAGCAGAGATACCCATCTGAAATTCAGGTTTACACTGAAAAAATAGATCTAGGCTGAAAATACAGAGCTGGATGATGTAGACATAGAAATGGTAATATGACAGTTAAAATATGTAGTTCTTAAGCTTACTTTTTTCACTTAAAATAATCAGTCTTCTAGTTATTTGTTGAAGTTTTCATAAGCATCATTTAAAATGATTGCTCTATTCCACTGAGTAGATACAGCACCATTTTCCTTTTCCTGGGCATCTTGATTCTAATTTTTCACTATTATTAATGCTATTTCTGTGACTATATTTGTGTATAGATTCACAGTATGTACATGTATATATGCATATAGCTTTGCTATACTTTAAATCATTTTTATTAGAACAGGCTGGCAAAAGCTAGCAGAAAACAAGACTTCTGCCGAATTTCATCATCTTGACACTGCTAGAATGTCTACACCATCATATTGGCAACACTACCAACTAATGTACAGAAATGTTGGTTTGTTGATTTCAATATGTATTTTCTTTTCTGTGTGATTGTCATTTGCAACTGTTCCTTGCTCATTTGTTTGAAGCTTTTTTGTCTCAGCAATATGTGTTATTTGTCAGTCTGAATGGTTAAAATGTTATTTTAGTTTGTTTTTTTTTCTTATTAAGAGTCATTTTAATACTCAGCCTATGTCCAGTGAACTTCATTCATCTTTTGCCTTTGCCCTCCATTTTTGATGTACAGTTATTTGTTCCCCTTGATAATCAGCTTCTCACATGACAGCCGAGGTCATTTGCCTAGGGCAGGGCAATGCAGGAAGCTCTTCTCCATTAGGCCATCAGGGGACCAGGCTCTTTCCCTCTAATGGCACTGTCAGTTCCCAGGTTTTTGTCCTTGGTACTCAAGGCTACCACTAGTTTGCCACAGCTAAGCCTGCCTTTTAGCAGATGGGAAGGGAGAAAAAATAAGGAACAGTTTTCTGTTTTGAAATAAGTACCTAGATAGTCATACAATTTACCTGCCTCCTAGGGAACTGGGGAGCACGGTTGGGTATCAAAGGCCTGAGGAAGTGTTTATTATTAAAGAAGGGGAGAAGGGATCCCAAGAGAGCACCAGCCTTTGCTACAAGGTTTAAGTAAGTCCTCCCTCAAAACTGCCATGCACTAATCCTAACACCATTTATTAAATACAATGCACCTTTTTTACATTGTTCAGGAATGCCCCCTCTTCACATAATATTGATTCCAATAAGTTTTCTTGGATATCTTTGTTACACGAAGGCCCATGCTGTTTTAATTATTTATTTATATTTATCAATCAAAAAATATATAGATTTTCAACTTATCAAATTGTGCATGAGCATATTACTAAGTCACCTAAATTAAATTCAGCTTAGAAGGAAAGAACATTTACCTCCTTTTACAGAAGCATTAATAAAAGTAAAGCATCATTTTAATCTCAATGGAGGATATAAAGGTTCAAAAACATGTTAAGATTCCAAGCTTATCTGGCCAAGAAAAGAATAACATGAATAAAATAAATGTAAGACCATGTTTCAGGTAGATATTAGATTTTCTACTCAAGACTTGATAAAACTAAATTTAATATATTGGAATCTAAACAAAAGCATGATATAAACAGACTAAATTAACTTTCATTATGTGAGAGACTAGAGGTCTCATTTCCCTCTACGCTGAAAATAGTGAGTGAAAGGTGAAGAAGAGATAAGATTTGAAATTTCAGGAGCAAAGGGTAAGGGATGATTAAAAAATAATAGAAAATCAAATTAGGTTGCTCCTGAGTTGCCAGGGCTCATGTCTGTCTGTTTTGGTGGTTTCCACAGCTCAGGAAAACTTCATGGTTGCCAGTGCTTGCCATCTTTGTGCAGAGAGGGACACATTGTTGCTGAGAACTTGGGTCTTGAGGTACGTGGGGTGGTGTGGCAGGTACTAAGCATTATCAAAAGCTTTAAAGTAGCAGTCAATTTCCTGTGACAAACTAAATACAGTTTTGAAAAATGTAACTTCCTGGACTTCTCTCCATATAAGTGCCCAGTCCAGAAAAATGACCTAAGATATCCCAAAGTCACTCTTTCAGAAAGACTGCAAGATGTCATCACTTCATCTTGCTGCCATAGGACAGGAGGGTAACAAATTCTCTCAGAGAAATGGCTTCTGTTTTCTGCTCAAAGTTCTTCAGAGAAGAATAGTCCATGAGAATTTTATTGAAACCTAAAGTCTCCACAGTTAGGGATGCATAAAGTTCTGGAATAAGGGAAAGGCAGAAAAGAGAGTAAAGGGAAATTTCTTGAGCATCTGAATTCCTCATGCACTTCCTGACCGTGTCCTTCCCTCAGCTGAAGGCTGCAGGACTCAGGAGGGTGCCCACAACAGAGATCAGGCAACTGACAGTGCCCAGTCAGAAGGTGGCTCCATACCCGACACATCCAGCAGCTGCCACTTTCCTCACATCTCCTTCCTCAATTAGAAAAGTGTCCAACATAGTCCATGATGGTGCCAGAACGTTCTAGGCAAAGGTGAGGGGCATTTTATTTAAGAGAACACAAAGAAAGCCAGAGGAAGAAACGGTGCACGAGAGGTTCTCTTTGCCTGCCACAAAAGTGTTCCTATTACTATTGTAAGATATGGATGAAGCAGAGAAGAGTGCAGCTCGTGAGGCCCAACAAGGTGGGGGGCAAGGACAGGAATTGGGGTTAGGGTCTGAGAAAGAAAATTTGTGCTTCCATTTACTTTAGATTTTATTTGAAATTGTAGAAAATGTAAACAACTAGCCACAGAGAACCTTAAATAAAATGAATATAATTTAATTTATCAAAATCCCAAAGGTAGAACAGTGTTCCAAGCACAGAAGTAACATAGTAAGTCATGAATGAAAGGCCTATATAAACATTTTAGCACTTTTATGGGAAACTCAAGGCAAGAAAGAAAACTATAGGCTGGGACAACTTCAGTAGAACGTAGCTAGATAAATTTATTTGATAGAGGTCACAGGATCAAGTAAGAACACTGAAACCTTGATAGCCAAATACAAAAGAACATGAGTAAATAAAGTCAGGGAAACAGAACTAATGATCAAAAATATACAGAAAAAAATAGTGTGTCTCACTGATAAGTGAAGTTAGATAAATGGAAAGAGTGTCCATATCTTTCACTCTTTAAGTTGAATTAAAAATACGTATTACCCATTTCTGATTCGTATCCACTTTTTGAGAGAAATTTGGCCATGGATATAAAAAGTTCTTTAGAAATGTGTAGACTATGGTGACTGCTCATGGGTAATGTGGTGATGGGAAATTAATGGGGATTACATCTGAGGAAAGAAATCAAATATTATACAAAAATGAGCAATGATGTAAGAAAATAAAAAATAATAAAATTATAATAGATAAAACACAAAAATTGTATTTTAGTTCTAATAAACCCATTGATAAAATTCTAGTTTAAGCAAATATGAGAAAACAGATTCAAGGAAAGGAATTTAAACGAAGGAGTCAGAAGCAGTGGGAGGCTGGCATAGTCACTTAGTAGCATGCTATACATTGTGAGCTGTAATTTTTATAATTATAATGTAACATGAAGAAAATATTATTGAGCGAAACAAGCTGTGAAAAATTGTATGAAAATCAAAAGCAAAACCAGCTATAAAAGTAAAATATGCATTTGCAAAAGAGCCTGGAAAGAAATATGATAAGAAGATAATAATGTGTGGATTTTACCATCAGATGATGTGAGAATGCTTTCCTTTCAAAAATTTCATGTAAGGTTTATAAGACATCTAATTTTTAAAAACAAGCTTACATAGTGGATACTGGGAAGGTGGAAATTCCATGAAGGCTGGCACAGATAAGTTAGATAATCAGAGCACGTGGGAGCTAAGGAACCACCACCTGGTTAGACACCTTGAGTGACCCATGTATTTGGTCCATTCTGTCTTCAGCTCCAATCTAATCACTATAAAATTGTTATTGCAGATGAATCAAAGAGGCCTGAAGTGGTTTTCCATAACTGCTGCGATAATTGCCTTGTATTCCATAGCTGAAAGCAATGGAAATGTATTCTTTTAGGTTCTGGAGACCAGCTGTCTGATACGAGTTTTATGAGGTCAAAGCAAGTTGTCAAAGGGCAAGTTCCCTCTGGTGGCTCTAGAAGAGATCTATTTCCTTGCCTTTTCCTGTTCTTTGCCTTCTAGAGCTTCTTTCTCTGCCTTCCTTAGCTCCTTGGTCCCTTCTTCCTTCAAAGTCAGCCCAGAGCACACTCTGGCCCTTCCATCACACACAGCTTTCCCTCCTGTCTGTGGTCAAATCTCCGCCTGCACCCTCCTTCTTCTAAGTACACATGTCATTGCACTTGAGGTCTTCTCTATAATTCAGGATAACTTCCCATCTCAAGATCCTCAGTCTAATCAGATCTGTAAATACCACTTTTGCATGTAAGGTAATAGTCTTTGCAGCTACTCCCCAGCCTACCACTTGCAGCCATCGTAGATGTTGGAGATAAAGGATTGTCAGTCATGATGGAGATGCTCAGTTTTCTTGATGGTGGTGACAATTTCTTACATGTGTAAGAAAATTGTACAGTTTAAATAGATGCAATTCATAAAATGTCAATTATACCTCAATAAAGCTATTAAAAACAAAGTGTTTCATACTACATGAAAATATTCACAGAGCAAATATTTAAAAGTCCTTTGGGAATCAGTTTTGTATTATTTCAGGCAGTTGGGGGGCTTTAGAAGGTATAGCCTCACATAGGCGCCCACTGGTACGTCAGGAAAAACCAGCATTCAGAAGCCCAAGAGAGTCTTCATCAGCCTGTAACTGAATTTAGTTCTCTTTGGAATGGACAGTCCCCCAGGGGACAGGAACTAACCTCAGTGACTTCGTAGTCCCTCAGACACACACACACACACACACACACACACACACACACAGAGAGAGAGAGAGAGAGAGAGACACAGATAAAGAGAGGGAGGAAGGGAGGGAGAGAAAGTTTTCCTGAGGTTGATCTGGGCGTGGGGGCAGGCCAGGGACAGGGTCAGGGACGGCTCTCGTGGCGACACCTCTCCTGGCTGACACTGCTCAGAAGCAGCATGGCGCAGGATTCTCCACTTCTCACTCTCTTCTCATGCTCCTAGTTGCTGGGAACCTAAAGCCACAACACAATATCCAAATACATGGGTTTGTCCAGAGCGGCTTCAGATTTCAACACGCTGCCGCATGTTCTGCGGTCCTTCCCGCAGGCCTTGAATGGGAGCGCCCCGAGTCACAGAATGAGGGGCACAAGTCAATGGGGGAAGGGCTGGCGGCAAACCCTGGCTAGCGGTTTACAGCCTGGCCTTGTGATGAGTCGCGGTGCGCATGTGTTTCCTCGGCCTCCCTTTACACCTCGGACTGAGTTTGACCCGAGGAGCTTGTAAAGCAAGTGTCCATTGACTGTGAAGTCGGTATCCATTGATCTCTGTCACGACGCCAAAGAAATGTTTCCAAGGAAAGACAGATCTTTAGAAATATTGGGCAGAAGACATCAGGGGAAAGAGTAAAACAGATGTTAACTTGTAATGGACTACATCCTAAAAATGATTCAAGTTGAAGGCATCAGTTAAGACACATTAATTCTTTGTCAACCCTGAAAATTTGAAGTGTGATGCGTCACATTTTTTGTACTAAGATATATAGTTGTATTGAAAGAAAAATCTGTTTTACTACTGATTTATTATTATTATTTATTTTGTAATACTAAGATTGGAAGTGGAGACACTTAGGAATCATTAGGTATAATAGAAGCAACTCAAATGCCAGCAGCCTGCCAAACTCTGTGTCTGCTCCCTGACTCCCTTTATCAGGGGTCTGCCTTCTAAATCTCTTTAGTTTTACCTTTAAGCTCTTTCCCTGAGCTTGTGTTATTCAAGGTAAAAGAGAAATTCATTTGAAGTGAAAGATAAATTCCCTGCGTTTTTGACCTGGGAATTGGAAAGCGGGGTGTTTCCTATCTACCGGCAGAAGTTAGACATCAAAAATAATGCCTGTTTGAAGAGTTGCTTGGAGAATTCATATGGTGGATATGATTGAGGAGAGGGTGCCAATTGTTTGCATTATAATTACAACTAATTACCATATATCAGAATTCTCTATATTTTAAGTCATGAAAGATTTACAAGATTTAAAAAGAATGATTAAGATGGAAGAGTAGGACCCATTGAGTTAGTTTCATCTTCAGTCTTAGTTCTAAGGTAAATGAAGGTTTATAAATTTAAGCTAAAAATCGGTGTGCCCCTTTGATGAACACACATAGCATTAAAATAACTCCTGTCTTGACTCCTTCCTCCCCTTGCAATCTATACTGAGGAGGGGTGGAGCAGCTGAAATCTCTCGAGAGTCAAATTGCGGCTGCCCCTGCAATCACTAGCTTCTCTGCAGCTCTGACTGTTTCCCCAATTAGGGCTCACATGGGCTGGCAAAGACTGGGACCCTAACTCAACATTTAACAAAAAACCATCTGCACCTGAAATGAGACTAAAACTGCGTAAGTATTGAAATATTATACTAACTGAAGAAAACCAGAGCTTTTCTTGCTCATTGTTCTACATCACCCTTCTTTGGTGTATCTTAGGAGGAGAGACATTACACCTTGGATCCAAGTTGAGGTCAAACCACAACGCTATCTCCTATTTCTACTCTGTATTTCAGGATGTAGGTTAACGCATCATACAGGCTTTTCCATGTAAGTATATGTTTTCCACATACACAGCGCTGCATTTCACCCCATTGTGCAGATGCTATTTTTATTAGCAGTGGCAGCTGACAGGTAACTGAGCTTCACCCAGGTGGCTCTCCATACAGCTGCTGCTAATGCGTGAGGTTGGGACTAGGTCTGTGCAGAGGTCTTGGTGGTGTCAGCTGCTGCTTTCAGGAGCAGCTGAAGTACTGAAACCTGGGTGCACACCAATTAGCAAGCTCCAGAAACGGCCACACAGCTCTCGGGGCAGTGAGGGCTCAGCTGCAGTCTGCCTGCAGCATGTCAACCCCAATTTGGGGAAAGAGTTCTTTTAACCTTAAAAAGTCACTTTATATGCAGTGGGGCATAGTAACACCCTGACAGGTAGGGACAAGGTATGATTACATAGGAGGCGAGGTGCTCTGGGCCTCTCACGGTGAGCCCTGCAGTTTCCGTGGGGCAGCGTCTGGCTCACTGTTTGCAGTTCCGGTTCACACATTGTAAGATTCTCAGTCTGTGGTGACAGGAGCAGCTGAACCCTTGTCACTGCCACCATCCTCCCCATGTATGGGCTTGTGTGACCACAAAATACTGGCAAGATAAAAGGAGAGAAGCTGTCACTTCCTTCTCATTTCAGGAACAGAGTACATGCAGGGTAAATGAGAATTATCAGATTTTTCCACCCTCCCCTCAGGGATGGACTTCTGCAGTCCTACGCGCATGCCTGATGGCGGGCACCTGGAGAAGGGTGTGGGCCTGTGTGAGTGGGCGCACCTAAGCCAGAGACTGGACTTATAAGCCGAAGAAGCAGCAGCAGAGAACAGAGTGTGGAGCAGAGGACTGCTTGGGGTGCAGCAGAGAGGCCACGAGATGCCACAGAGAGACCGAGAGAGTGAAGATTCGCTGGGGGCTTGGATGCCTGCCTGCCTACCAGCCCCCCAGCCACCCTACCTGCCTTGCACATGGCTGCCTCATAAGAAAGATGTAATAAAAAGCCTAAAAAGCCACCAAGGGCTCCAGGACTCCTCCTTCCCTTTAGACTCGTCTGCGCAGCTCCATTAAGAACCTGTGCTCCTGATGCCTTCCTGCCATTAGAGTATGGCACATATTGACCAACTTCATGGCGACCCAAGCAGCAGCTGGATTTACTGGAAGACTGGGGACTGGGGCAGGAGCATGCAGTTTCTGTATAGCACCCTGTGGTATGTGTTCTCCAAGATGACACCCTCCCTACCCCCCCCATCCACACGCCCCACTCCCACTCATAACCCAGACGCCCTTGTGTTAATGCTATTGTGTAATATGCTCCCTTTGAATGTAGGCCGTGCCTAGTACTTGCTTCTAATAAATAGAATATGGAGAAAGTGATAGTATGCCACTTCTGAAATGAAGTTAAAAAGACTGCGGCTTGTGTCTTGGGCACCCTCTGGGTCTTTGTCTTGCACCAGCTGAAGGAAGTTAGCCACATGCTGTGAACTGATCCATGGAGAGGCCCACCTCAAAGGGGAGCAAGGGCAGCCCCCAGCCAATAGCCAGCAAGGAACATAGGGTTGAGGAATCCCGACAGCAGTGTGGAACTGAACCCCACCAACTCCCACATGGTCAGCATGGAAGCACAGTGTCATTTCCCAGTGGAGTCTTCAGCTGAGACCAGAGCCCAGACAACAGCTTGACTGTAGCCTTATGAGAGAGCTGGACACAGAAACACCAGCTAAACTGCACTGGGAATTCTGAACTTCAAAATCTGTGAGATAATGCCTGTATGGTGCTTTAAGAGCTAAAGTGGGTTCATTTTCTATATAGGAAGAGATAATACTGGGCACAACACCCAATGGGGGTATAGATATTTAATTGTGTGCTACAAGGTTGTCCCAGAATCTCTAATCCTACAGATGTCTTCATATAGCAATATGAAATAAAGTGCTGTTTCAGCTAGCAGTTCTAAATATTTACTCCACTAAAAGCTTATTATGACAGTTATCAAAATACCTAAAGGACCTGCTTTTTATTTATTTAATTTTTTTCTTTCTTATTTTCCCCTCCCCAACCCCTCCCCCACCTGCTGAGTGTCTCTCTCCTATTTGGTTTCCTTATAGTCCTGCTATAAGTGAAACCATTTGATATTTTTCTCTTTCTTTTTGCCTTATTTCACTGCTTATGATCCCCTCTACTTCCATCCATGTCACTGCAAATTGCATGTGTTTGTCTTCTTTGAATGCTGAATAGTATTCCATTGTGTATATGTACCACATCTTCTTGATCCAATCATCTATTTTTGGACATCTGGGTATTTTTGTTGTAATATTTAAAAATTATTTCATTATTTCATCCTTTAGCCAAAGTAGAGATGAACAAAGAACTGGAGCAAAAACAATTAGCTTGAGGGGAGAGAAAGGAGAACTGACAAGGGGAATAACCTAAAAAGTTGGCACGTCTGATTCACATGGTGACTAAGGAATGCAACTGGATTGCGTTACAGAAGGTAGTGCTGGGGCAATAATACAAGGGTGTGTGTTTTTGACTGTGTGTATTTTTTGGATTCATATCTAATTTGGGTAGTATTTCACTCTTCTGGTTCAGTAATTTTGAATAACAGTGAAGTTTGTTTTAAATTCAAACTAGAGGAATAAGGTCTTAAGAAATGAGAGAACTCTAAACATCAATTAATCTAGGGATTTTCAAAATATTATTTTACCCTTGAAATACCTTACAAAAATGGAATCTTAGGTAGGCCTCTAAGAAACAAAAAAAAAAACATGGTATTTTGTTTGCATAAATTTATTTTACATATTAAAATCAATAACACTCAAAATTAAATCATTGAAACAAATAATATGAATATAAACTTCAGGTATTGGGATTTAGGGATGCCAGGTACAGGTTTTATGCCCCTTATTAGAGTTGTATAGTATTCAAAAAATGTCGTTCACAGAGACAAGCACCTTCAAGTGGAAAACCTTTTTAGAACAGTTTTCTTGCCATCTAGACTATGTAACAACTAAATTAATTCAGAAACTTTATAGAAAATAGTAAGGCAATTTTTAACAATATCATATGAATGTTATTATTCCTTAACTGATAGTTGTGTTAGATTGACCATCTTTACATTTAACCTCAACCAGGTTTACTTATCACTGGGCAGGTAGTCCTTTTCATTTGTAACCTTGAAGAGCATTAATTTTTTTCAGTTAGATATGTGAATACACGGTTTTTTATCAGATAGTAATTTGAATTTTCTAAACAATCTCATTGACCTTGTTTTGCATGTTGAGTCCAAACTTTAGTTTTTGGTTTCAATACTGACTTTTAGCTGTTGTTTTAGGCATGGTAACATAGGGGCCTTACATTGCCATATTTAGTTCTTGAAACTTATCAGCAAGATACACAAACCAGCACTGCCATGCTGTATTTGAGAATTTTGGCTAAAGATTGTTCTATCACACAATAGTAATTTTCTGTCATCTTTAAAATATTTATACTAATGCCTCTCCTCAGAATAACCACTGAACTTCAATATGAAAAATAAATTCTGGAATTGACCACATTTGTCATTATAAATAACTGAAAAGTTTGCAATGAGAATACAATCATTTAACAAAGTTGTCCATTTGTATGACATTATCCAACACTTAAAAAACAAAGTTGTCTTTTTCTTGACAACCAGAACTTGTTATGCAAATATACCACTTGCACACATATTGGCAGTCATTTTTAGGTGCATAGTTTTTCTACCATTGTTATCACTCACTATAGGGACACTGCTACATTTTAATAAGGTTGTCTATGGTGTGTTATTTCTGTTCTTTTTTTTTTAAAGATTTATTTTTTATTTATACATACAAGCTGGGGTACAGGCCAGAGGTGTGGGGCGGGGAGAGGGTTCACCAGAGACTGAGCGGGTAGCAGAACAGGCAGATCAGAAATACACTGCTGAGGGGAGAAGCGGGCAAGGCAGGAGAGGTCTGCCGCGCCACGTGGGATTCTCTCCGGCTGGGCGTCGAACTCGCGTCGCCGCTGCCGACAGCTCCACAGCCCAGAGCTTAACCGCTGCGCCACCGGGGAGGCCCCTGTTATTTCTGTTCTAAGCAACAATTTCTTCTCCCAACATGCCAGTGATAAATGTTTGTAAAGTGTCAAATATCCCTTTTATTTGTCTGTAAGAACATACACAAAAACAACCCAAATGGAGAAATCCACCAACATCCTACACATGCTTATTTTAAATGTAAACATTTTCTTAATCTCAGTCTTCAATCATTTCAGAACCTTGGGTCTACATTTTTAGGTCCTAGTTTAGATTTTTTGTTGTGTTGGACAGTGGTAGTTGTTGTACTGTACAAACTTTCTATCAGCCTACATTTTATTGGCAGACCAAGGCAAGATTTAGGAACATTTCCCAAATGTTAAGTACAGTGAAATATCTAAGATTTTACCTGTCTTGTGAGCTAAAACTTAGCTTGTCATAGTTTCAAAAATGCTAGAGGAAGCTGTGTAATTAATTCCTGGGTCAGAGACAAAGGGTTTTAGTACTCCCAGGCAGTAAGTAGCACAAATTTCATGTGTGCTTTGGTTCTCTTTGCCTCCCAGGTCTCATGGGGATAACTTGAAGGGGACCAGCAGATGCTGTGCTTGCAGTAGGTGAGCTCATCAAAGCTAACCTAAAGCTCTGAGCACTTGGGTTTCTTGTAATGGGCTACAAGCAAACAAATCTGCTTAACCACTGCACTGGAGGGAAACATTGTCTTTATTATACTGGACAGTGGACTAATCTGCCACTGGCCTTTGGGAGATAACCACCTCTATTTCCTGCAGTTCTTTGCTATACACTGACAGTCTGAAATAAAGGCTGTTAGTGCCTTTGTTAGCAAAATGAGCAGAAATCTGAGAAATCCATCAAGAATTGTGCCCCAATAATCAATAATATATTCTTCTCCTTCTCCTGCAATTTTGTGATTTAATTTGAATGGTTCTATAAAAGCCTTTTCATTTTCAGATTTCATTTTTGTCTAGAGAATCCTTCAAGTACTTAGAGGAATCCCACATTTTGAAAATCACTGTTCCAGGTCAGATTCTTCTACCATGACAAGGAAACTAGGGCATGAACTGGTTCAGTGGCTTGTCCAAGGCACACATTTTTAAGTGTCAGTTGTAGATAATGGAATTACAAATCTAAACAGTAATAGGTGGCAGTCAACAGAGTTCTTTCTTTAATGTAGACATAGATTGTTTAAAATGTATAAGGGCAAAGAACTTCCAGGACATCTTAATTCAGGTTTCCCCATAAGCAATCTCTGAGACAAGGGCTGGAGTATAAGAAGGTTATTTGGGAAGCAATTAAAGAATACAGAAAGTATTGATCAAAGTGAGAAGGTGAAGTCTACCTGAATAGAATTAAAAATGCTAGCAGGAGAAGATAGCAAGACAGAGAAGAGGAAGTTGAGGACAAGGACAACTAGACCCAAGAACCATGCACAAAGGCAATTCCAATTAAGGAAACTGTACAAGGAACAAAGGGGCAGAGACCAGGAAGATGAGAGACTCTCTTCTTGGATTTTTGGGAGGTTGAGCTGAGTTAGTAACATCTCTTTGTTACAGATTAGAACAACTTTAAAATATTGGTTAACAGGATATCATTTTACATAAGCACAGTTTTTCCAAATATCTTCATGTTTTAGTGGTGGTAGTTTTAATAGCCTTTGTGATTAATAACCACCTGACTATATGACTACATTTACTAAATGCTACAATGAATTCACAACACTGCAAAACAAATTTGTGTGCAACATCTGCATGTATTTGTAAAATAGTTGCTTATGGATGTGAAGATGTGAAGTAAGGTGTAAGGTTTGCTCAGACCACAGGTTGGGATTCAGGAAACCTCCATAGTCACTCCCTGGTGAAGATGAACCAAGCCTGAAAGATGGTTGGGATGGGAGGACTGCAAGAAGGCTACCAAGGAACTGCTTGAGATATCTGCCCAGAAAACATATCACACAGGCCTCCCCAATTGGTTTTAGACCAATTTCTCCAATAGCATCACAGTTCCCTCTTCTGCATACACTAACTGGATCGGAAAGATGGTTTGTTGAAATATAGTCTGCTGGCTTCTACTCTACCTGGGGTATCCACTTGAGAATTACAGAAATTTAGAGACTTCAGGGCTTAAGACAAATCACACTGGG
This sequence comes from Scalopus aquaticus, assembly GCA_004024925.1. Taxonomy (NCBI): domain Eukaryota; kingdom Metazoa; phylum Chordata; class Mammalia; order Eulipotyphla; family Talpidae; genus Scalopus; species Scalopus aquaticus. The sequence continues at coordinate 32,103 of PVIJ01000083.1, forward strand.
AATATGTGGCTGTTGGTGAAGTCAGGTTTCAAATGGTATAAGCACAGATTAGAAAACAAGTTTGGGGGGATTTTGGTTTTTGTCTTTGTCATAGCACAGCCTTATGTGAGACTTGCTATATTGAGACACAAGTCTGAGGTGGGGTCTGAGAGCCCTGGATGGGGGAGGGATCTGGATAGTACCAAAGTACTTCAGATATTCGGGCTCTGGCTGCTGATTTCCAGAATGAGTAACTGTTTTAGCGTCAGCGGCTCGGACTTGGTATCATCAACCAGATCAGCAATCCTCCACTGAGCGCAACTCAAGGAGCTTTTGTCTGAAGTTATGGAGAGTTGTGGCATCAGAGGGGAACTGTGGGGTCAATATCTTAGAGGGAACATTGTTAAAGGACTGGACTTTCATCCCCCCATGTCCTACCCTTCCCAACCTCCGCCATTCCTCTCTGTTGGCATCTTTCCCCAAACGAGGGCACGCAAGCCCTTGTTTCAGTTCTCCTTTTGGGGAACCTATGTCAGGACATCTGAAGAAGCTACTAATGGTTCATAAGGAGGTAGAACAGGGAGGCAAAGCTTTCAGTGGCTCAGAACAGTTTTTCATCTTTTCATGCTTCTGAGATAAGCAGAACAACAGAATAAACATCACCCTCCTTTAATCCCTGTATGTGCCAGTCACTGCATCCCATCAAGTATTCCGAAATAAGTTTCAGAGTAATGGCCCCTCTAATTTGCTTTTACTCTACTCCCCAGAACCTGGATAGATTATTTTACCTGGCAAATGGATTTTGCAGAGGTGATTAAGAGTACAAACCTTGAGATGGGAGATGCTTCTGGATTATACCTGGTGAACCAATGGAATCACATGAGTCCTTAAGGAAGAATAACCTTTTCTGTGTGGAGGGGAAGAGACTCAGAATAACAGAAGGGTCACAGACATGCATCATTGCTGGCTTGGAAGATGGAGGAAGGGGCCAGCAGTCAAGGTAAGTGAGCAGCCTCTAGAAACTGGAAAAGCATGGAAATGAATTGTCTCCTAATGTCTATAACAGCTATGCCAATGCCTCAGCTTTAGTCCAGTGAGAATCTATGGTTGGATTTCTGACTTGCAGACTGCAGGATAATGAATCTGTGTGATTTAAGATCCTGGGTATGTAGTAATCCGCTGCAACAGCAACAGGAAACTAATATCCCATCCAGTTTGGCCCCCAGGTCCACCTTGGTGCACTCCCTCCTGATTACATGTGGATAAAAGTATCTCACCTCACTCGATGCTACACAGCTCCCATCCAGTGCAAACATCACAAGTGTTTAGTAAAATTATAGTGAAATGGAGGAGAAGCAGGAACTCTGTTAAAAATTCAACATGAGGCCTCCCTGGTGGTGCAAGGGGTTAAGTCTCAGCCTATGAAGTAATCAGCAGCCACTGCAGCATGTGTTCCATCCCGCCAGGGAGCTTCCCACATGGCGCAGCAGACTTCTCCTGCCTTGCCCTCTGCTCCTCTCAGCAGTGTATTTCAGTTGATCTGCTTGTTCTGCTCCCCACTCTCTCTCTGGTGAATCCTTTCACCACCCCCACACCTCTGGTCTATACCCCAGGTCTTGTATGCATAAATAAATAAATGTTATTAAAAATTTAACATGACTTAAAGGGAGATTTTAGAAAGTGCAAATCATTCGATTTGGTTGTATTTCAGAGGCACCTTGTGAACCAACACACTGGTAGAAGAGATCAAAGTAATTTCACAGTCACCGGCTAGCTTTATGATCTTAGACAATTTTAGAGATTTTTATGTCTCACTTTTCTTATTTATAAGATGTGATCATCATGAATCCCTTGCTGGTTTGTGAGCATCAGATAATGTGCTTGACATGTGTTAAGCAATGAATGATTAACTATAGCATTAATAATAATACCAGAGCTAAACATAATTGCATTAAAAGCCAACTATCTCTAAAGAGTTGATTTTTATCCCATACCATTCCTTCAAAAAACCATTATTAACTGCCAACTTTGTATACGACACTTCGTGGAATTCAAAGAAATCATTCTTTGAATCATCAAAGAATTAGTTTGTCATCTTTAGATATCATGAAGACATAAATTGCTACAAATCAAGGCATTTTGGGCTAAGTGCTCTAGCAAAGGTGTGGACAATGAGGAGAACTCAAGGAAAGAACTTAATGAGAATGAATGGAGGGTGCTGTTTGGGGGGCAGGGTGTCCCAGACTACCAGGTGCTGAACAACGCAGGGATATTCCTCAAACACAGCCCATTTTGAGTTTAAAATATCCATCAAATTAATAGAATAGAGCGCTGTTCCAGCTAGTGCAGCACAAAGAGCACAGTGAAAACAGGATCAGATTGGAGTATTTCTAAAGCATACTTTCTCATTTACATAGCTGTGCTTTAGTGAAGATTGTGATTAATAAAATCACCATTCTTCACTAGCTTTCTAGTTGAGATTGACTATGTTTTAGAAGTCATCCCTTTTTTAAAATGTAAAGTATTGACCAACTAGACTTCAAGTAACTGGTACCCTCATTAACTGGAAATCTCTATGCTCGGGACTCCACTTTTTGGATAGCAAAATGCAAGAAACACATGAATACTATCAACTTCTTAAAAAGCAAATTTACCATATTACTGACTTAGTGTGGATTCCACCCAATCTTCTGTACTCAGCACTATAAAATCAGGACGTGTGCTCAGGATGACTCTAAGGCATTCTAGGCATCCCAACATCAGAAAGACTAATTTCACTTACTATACTTCACTTTTTAAGGTGAGATATCACATGCATATATATACACACACACACACACACACACACACACACACACACACACACACACATATATATATATATATATATATATATAATCAGCTGTCCAGCTAAGGGGTCTTTCTACTTAATCCTTAACCAAAATGAAAATTTAATTTAGCAGAACAGCTCCTTCCTGAAGCATCTTGATTAATTGAGGGCTTATTGTATTTAACAGATATGTTTCATATGTGATGTTCACCTAAAGGCAGATTTCTAAATGGAAATTTGAGTGAAATCCTCTTAGCTTTTTTTAAAGTTATGTAACTCTCTTAAAATTTTCTTACCTAAAATTAATTCTGCCTTGTTGCTAATAATGAAAAAGAATTTAAAGTGTGATCACTTTTATTTTTCAGAAGGTTTTAAAGTTATAATGTATATGCGTATAGCCACAATAAGTATTCCATGACAAAGTGCATACTGAAGATTGGAGATTATTTAAGCACAATTTCTTTCCTCTAATTTTCTTTTTACCCAAAATTGCATTCAACATTTCAGTGTCACTTCATCTGTTTTCCCTTTATTTAAACAATTAGAAAGGCATAGCTGTTTCTTGAAGACCAGATCATAATTCAGAGCTGGAAGCCTGAGAATTGTATTTATCACTCATAGAAGGCATCTCACTTTTTTGGTTAATTATGAGCCATGCTCTTTTTATTTCTGGTTTTTATTTCTTTCCCTTTTAAAGTTAATCCTGTCCGTCGCTGAGAGAAGAATTTCATGGGTTTTTAGCCTGTCCTTTCTTGACTCTAACAAGGTTATGAAGAGGTACTTAGGACTTTTGGGAAGAAATTATAATGCCATCTTAAGACTGGTATTTCTGTTACTTCTCCCTATGCTAATGTGAATAAAATAAAATACCGAAATCTGCAAGTCCACCAGTATTTGTTTTGAAACTCTTCTAGCAAGTACATAAGAGCCTCTTTTTGGGTCTGCTCACTAACACTTCTGTGCCTGTTCCCTTTGGCAAACTCATAAATACATGGGATTTCCATCGATCATTAAAGATTTATTAAGTGTCTACTCTGTACTGGGGAGACAGGGAAAAGTGCTGGATCTGCAGAGGAAATCAGACTTGGTGCCTGCCCTCAGGGTGTTTATATTGAAACTAAGATGGATGAGACAATTAAAGAGCAATAAGGCTCATTACTCTGATGGAATATTTAGGGCACTAATAGCTGCTTTTCTAGCAAAAAGTCACTTGCGGGCAGGAACTATGACTTGCTTTTGTTTTTGTACCTCCTGTAGAGCCCTCTCCAAGAAGTAGGTTGGCAATAAATATTCATTAAATTTAACTGAATGTGCAAAACCAGAACTGTTTGACCCTCACAAACCAGTTTACTCAACTTTTCTATTTCTGGCATTGGTATCAGCACCTTTGCATTCACCACATTCAAATTTTTAGGCTATATTTGGTGCGCATTCTCTTTGGCCCCATCCAATTAGCTGCCAATTCCTTTTGAGCCTTTCCTTTTCATCTATCCTAAAACTTTTCCCCATCCATTCATTTTGATTATTATCTTTCTAAGTAATGCAAACCTCAAAATGCTATTCCTACCTAAAGGTGTTTGGGGGTACACAAACCAAATGAGTTCTCCTGAGGTCAAGCCCTGATGAAGCCCACACTTAATAACTGTATCTCTTGGTCTCCTAGGAATCCTCCACAGGCAGCCTCTGCTCCATTTAGGCAAACCAAGGCATTCCACAGTCCTTCCTTCTGTCCACACTGTTCTATTGATAGACGCTCTCCACTGGAATTTCTTGCCTGCCTGTTCCCTGTCCGTCTCCATGTTTCAAAATCCTATAGTTGGTATCAATTCAGGATTTTGTTCCAGGAAGAGAAAGTGCCCTTGGGTACCTTAAGCAGAACATGAATTTATTGGCGGGATATCAAGCAGCTCCAAGAAGGGGAGTTGTTGGGGGTAGAGGCTGAAGGAGTTGGGAGAAGGGAGAACCCAGAAAGTTAGTGACCTTTGCAGAGAAGTTCTGGGCCCCCTCCAGCAGAGCAAATTGTATCTTATTCTTCCTCCTTTTTGCACCCTCACTTTCCAAGTCCTGAGTAGGAGGGTCCATTGGTCAGCCCCAGGATATTCACTCTCACAGGGCATCTGGGAGTGGAGAGATGCCACTATCAGACCTAAAACCAAGGAGGGAAGGGGATCCAGGGCAGCCAAATCATGACAGTTTTCCATCATGTTATGTCTCCAGGTCCATTCCTAATGTACCACCTTTCATAAATCTGAAAACCTCTTCTGATTTTCAGAACATATTTTGTTTGGTATTTTCCATGTTTACTTTTATATTACAGTTATTTATGTACTGGTCTTATCCTTCCTGTGAAATTAAAAACTCAATTTTTCTGGAATTGACTTTGATAATGACTTCCAAATAGAAATGTACTAGCTATATTAATAATAAATATACTAGCTATATTGAATTGAGGGTTAAGATAGAAGGTCATGAAAAGATGATGTTTAATCGCGTGCCAAACCTACGGTTGAGACACGTTTATGCTATTTCATTGAATCCTCAGGATTCTTTGTATGATAACTAAACAAGTCCCAGAGAGGTTAGAAGATCCCAAATCACGGGTTTGTGCAGGTTGGGGGCCTCTGAAATCTGACTAGCAAGCACCCTCAGCCTTACTGCATGTTTTCCAAGAGTCCAAGGGCGTTAAAGATGGGCTTGAATGGAATGCTGAAGGAATAGGAGAGGGGCAGGAAATTCCTCCCTGTATCCCCAATGTAAATGCTGGAAATCCCTGAAAATGGGGCACAGTGGGGAGGGCAGAGTGACCTTGCAAATCTCTTATACTGGGGCAGAGTAAACAACAAGATCGTTATGGAAGGGCTGAGTGCAGAAGTCTTCGGAAGATAAATGTTAGGATTTAATGCTGATGTGACTTAGAGCGAAAGGTTTATGTTTTGGCACTTTTCGTAACTATTACTGAAGACATTATAACAGTATAACACGTGTGGATATGCTTATGAGGTAGGATTCAGAAACATTTACACTTTTGGATAAAACATTGATTTTGAAGAAACATCTCCCCCATGCTGGGTCTTGTAGTGGGTCCCGTGGGTGCCCCAGGAGATATGTTCACCTGGAACCTGTCAGTGTGACCCTATTTGGAAAGAGTCTTTGTAGACATTACAAGATGGTGAGATGAGATCATCTCGGATTAGGGTGGACTCCAAATCAATTATAGGTGTCCTTATAAGAAGAAAGGGTAGGGGGAGGTCTAGCTAGGGGACTGGCTGAGGAAAGACAGAGCAGAGATGGGAGTGATGCTGGCCCAAGCCGGGGAATGTGGGGTCTCCGAAAGCTGCAAGAGAGGAGGAGGGCTGCCCTGGAGCCTTCAGAGAAAGCGCTGTCCTGTTGACATCTCAATTCCAGACTCTGGCTTTCCGAACTCTGAAGAATACACTTCTCTATTTTAAGCCACCATGTTGGAGGTGATTTGTCAAGGTGACCCCAGGAAACAAATGCGGGTCCCCTGGGCCTCAATTCTGCAGCCTTCCTAGGAGCACTTGCTCAAGTCTGCTGCCGTCACAGGACTTTTGAGGAACTGCAGTGTGCAATGGGAGCCATGGATGCTCTCAACAGGGGAGGGTCAACATAGAAGCAATTTTTAGGATGGTTAGGATGACATTGACTCCAGTGTAGACGTGGGATGGCAGGAAGTGAGTAACAAACCAGTGGGAAGGCAGTGGGGAGGTGGAAAGGACAGGAGTTTTGGATTCAAGTATGTGCAGATCTGATTCCAGATCTTTTACTTACTATTTCTGTTTTATCATATATAAAGTGAGAATACTACTATTGTGTGTGAGTTTGAGATAGTGTATGTACAGAATTTAAAATGGCACACTGTAAGTATCAGTAATAATGTAAAAAAAATAGGATGATGTCATTGGAAATAGAAAATAAGTTGCAAAGAGATGTTCATGAATCTCCAGGAGGCAGAATCATTGAGGTAACTTCTTATCCAAGGTCAGAACAGAGAAGGAGGCTGTTCCTGATCTTGGACCCATCCCCTTGGCAATGCACGACCTCTTCCACCCAGTGATCTACTGAGTGCTCCCAATGCCAACGACTTTATATGTTTGTAGGTACACATAATCTCCCCGTTTAACAGATTTCAGATAAAGAAACACCTGTGCAAGATTCCACGCTAGAGAACTGAGGAAGCTGATAGTCACTCAGCTGTGACTTCACTGCTTTTTTATATTGTTTCTACTTACCCTTCTTGAGAACTTCCTTTTGGGAACAAGGCAGGGTATGAGGGAATCAAATGACACTGCCTTGTCACCTCGAATCAACTATTATTGTCTTAGTAATAAAAGGTTTGGAGTGTATGGAGGAATCTCATTAACATAGATCCTGGCTCTTCCACCAGGAAATCGGAATCATTTGAATAGAAGGATTTCCTTTTGGTAAGCCATATGGGAAGGAGATTGAAGAACAGACATCTGGATGTATGTTCTTGTCAAAGGGAAATTTGTGTCTTACCCCCTTCCTCTTGGGGCTCAATGCTCCAAATTTATTTACAGGTAAATCACGACCCGTGGTCAGGTGACAGGACCAGTCCCATTACCAGTGACAACTACTGGGTTCCACATTCCAGCAGCTCTTTGCGGGTTCTGCCCCATGGGTTTGCTTGAGTTGGCCAGGGTTTGAGGGAGACCTGAGGTTGGGATTCCTCTCCTCCTCTTAGGAAGTGCTTCCGTCTTTGGAAATAATGGAGTAAAAACGTATCTGGTTGGGGAGGTAAATAGATACAGGGCAAACAAATAAAAATGCCCCAAGCAACTGCAGAGAGGAAGCCACATTTTTATGTAAGTCACTTTTTTGATGGACAACAGGCCTGCCTTGCTGAGAGTGCCTAGGGTACGCTTCCGCGAGGGGGGCAGTCGCCAAACAGCCAGAGCATCGTGATAAGAAAATCAAACAAACAAAAAGAGGACGGAAAGACCACCCACTCGTAATTTGAACCTGGAAGTTGCTGCCTTTATTTTCTCGGCCCCTTCTTCCCACCCTTCCCAGCACCGGAGTAAGTTCTAGGAGTGGGGACCCCTTCTGCTCACTCGGTGCCCGGCCCTGCGCCGTGTCCTGGGTCTCCCAGTGGCCGGCGGTCACGCGCGCCCTCTCCGGCTGAGCATTCCCGGCACCTCCGATCCCGCGACCATTCCGGAGCCCGGCGGCGGTGCGGGCCCGTGAGCGGCCCGCACGCCCCCAGGTGGATCTCGGCCCCCGCCCGGCTGGCCGGCCCGAGCCGCTCCTGGGCGGTGTCACGGCGCGGCAGGGGAGGAGCGGCGGGAGGAGGAGGAAGAGCGCGGAGGAGGCGGGCGCTACGCGCCGGGGGAGGGGTCGCCGCCGCCGCCGCTGCTGCCGCCGCCGCGGGGATCTTCAGGCCGTAGCCGCGCGGCCGAGCGGGCGGCAGGCGGCGGGAAGGGCTCGGCGGCGGGCAGGCTGACGGCGCCCGGGCCGGCGGGGTCCGCCCGGACCGGCAGCGTCCGCCGAGCGGCGGGAGGAGGGAGTGGCGCAGACAAAGAGCGGCGCCTGGGCGGGCGCGGCGCGGCCGCCGCCCCGGGACCCGCGCCGCTGCCCTCCGGCCTCGGCGGCGGCCCACGAGGAGGTAAGCGCGGCCGGCGGGCTCGGGGTGGGCGCCGAAAACTTGGGCCGCTCCGCGGAGTTGGGAGCGCGGCGGGGCTAGCGGGGCGGGGCGCACCCGGGAAGGGGCTCAGGGACCGGGTGCCCTCCGCGACCCCCAGCGCTCTCGGCCCCGCCGCGGCCTGGCCCCCGATGGCCGCGGGCAGCCTGGCACCTTCGGACTCCGCATCTTCCGACTCCGCACCTTCCCGCCCGCCATCCTGCTCCCCCCTCCTCCGAGGGCCGGCGCTGGGGGCCGGGGTGCAGCCAAGGACGCGAGCGGGGGCAGGGGCCTGGGCGGCTTGGACCCGGGACATTAGACCCAGGGTGCACGGGTACACCCGGCCTGCGTCCCCGCGACGGGCACAGAGCCCCGGGCCGGGTGGGACTGTGCGGTGGCTGGGGTCGCTGGGGTGCGAGTCCTGGGGAAGAATAGCCGCAGATCGCCCCGCGCCAGCGTAAGGACGCGGAGGCCGAGCTCGACCCGGAGAACTTATGTGTTTATTGGAAGTATTTATGATCCCGCACAAAGCTGCTGTCACATCGCATAAAGGAGCTCCTCGCCTCGAAGGGCGCTTTGTGCCGCGTTTCAGTCTGCGTCCTGTCCCAGATTTACATGACTTTCTTACAGGCACCTGAAACAAAGTTTCTCACAATTGCTGTGCCCTCTCGGCTTATTCAGGGCGATCGAACCACCAAGTGGTTCAGGAAGAATTTGGTGTGTGACTTCTAAGGCATTGACAGTAACTCCCTTGTTTATGCATTTAGCTTGGCTCTGTGTGGGGGGTTTAATTTGCAAACTGTCTTAATTTGTAGACAATAAGGATCACCGTGAGGGGTGTGTGCGAGATGCTAGGGTCATTGCTGATGAACCTCAGGCACCTGACTTATCTTGGGAGCAGCTTCAGGGACAAAGCAGGAACGTGCTTGAAGTCCGCCTCAGTCATTAAGACAATCCAGGCTGGCGATTTCCCCTCTGTTTGGCTTTGTTTATTTTACTTAAAGATTTAAGGCTCAGTCTGCCAAGTTTGCGTCCTTCTAATGGGATGAGCAGGTCCGGTTGAACCTGAGAACTTAAAACCTCGCACAGGCCCCATTCCTTCCTTTAACCCAAAAAGAAACAACCCGGAGGCCGGTGGGCGTGGCTTGTCCCGGACCCACAGGTAGGGGAGTTCCTTCCTGGTTCAGGCCCAGTCCTGGCTTCTCCTTGGCCTCCCTAAAAGGATTTTGGTAGGAATGATAGTAATTCAGGGTGTGTTTCATACCATTGCATTTGATATTGTTAGCAACAGTGTTTTTCAAGTCTTAAAATGACTAAATGAAATTAACCTGGGCTGCTTTAACTTATCAAAAGAGATCTAAACTTTGCTTCTTAGCACTTCTTTCATTCACTCACCCAGTGTTCCTTGATAAACCGGTGAATTAATAACAGGATTCAAGCATGTGTGCACCGTTTTTGTAAAGAGAATGGCAGTGGACGTGTGGCAAAAAAAGAAGTTAGCCTGGAGATTGGGATGTAGGTGTAGGTTTTTAGATGTTTGCAACAATTTCCCTAGTAATGGGTGTCGACCATGCTTGTAAAGCAGCGACTGCAAGGGAAAATCCTCAGTATTTCTCTTCTGGAGGGTGGTTAGATGTAGTTTGGTTTGAAGAAAGTGGTCCAATCTTAGTGGTCTTCTGGCAACTCACTGAGGCTGAGATTAAGAACTGTAAGCAGTGGTGAGCTTTTGGAGGTGCTGGGCTCCCAGTTTGTCAGCTTCCTCACAAACATGCAACAGGATTGATCATAGAACACAGTATGAAATTAGGTGCCAAATTGCCATCCACAGACCTGCTTGCTCCATATTCTCTCCGCTCGTCTGTGGAGAAACTGGCCCATTTTAAATGGTTGTGGGTTGTTGAAGGTGTTCACTTTTCAAACATTTGCTTTATTAATGCTACATATTAAATTTTCTTTGTCCTTGATCTCTTTGATCATATTCCCATTCTCTGTCCTTTGCATTGGAGGATTAAGGTTTTCCATCAAATAGCAAATTTGTGTACAGAGTGTTTAAGAAATACACTAACGTCCATATTAAAAACACCAAAATCTTTCTTGTGTGTACATGAGTTGGATAATCTTTTATGATGCCCTCAAGATTCCCTGATTATCTGGAAAGACCTGGAATCCTTTCCTTGATCATATACTTACATTGACTTAATTTGCATTGGTTAATTGAGGCTGTGCCACTCTCAGAGAAATGTGTGCTTCTAACTGCCGAGACTGGCTCACCATGTCAGGTGGCGGAGATCAGGCCGTGGACATGGTTTTCTGACATTAAATATGAGGCTGAGTGACTGAAGGGCCCAAGATCTCTTGCTGGAACTGCAGGGGTGGATGGTGGGTGCTGTTTAGGAAAACTAGCAAGTACACTCTTCACAGATGAACTGGAAACTCCCTGCAACTCACCCCAGAGGTTTAGGAAATTGCCTTTCCCCATCCAGAGGGATTGCAAATGGCACTTCCAAACCACTTCCTTTCCCAAAGTGAGTGATGGAAACCCTTCACGGCATGTTTTCAAAGGATCTAAACAAAAAACAATATAATGCATATTGTTAAGTGTTTAAATTAAGGTAATTTAAAAGGAGGTCAAGACAGCCTTTTAATGGGTTATCGAAATCTTGAGCTAAAATAAAAATAGTTTATTTCTTTGGAGCATTTTGGTAGCCTGAATTAAAGATTAGACTTTTTTCTTTGCCTGCATTTCTTTCACTTTGAGTGGGTTATTCTTGAAGGTATACTCAGTGTTGGCAAGTAATACTCTTCCTCCAAAACACACACACACACACACACACTTTCTCATTTTTGTCTCAATCTCGTATTTTAAAGACAATGAAAAAGGTACTTTTGATTGTGCATTTTTTTTAGAGTGCTCTGGCTGCGTTATTGAATTCTATCTTATTAACCCACCAAAAGCATTTTTGTGGCCATTGGTTAGAAAATAAAAACTTGAATTCCGTGCCTTTCCCTCTTTCATTACTACAAACAGTGCAGCCTGTGTCACAGACGTGCCATTGCCCCCTCCAGCCTCTGTGCTTCTCCTCACTCCTTTGCTAAGTCCCTTCCATGTGTCAGATTCTCAGCCATGCATTTGGCCACCCCCTGTTCCCATCTTCTCCACATTTCTTCACACCAGCTCTCTCCCAGCTAAGGTGATGATGATGACTGCCTTTGACTCTTCTGGCATTTTCTTTGAGTTTGACATTTGTTACAATCTGCCTTGTGGTTTCATTGTGTTCATACCTTGGACTCATGGATACAACAAATACTGATTGGATATTGGATTATGAGCCTGTGGAGTTATTGGAGCTTGAGTTTCTTACTGGGTTGTGAAAAGAAACTTCCAGAATCCCTGTATCTCTGCCCAGAATCCTTGCAACACTGGATTGGAGAATTTGGTCTGGTGACCTCTCTCTTTGATAAATTCTCTATCAGATGAACCATTTATAGTCCTGAAGCTCCACATAAGCAAAACAAAACAGACCTAACTATTGAATACATAACCACCTGGTTGGTTGGCTACTTATGTTACATTTCGGTCCTTTGTCTGTGTGTTCTTGTCAACCTAAACTGGAAACTCTAACACAGCATTTGTTATCCTGATAAGTTGGTGACTTAGTGCCACCGTGTGTTTTTCTACCATTTGAATTTTTGATGTATTTTAAAAAAGCAGCTTGAAGTGCATGCAGAATTTAAAAATCTGTGATTTCCCTTGTTGAGATGGTTTTGGAAAGTGGGATGATTTTGTTGGTAAGTTTTTGATGCCAGAGTCAGATAAGATATGAGCGCTTGTTTGGTGATTTATAATTTACAAAGTGCTTTTCACATGTATCATCATGTTTAATATTTGAAATAACAAGGTGAAAGGGACCCAGTCCTTGATTTCAGTGTGAAGGTCCTCAGGGATAATGCTAGGAATGTCAGAGCTTGAACTTCGGTATAGGAGCTTCTTCAGAGCCCTGCACCCCTGCTCAGCAGGCAGTAGGTAAGGAGCACCAGAATGATGCAGGATGAGACTGTTGATCTAGCATCTACTGATGCACTGTCGCAGACCTTGGGCACATGTCTGCAGTGTGGCAGATGTGAACACTTATGGCAGTAGCAGATTCTGTATGTGCGTTGACTAAAGATGAGCTGTTTCTGGGTTGACAGATAGGAGCTGTTTCAATGAACTTTTGTTCCTGATTCATTTTTATGATCCCGCATTATCGTGAAGGTCTCCTCAATTTGAGGAGTGTTTACTCCTATGTAATGTGTATATTGGGACTTTCAATGTCAAACTGTATGTGCCACAGCCCCTGGCTTACCTGACTTATAATGAATATCATCAACTCTCTCGCCTCCTACATTCCATGTGCTATCGATTATACCTCTAAAAGGTCTCTGAGCCTTGCTGTATTTGCCTCCCCATTTTCACTTAGACCATGGAAATACCTTTTGCTAACCACTCTCCCACCTTCATCCTGCTCATTGTACCCTAATATCCAGATATGGCCACAGCCCACATTGGTGGTGCCATTGCTCTCACATCAGTATTGCAGGTCCTTAGTATGGGAGACATGGCCTTGCACAGTAGGCACCCCTTTATTTCCCCCTGCTCCCCTCTCCTCCCCTGCCACTACAGTCATCTGTGTCTACGCACTGAATGGCAGCTTGCTAATTGTGGTTAACCGAAGACCAAGTTTATAATCAGTTTGTTTTTAAAGATGTTTGTACATTGGAACTGATACAGAGTTACCTTTGTAACAGTGACAGCACTAAAAACTACAGCTTTGTACCTTGGCATTGTTCTGTAGCCCAACCCAAGGAGTATCTGTTTTAATGTGGGGTGTTTCCCTGCAAATGCCACTTGAAGTGATTGTTTGTCAAGAGCAGTGCTGTCCCACTGAAATGTCATGTGAACCACAGATATGATTCAGATATTATAGTAGTTCCACTCACAATGTGAGAGAAACAGATGATTGATTTTCATCATATATTTTATTTTACCCTGTAGATCTAAAATACTTCTACGTGTAGTCAGTATCAAACATATTAACGAGACCATTTCCATTCTTTTAATTGTGGGAAGTCTTTGAAAGCCAGTGTGTATCATGTTACTGTATCCTTCAGTCCCCTCTCGATGCCAGTGTGCTCAGTAGCCACAGGAGGCTCGTGGCTGCCATTTGGAGAGAGCAAGTCTTTGCACTTGTCTTCATTTAAGCCCTCTTTATTCTGTATTTTCTGAAGTTGAGATAGCTGAAAAGACAGTGAAAACAAATTAGAATAGTAATAATGATAGTTATTATTCTTCAGTGTGAAAGGTATAATCTATGTAGTGATAAGGAATGCTGTGTTATTTTATGCACTCAAGCAATTTTAGATTTGGTTACATATAATATCAGATTTGGTTACATATAATCAAAATACCTTGTACATTTTACAAATATTTTAATGTTTTGAATTCTGTTGTCTAATTTACCAGGGCAAAATAACTTTTTTTGCTGTTAGTATTTAATGTAGTTCTGATGTAAGTATTTAATTTATAAGTATAGAAGCTAAGTTCATATATTTATAAGTGATCATTAGCTTCTCCCCAACATACATATCACACATTGTAATTACTACTATAAGCACTTTATACAAAATAGTAACTTATTGAAGCCTCACAAAAATTGAGAGTGGTTACTTTGTGGTTTTATATTTTAGATAAGATTGCCTTGCCTGAGGTTGCTGGCCTGGTAAATGCAGATCTGGCATTCAAACCCCACCTTCTCTGCTCTTATTCACTAAGCACATTCACCGTTTTTTCACTAAAATGTGTCTGAAAATATATATATAAACAGATTCATAAGCTTTTGTCATGCCAAGACTTGAGAACCATAAATGGGAAACCACTGATTGGGTGGGAGTGGAGCTTAGATACCAGTTCATTCTTATCAGCCAATTTGTGTAGGAAACTGCAAACTTTGGATGGATTTAGTGAAACATTAATAATTAACTGTTCCAGTGGTATTGAGGGGTAGATGAGGAGAGTCATGGAGGAGGGTCCAGGAACACGCCATCTTGTTGCTCTCCCCTCCCACCCTTGCTGTGTGCTGTAGGCCAGAGGTCATAAAATGGACACATTCTCCAGCTCTGAGATAGGCATTAGCATCCCGTGGAAGACTCCTTAAAACTCAGGGGCTGACCCCACCCCACCATGTGATGGAGAGATCTGAAGTGGGGCCTGAGAATTTGCTTTTCTGATGATTTCTCAGGTGACCTGCGTTGGGGTGGGAACCATACTTTGAGAACCACTGCTGCGAGATTTCAGTATGACTGGGTGATTGAGGATCCTTTTCTGTTTTGTTGTTTTGTAGCCACAGTATTTTTTTTTTTTCTTGACCACAGTCTGCAAGCAAAAGGCTGTTTTCAGCTGCTGCTGTTTTTTTCTTAATGAGTTACTGTTTGTAAAGTGTAGGTAGGTAGGTGCTTGTGGAAAACCTTGGAACCAAATACACTAAATCCTTTTCCTTTGTGCTCTTATGACATCTGTGCAGGTCTTGAAGAATTTCAAAATGGCAATGAAAATCTACTTCTCAGGTCATGAAAGCGGCCAGGTCAAGTCTCAATCTGGACTTTTGGAAGACAGCTATTACAAGGTTTGATGGAAACTTTGACATTGGCTGCCATTTTGCCAGACCATCCCTAATTTGCCCTTCCATTTTGGGAGGACCTTTGAGGCTGTCAAAGGGTTGGACAGCCTGCCCCCAGAGCAGTTGGGACTAAGAGAAAACCAAGAGTCTGGTGTCTGCATCTCTGGGGGATGCATCTTTTTGTCCCAAGGCTTTTGAACACAGTGGTTTCAAGTGATTGCAACTTGGACAGTTTCTTTGAATTTCTCAGGCTTAGATATATGGTCAAACTATTTCTAATATGGCCAGCTCTATATGTAGCATGTTTTAGAAGAAGTGGAAGTCAGGATTTATTGACTTAAATAAATGTAATACTGCTCCCAACAGCATTGGGGTGGCCAGCTAGTGTGAGAAGTGTTAGAAGAGGAAATGCCTAGAAAAGTGAAAATGCCTAGAAGCATGCCAGTAGCTTCCTTATGGGACAAAGGTCATCAGCAGCTACATTAATTTTCCTGAAATATGATGTGCCTCAGTATAGCTTATGAATTTTGACTTTTAAGGATATCTGCAAGTCAACAAATATTTTAATTGTGTCATTTTATGAGCATGACCGCAAACGTTCCTTCTTGCTAGCTGTATTCATTTTTAGGAAAATCACTTTAAAAGCTTATGTCCTTTTTTTAAGAGAGAGAGAGAGAGAGAGAGAGAGAGAGAGAGAGAGAGAGTGTGTGTGTGTGTGTGTGTGTGTGTGTTGGGGGAGCAGGGAGATGTCTGAATTGGTGATAAACAGCCCTCTTTCATTGCTCTGAGAGTTGGAAGCCAGTTTGGGGAATATTGACATAAAAACTGCAAGCTGCTTGAGTATTTTTAAGAGACCAAGAAATAACAAAGGATTCAAGGAACTTTTTAGATACAGTTTCAGGAAATTTGATAAAGGAGAATAGTGAATTTTCATCAAACTACCTTTTTTTTTTAATACATATTTTTATTGTATTTATGTCTTTTACATTTTGTATTCCCCTTGGGTAACCCACCACCAATTCACCCGTGATCCATCTCCGTGGTCCCTTGTGTTCTTTTCTACTCCATTTTGTGCCTTTATCCCCCCTGCTACCCCCCTTCCCCTCCCCCAACCGCTGAGTGTCTCTCTCCTATTTGGTTTCCCTATAGTCCTGTTATAAGTGAAACCATTCGATATTTTTCTCTTTCTTTCTGGCTTATTTCACCGAGTATGATCCCCTCTAATTCCATCCATGTCGCTGCAAATTGCATGTGTTTATCTTCTTTGAATGCTGAATAGTATTCCATCGTGTATATGTACCACATCTTCTTGATCCAGTCATCTATTTTTGGACATCTGGGATACTTCCATACCTTTGCTGTTGTAAACAGTGCCACAATGAATATATGGGTGCATGTATCCTTTCGGATTAGTGTTTTTATGTCCTTTGGGTAGATTCCCAAAAGTGGTATTGCTAGGTCGTATGGAAGCTCCATGTTTCGCAGTTTGAGGAATCGCCATACAGCTAGCTTTCCATAGTGGTTGGATCAGTTCACATTCCCACCAGCAGTGTAGAAGAGTTCCTTTTTCTCCGCATCCTTTCCAGCATTTGTTGTTGCCTGTATTTTTAATGTGTGCCATCCTCTCAGGTGTGAGGTGTTATCTCATTGTGGTTTTGATTTGCATTTCCTTGATTGTAAGTGATGTTGAGCATTTTTTCATGTATCTGTTGGCCATTTGCTTTTCTTTTTTGGAGAAGTGCCTTTTGAGCTCTTCTGCCCATTTTTTGATTGGGTTATTGGCTTTATTGCTGTTGAGTTTTGTGAGTTCCTTGTAAATTTTTGTTATCAGTCCTTTATCGGATGTATTGTGTGTAAAGATCTTTTCCCAGTTGTAGGGTGTCTGTTAGTTTTGGTTAATGTCTTTTTTGCTGTACAGAAGCTTTTTATTTTGATGTAATCCCATCTGTTTATCTTGTCCTTCACTTCCTTCGCTTTGGGGGATGTGTCTTTCAAGATTTTGCTGAGATGTATGTCGTGTAGAGTTTTGCCTGTATTTTCTTCTATAAATTTTATGGTTTCAGGTCTTACGTCCAGGTCTTTTATCTATTTTGAGTTGACTTTTGTGCAGGGTAGTAGTCTAGCTTCATTTTTTTGCATGTGGCTGTCCAATTTTCTCAGTACCATTTATTGAATAGACTGTCCTTGTTCCACTGCATCTTCTTTGCTCCTTTGTCAAAGATTAGTTGTTCATGGATACGCGGCTTTAATTCTGGGTATTCTGTTTGGTTCCATTGGTCATTCTGCTGTTTTTGTTCCAGTACCATGCTGTTTTAATTATTATGGCTTTGTAGTATAGTTTGAAATCAGGGAGTGAAATTCCTCCATTTTCTTTCTTTTTAGTCAGGAGGGCTTTAGCTATGTGGGGTTTTTTGTGGTTCCATATGAATTTCATCAGTATTTGATCTATTTCTTTGAAGAATGTCATTGAGATTTTTATTGGAATAGCGTTGAATTTGTAAATTGCTTTTGGTAGGATTGCCATTTTGATAATGTTAATCCTTCCAATCCATGAGCAAGGAATGCCTTTCCATCTTCTTGTGTCTTCTTCTGTTTCAACAGTGTTCTATAGTTTTCTTTGTATAAGTTCTTTATGTCTTTTGTTAGATTTATTCCCAGATACTTGATTTTTTTGGTTTCGATTTTGAAGGGGATAGATCTCTTAAGTTCTTCTTCTTCAGATTGGGTGTTTGCATAGAGGAATGCTACTGACTTTTGTGCATTGATTTTGTATCCTGCTACTTTACTGAACTGGTCTATGATTTTGAGTAATTTTTAGGGTTTTGTATATATATTATCATATCGTCTGCAAATAGAGACAGTTTAATTTCTTCTTTTCCTATTTGGATCCCTTGAATGTCTTTCTCTTATCTAATTGCTCTGGCTAGGACTTCCAGTATTATACTGAAAAGTATTGGTGAGAGTGGACATCCTTGCCTTGTTCCTGTTCTTAGGGGAAAGGCCTTCAGCTTCTCACCGTTGAGGATAATATTGGCCGTGGGTTTGTTGTATATGGCTTTATTATGTTGAGGTATGTACCTTCTGCCCAAGGATTTCAAGGGCTTTTATCATAAATGGGTGTTGCACTTTGTCAAATGCTTTCTCAGTGTCTATTGATGTGATCATATGGTCTTTATTTTTCTTTTTGTTGATGTGTTGGATTACATTGATTGATTTTCGGATGTTGAACCATCCTTGTGTCCCTGGAATAAATCCCACTTGGTCGTGGTGTATTATCTTTTGGATGCATTGTTGGATCCTGTTGGCCAAGATTTTGTTAAATATTTTTTCATCAGTATTCATTAGGGAGATTGGTCTGTAGTTTTCTTTTTTTGTATTGTCTTTGTCTGGTTTTGGTATTAGAGTAATATTTGCTTCATAGAATGTGTTTGGTCAAGCTACCTTTTTTAAAGTAACATTTAGAAACAGAATCTGGCAAGACAGATAGAAAAACAGATTTTTCTTTCTTTTGTCTCTCTTCTGTGTTTCACACTTATATGAGACTCATTCAACATACTCTCCCAACCCTGACCATTTACCTTAAAATTGTCTGTTTTCCATCTGTCTTCATTTCCTGTACTCAAATGAGTTTTCCTTTGCATATTTCAGTGATTGCCTTCTCTGGACCTGCCTAGCTTGTATTTAGAGGTTCTCCCTTTATAAAGTCATCTGTCTTGCTTTTGTTAGCTCCTCCGCATTTCTTCAGTGGGTCTGTTTCATGTAGTTCAGAAAAGAAGACCTAGTGATGCCTTTTAAGAAGTCATATCATTATCCTCTAAAAAAGGAGGAAAGGGTACAATAGACACTTCACTGTTGTAATTTTCAGTTTGAGGCATGTCTAGATAGAGTTGAAGCTCAGTTCATTCATCATGGACTGAGGTTTGAGTGTTTAATGTGTTGCTGCTTAAACTTGGCTGTGCCGTGCACTTACTGTGCTCAGCCCAGGTCAGCAAAGCTGATGCCATCTTCTCTAAGAAGTTGATTCTCTTTCCCTTTGGCCCAGGTTGGTGAGGGTTAACATGTTGAAGAAAATAGGCTTCTGACATACTGCTCATTAATACATGCAATTTCCTATTCAGTTTTGGATCTTACTAGCTGTTAGACTTGAATTTAGAAATAGAAGCAGTTCACTTATGCAAGTATAAAAATACCCTTTTAAAGGTTAATATTTTTAACAACTTAATTGAGACTTGAACTTCCACTCCTGTGTGTAAATTAGAAATTCTTAACTGGAGGCAATTTTGCCCATATGGACATCTGGCAATGTCTGAAGATGTTTCTAGTTGTCATAACTGGGGAGAGCTCCTGATATCTAGAATGTACAGGCTGGGGATGCTGCCTAAGCATCCTACAGTGCATAGCACAGCCCCTGCCACTGGGAATTAATTGGCCCCAAATGTCAATATTTCAGCCACCTGAAATGGATGCTGGCTGATTTTGTTTCATCCTGTAAATTAATGGCATGTATGTACTTTCATGTGGTTGCCCTTTCAGAAATCATTTCTTCCTTCCCTTTTCATAAATATAACAAAAAATGATACCTACTTAGAGAGCTAAACACCATTTATACATATGTGGTTAACAGAAGAGGAGAAACTTACTGTTCTATAACCGACCTAACCAGGGCTTACGTGTAATGCTCTTGGAGGTAAAGTACTACGTATATTGCTTTGTAAATTTCCTACTACTGTATATTTGGGCTATACAAATATGAAATGTTGATTTGTAGGAAACATTTTCACATTTGTCTGGAAGGTGATAAAAACATTCTTTTTAGGATGTCCACTTACAAGGAAGTAATGAGGGTGGGGGTTTCTCATTTGCTTTTGATGAATAATTGATTTTTAGAGTTTGCGTCAAGGACACTTGTTTACTTAGCTTATAACCCTTATAATTGGTGACTGTCTATAGAAAAAAAATGTTTTTGTTATTATTAAAGTTCATGGAGTTCTAGGTACAATCTGATAATTTTTGAGCTGGTTGCATCTGTTAGCTTTCAAATGTTTTATCCTCCCTTTGTGTAGTTCTAAAATAAACTTCAGGGGTGAGAGGACAAAAATATCACAAATTAGACCTTCTCTAGGGTAAAGGAAAGAGAAAATTATAATTCGGCTGTTAGTCTCTGACTGCCAGTGTTTAGGTTGGAGGCAAAGCTGGCCTGGACCATTTAATGTTGCCGTCCACACTTCCTTTTCCTTATAAGTAGGCACTTACTGGATAAAGGAGAATAACGCTAAATTAAGAGAACTGTCAATTAGAAGGCCTCATCAGGATATATTTTATATTAATCACTTCTTGTTCTTTGCTCTTCCTTTTCACTGTGTTACTTCATTATTGCCTCCCTTCTTGTTCTGTTACCAGGATAAACAAAAAATCAGCACTTTGTGAAATTCTGAACTTAGAAATTTTGAACTTATTTTGGTGGAGATAAACATACAATCATCTTTTTCTCTTCCTTAATCCTTCCATTCCCATGTGAATTGAGAAGGACCTCTGAAAAATTAACAATAACTCTTTGAACAGAAAGGTAAGTTCTTAAGCTATGTGTTGTGAAGCTCTCTCTAACTGTTGCTTATGTGTGCAGTATGGCCCTGTGGTCATATCATATCAGATTCTTGCAGTGTTTGTGGAGGTGGACAGGTGTTGTTATTCAACCACTTTGTAGATGAGGAAAATGTGAGCCAGTGGACGCTGTGGGTTATAAGGGTCCTGTTAGTGAGTTATGGAGGGGCGGCCCCAGCACAGGTGCACTCAGTAGTCAGGCTTGGGATGTGTGTGAGATGCTCCATATCTGGAGCTGCATACCCTGGAATTTATCAGAGCTTTGGATTTTATGTTATTGAAATCTCCATCAAAACAAAATAGGTGGGCCTCCCTGGTGGCACAGGGGTTAAAGTCTCAGCACTAGCAAGCTATATCGCCAGCCACTACAGCTCGAGTTTGATCCCCGGCCAGGGAGCTGACCCACATGGTGCGGCAGACCTCTCCTGTCTTGGCCAGCCAGCCGCTGCTCCCCTCAGCAGTGTATTTCAATGGATCCTTCTGTTCTGCTCTCCACTCTGTCTCTGGTGAATCCTCCCCCTCCCCCCTCCCCCCCCCCCCCCCCCCCCCCCCCCCCCCCCCCCCCACCTCTGGCCTACACCCCAGTTCTTGTATGCATAAATAAATAAAAATAGATCTTTAAAAAAAAAACCAAAATAGGTGCCTTCATGCAGTAACTTACTGACTTTTAATTACAATAGAAGCTGTATTGAAACAGTGTCATTCTGGACTTTATTAACAGCTGGTCTTCATGAACTTCAAATCTTGCTTCAGATGGAAACTAGAGATGTAGAATCTTTTCGCCTGCTAGTAATTTGCATGAAATTGCGCAGCTAAATTTTAACTTCTCTTGACCTCTCTTTTGTCTCCTGTGAAACAAGGACATAACTCTGTTTTTAAGACCTTTGATAGCTTTACCTTTACTTTTTCAAAACTTTGAACTCTTCAGTTACCCATTAGAGAAGATGCTTCAGAGCTGGATGGAATTAACTGATTTAGGTAGTAAATTTATGTTGCTGTTAACTTTTTTCCTGAAAGAACCTATGTGTGGAGCTGTAGAAAAAACTGCATTATTTACCTTGATCTGACCTACAATTTGAACTGTCCACTTTAACTATTACTAAATTGTCTCACAGTTAATACTGGGTATCAGCTATGTGGGAAGCCTTGTGCCAGGCACTGTGAGAATACACTTGCACACCAGACAAAGACCTGGCCTGAGGGGGCTTATAAACTAATGTGCAGATTGATTTTACAGGCTTGCAGTTAACACTCATCTCAGTTAACAAGTATATAAAATACCTGTTTGCTGTCACTATCTCCTGTCCTGTAGGAAGTACATGTGAAGACCTATAGACAGTCCCCCAAAGCCAGTTAGAATTCATTCCAAATATTCCAGGGGCGGATATTTTCCTTAAGATTCCTAGAAACCCTTCAGGGTACAAGCAGCCCTGGGAACAGTGGATGCCATCTGAACAGATGTGCCCACTTACAGGTGCGGACCTCTTAACACTGCAGGTGGGGCCAAGGCAGTGCTCCCCTCGCCACAGTTGCGGCTGTTCTTTCAGAGCCTGGGTACGGGCCGTGCTGTCAGTTTGCTTAGGATGAGCCCTGAAATTTTGGGTCAACTTGTTCCTAATGTTCAGATATGTAATATCTACTTACATGTTGTGTATCTGCTTAAGATCTCTACCTCCTAATAATTATTAAAGCTTTGCTTTGAAACTTTTGATGAAACGCTGCTGTCATTAGCACACTGATACTTCTTTACCACCCCTTTTTAATTCATAATGGCATGTACTTAACGCATACGTCCTGGAAAAGACTTATTCAGTCAAATCACTACTTTGCTTGGATTAGTAACGATTATTGTAAAACAATCCTGTTCAGACATTTTACAGGTTAATTTTTTTTTAATCCTCCTGGCAATCTGGTTTGAAGTGTGTTTCCTTTGAAACATGAACTATTTTGCATTCCATTATAGATGTTTTCTTTTTTTTTTTTTTGTATTTTTTAAGCACTGTTTCAATTGTGTTGGCTTAAACTTAATCTAGTGCCCACATCTTTGTGCTATTTTGACCACAAATTGGTAGAACCAATGTTCCAAAGGTGGGCCAATTTCAGTGTTTTGTTTTCTGTCTGTTTAGCATCTGGGAATAACTTAATGTTAGCTTTTAAAACAATTAAAGCCATAATTAGTGATTTTCCTTCATTTCACACTGAAACAATTTATCTTTCACTTAATTTTTGATGATGTGGATTTGTGTAAAATAGTTTTTGTGATATACTGTAATTAATTTGTGATACACTGTAATTAATGCTTAATGTTCCAATGAACTTAATTTGAGAATAATGAGAATTTAATTTGAGATATGAGTTTGTGATGCAGTTTTAAAGATTAATTAGAATTCATTGATTCCTGGCTCTCAGGGGCCTTAGTAGGTGAGAATTTGATGTGTGTTAAATAAACTTCTGTTAGATCTCATTCAAAAAGCAAGGCAGAGATTTTTTCATTTACAAACTAATTATTTTACATATTCAAGTACAAATATTGTCTTCACTTTTTTAAGAACAGCAAAGATTGTACTTAGCTTCAACCATGAACCAACCTTACTCTTGTGTTTAGCTAATCAGTATTTGTCCTTTTTTTTAACCAACTTTTCCAAAGTTTTTACCAGCTTTTCCAAAGTACAGTTTATAATTGTTAAATGCGACCCATGTTATGCTTTGCATGTTTTTATGGGTAGTATATATAACACATACATACTTTAAAATAAATATTTAATTTTAGGATAGTTTTAGATTTTTAGGAAAATTCCAAAGGTAGTATAGAGAGCTCTCTTATACCCAGTATTGTTTCCCTCTTCACCAGTATCTTGCACTACTGTGGCACATTGTTCACAACTAATAAACCGGTATTGGCACATTATATTAACTAAAATCCATACTTTATTTGGATTTTCATTTCTACCAAATATCCTTTTTCTGTCCCAGGATCCCATCCAAGATACCATATTATCACTGCATCAGGTTGCCACATCTCCTGAGGCTTTTCTTGGCTGTGATAGCTTCTCAGCCTTTCCTTGTTTGAGGATCTTTGCATTTTTGAGAATACCAGGCAGGTGATCTCATGATTAAACAGGATTTTTGGTTTGGGGAGAGGAAGACCCCGGAGGCACAGTGCCATTTTCATGGCATCATAGCAGCAATACATATTATCAACAGATGACCTTTTATAGTTGTTGACCTTGATGTCCTGGCTGAGTCCTTGTCTGTCAGGTTTCTCTGGTATAAAGTTAGCTGCTGTTTCCTTTGTCCTTTGCTATGTTTACCTCTTCAGGGGGGCTGTATCTATTTCAGTTAGTTGAAATATGCATGGGGAATTAATCTGTTCTGCCTGAAAGAAGGAAGATTTTTCAGTGGTCATAGAAGGCCTTGCGGCACCATCTCTGGGACTGTTCCAGGGGAGGGATGTTAGGAACCCCCTCCCCTGGCCCAGCTTTGTAGAATGTGGCCCTGAGGTACTTACTAGGAATGCAGATTCTGGGATCTGCCTTGGGCCTGCTGACTCGGTCTCCTGGGATTTGACTTGGAATTTGTCCTGTTAAAACAGTTGCCCGGATGCTTCTGATACATTTTCAAGGTTGAGAATCACTGTTTTGTATTAGCAGTTGAAACATCCTGATTCCTCTTGAATGTGTGTGTGTGCCCAGAGCCAGGCCCTCACTTCTCTCCTTGCTGTCCCCATCTCTTCCCAGCCAGGAGCATTTAGTCCCTTGACTCTCCTGCAAAAGACCTCTGTCCTGACCCCACCTTCCGCCAGGATTTTAACCCCTTCTAGATATCTATTTTGAGTGGCTTACTTTGTGTCAACTCAAGGTCATCCTTTGCTTTCTGACTAACCTCATCCTCGTCAGATAGCCTCAGAGCTCCAGTAGAGAAGGAAAGTGCCAGCTGTGAACCCTGCCATATACAGGCCAGTCCGGCCAGAGAGGGAGGTCCTCAAGTCCAGGTTTGTCGGAAGTAGTTTGTCGTGTTGTGTGTGCGAGAGTTAGACAGCCAGTGAGCATGTGACGGTGGTGAGACTATCCCCTGCATTCTGTCCACGTTCAGGCAAATAAAACCCACCAGCAAACTTTCATGGTTTCCAAATGTGCCCGATAGCCAGTGCTTTGAACTGGTCATAGCTGTAGCAAGGTGAAGAACTTGAAGTAGAACTTCCTGGCTGAAGTGGGAGGGCAGTGCCTGGCAGTGGTTTCTCCAGCTGGAGGATGCACTGAGTGGTGTGGGGCCTCATGGGATGCTTCCAGCCCAGGGAAGGGGCACCCTGACCGTAGACTCAGTTCACACTGGTCGCCTGCCCAGGTGCTGTGACATAGGTAATGGCCTATGGGAAGTTGGCTTAGAAACTGACTTGGGGAGGAACTTGAAAGGACCCTTTTGCCTTCAGTGGCCAAGTGAAGATTGTAGAGAATCTCTCTTGGCAGGGAGAGGAATGGTATCTTCCTATGTCCTTCTTCTTGGGGATAGAAAGGGTCAGAATGAAGGTGAGTAGTGTATTTTACTTGACCTATTTCTACCTTCTCCCCCCACCCAATAATGGTATGATTTGAGTATGGGGGGCGGGTAGAAGGGCCCAGTGGGAACACTGCTTATTGTTCCATTCTCCTCTTCAAAGCTATACTTAGGTTAGAGGGGTTCAATTGCGTTTATTCACACGCGTGTAATTTGTATTAGTGCATTTTATTATAACCAGTGGATACAAACATCTGTAGTGGCCTTTTGAGTATTTCTTCCTTTTAAATTCATGCCTCTGTTTAAGTGTAATTTATGATTTGTATTTTGACCTACAGATTTTTCTGATAATTTTTTGGAAATCTTATCTTTTTTCCTGAATTTTCATTTTGACTAATTTAAGGGTGTTTATGTGAGTTTTCATGGCCAGATGTAGAAAATCATTTGACATGAAAACGAGGACTCCCACTCTGCTGGAAAACATTTACGGACAGCATTTTTGGAATTGGCTAGGCCTGGACTGTCTTTATAACACGTCTGTTGGGAGCAGTTTCCATATGTAAGAGTGGGGTTGACCAAGGTAATCTCTGAGGCTTCCTTCCAGCTCTCAGGTTGCAAGAGACCTTCCCCAAGAAGCCTCTACCTAGTAAGTCTAGGCAAGACCTCACACCAGGGAGACAGGGTCAAGGCCTGGACGCCCTCTTCTGTTGGGCTGGCTCCTCTTACCAGCTTGAACAAAGGATCCCCCTGCTCTGCAAACTCCCTTTGCACCCCCACCCCAAATCTAGGATCTATGTTGAGACTTGAACAAATCTCATCATTACTTGAAGCATGGTGTTATGAGACCTGCTGTAACACTCTCATTTTGTGTGTTAATAAAGAAACATTGACTTCAAATTTGTCTTTAAAATACTATTTTGGGAATTTCTACTGTAATTGTACAAAGTGAAAACCACTTAAAAGTGTCCTTAAAGGAGAATGTGGGGCGGGGGGGCACTGCCTGCCCAAGGGCAGGGTCTGGCCCTCTCTCTTGCTAGAGCTGCTGGGACCCAGTTCTTAGACCAGAGATGGTCTACACAGTGTTCCAGAAGAGTGATTTAATATTGCTGCCTAGCAGATTTATTCCAGTCATGCAGTAATAACAAGACACCCCCAATTTCTTTGAAATTTCTGAAAGGATTTTCTGAATTTTATTTAAATTAGATGAAAATCATTGTTTTTATAAACTTAAATTAATTATTTAAATTGTCATTGTGGGAACATGTATATTCAGTTTATCGCCTTAAGAAGCCCCAATGTAAATAGTGTTCTGGTATTTGTGGTTATTTAACATTATAAATGTGATTGGGTAATGGATTTGGTACTTAAGGGTTTATAGTAACTTCCAATGTCAGGAAAATGTCTGACTGCCTGCAGCTACCTCTTGCTTCAAGGTGCAGTCACAAAGCTCCTATTTTTCCCACTGCTCCCCTTAGCAGTGTATTTCAGTAAATCCATCTTTTCTCCCCACTCTGTCCCTGGTGACGCCTCGCAAGAGCCCCCCTCTCCCACCTCCCCCACCCCCCATCCCCATCTCCCTACAGCCTACACCCCAGTTCTATGCAAAAATAAAACGAAACAAAGCTCCTCCCAAATCCATGGCCCATCCCTTCTGATTGAGAAAGACAGGTGGGAAGCTGAATGATCCTATTCACCTGCTCTGGCCTTCCCAGGTGGGTTTTGCAACACTGCCAGGTATACGGTCTGACAGTACAAACTGAGCATAGTCACAACCATATTGAGCCTTAGCTTTCTGAGACTTACTGTTTCTGGCACTGTTTTTTTTTTTTTTTTTTTTTTTTTGGTGGTGGATTTTCTTTTAATGATAAAGACAATGATAAAGACAACATACTAACTCTTCATGTATTTTAAAAGGGAGATGCCTCCTGTGGGCTTATCCTAAAAAGAAACTTTTCTTACTTGTTATTGGTCTTTGTAAGATTTGTAACCATTTATACAATTGCCTATTCTTCTTAATATGAACATTTTCTCCTGCTTTATTAGTAATAATGTTTTCTTGTTTCATGATATGCCATAGATTTATAAGCTCCACCAGATGTACAGACTCTACTGCCTTAGTCATTTAAATTTAAGTTTGCCCCAGGTAGGTGAGGTACCCATGTACATCTTCAAGAGTATTTCTGGGCTTCTCTTGAACTGGTTCCTTAGCATCAGTTCTGCAGAGAAGACTTGTAGAGTTAAATGGTATGGCATCTCAATGCTTCCTGATATATGTTGCCATCATGCCATTTTAAAGGGTAGCACCACTTTTCAGTAATGTGTAAGTATCAGTTTCAGAGACCACACTGCTTTTGAAAGTCAGAGTGTAAAGGCAGTTTTGAATTGATGTATTACCCAGCTCTGTACCTTAGGGTGATTATAAAACAGTGCCACTGCTGTTTTAAAGCCAAACTGACTAGAATTCATATGGATTGTGACTATGATGTCCTTAAAACAGTCCTAGAATTTCAGGGACTCTGCCGTACTCACTGGTGCCTGTCACGCTCGCTCCCAAGGCTGAAGCCTGCTGACAACTTGTGGTGTTTGCTTTGGAACTGGTGACCTGTTCCTTGATGGGACTCTGTGATAGCGTTTGGAGATTTCTCAGCCGTAGCATGTCTTACCCTTTCAAGGAAGGTGAATTTAGTTTTTTAAATAACAGATTGTTTGGTGGGGGCACAGAGTAGGTGACAGAGCCAGAGCATCCTGATTTTGGTCACGGGCCAGTGAAACAGAGGTTATGTGACTGCTGTTCTACGAATTGAAACCCCGATCTCTAAAGATAGTTTCATAGAGTTGCAGGTATTTTTATTACACTTGCCACTCCTAGAAAAGGCCGATAGCCCATCAAAGGAAATGCTCAGAACTGTGTATGTGCAAGTCTCTAGGGCATTTGTGCGTCAACTCTCTGTTGTTGAGTAACAAATTTAGAGCCAGGGAAGCAGTGTCCAGACTCCAGACCCACAGAAACTGGCACAGTGACGTGTGCTGTTTAGGCTGCTGGACTTGTGGTTATTTGATACTGAGTGGTAGGTGACTAATACCATGTGCAGGCTCAACCCATTCTTATTACTCCTCGCTCAGACTTCATTTGCTGCCAAGTGGGACTCTGAAATTGCAACACTGCTTCTTTATTTGGTTTTATGATGTTTTTCCTAATTGGCTCAAAATAGAGTAGAAATCACTTTGTAGCCTACCCTTTATAGAGATTTTTAAGAAAATGAAAGAGTGGGAGAGGGGTAAGTGGAGGAATATGAGTTGGCAAGCTCGGGAGCAGAGCAGAGCAAAGCAGGAGCCACAGGACTGAAGGGGATGTGAAAGAGATAGATTCTCCCTCTCTCAACCTCATTTAGGTGTTCTTTTTCTCTAGCACCATATCCCCCTTTGTATTTATCTACCAGGTGCCCTTCAGGGTGACCTCTGCAGGAGAAACCAGACAGCAGGGTCTCTCCAGTGCACAGCATTGCTAGCCTTGTTTAATTCCCCAAGCTCTTCGTGACTTGACCTTCCTTCCTCCTGGTGGGCATGCAGGTTTTCCCCCAAATGATTTCCATTTGTAGTGAGTAATGCTAGGTTTATGAGTTAATAATGTTTTTGAAGCTTTCAAATTAGTTAAATCACTGTCTGGAGTCCTCTTGCTCCATTTTCCTACTGCCGGCAGAGTGCTAGTCAAAATTGGGAGTAGAGAGAGTCTGTACACAGGTGACCCTCATCCTGATGTATGACTCCTCCCATCGGGGCACAGCCGACCCATGTGTGAAATTAGCCACACCCCTCGGGGTCACCATAAAGGGGCTTTCCCTTCCTTCTGCTGCGTTCCACCTCATGTGTTCTACTGTATAGTCCCTTGGTACATGATTTTAATTTTATTTTTGTCACATACATCATACACATTGAGCCAAATATGATTTTCTGTGAACTTAATAACCCTAGTGGCAGTGCCTGCATAGCCTATTTGTGACATACAGTAAAAATTTAGAAGCCTGAACTTGACTGGTACGAGTAGATATTTTCAGCTCACTCTTGTTTCAGCAGTAACCTAGTTAGTGTTTCATATCAGGAATGCTTTATGAGTGATACACATTTTGGTGCACTGATGGTAGAGTCATTGATTTAAGAGTATCTGTTTCTCTCTGTGATACAGAGCAGCGTGTGGCAAACTCTGGCCCATGGTTCCAGTCTGGCTTCCGGCCGCTTTGTGAAGATGGTTTTATTAGGACACAGCCAGCCTTGTTCATTTCCATCTTGTCTGTATGGCCTACAGGACACAAGGGCCGAGTTGAGTCTTCGCAGCAGACTCTATGGCTTGGAGAGCCTACAACATTTATCCTCTCCGTTTTCAGAAAAATTGTCCCCATATGGTGTGCAGGAAAGAATGGAGTAGATCAGAAGCTACTTGCAGGAGGCCTCACCTGGTAACTTCACTGGGGAGGTTTGGTGCCCTCTTCTGCGTCAGCAGGAATGTGTTCCCACAGAGCATGAGGGAGTTGTTAGGGTGAATTGTGCCAGGTACATAATATACACTTAATGAACGTGAATTCCGTCTTCTCTTTATTGCTCACATCACACACTCCCATGCACAGGTAGTTGCTTCTTCCGCGTGTGAAAATTTGAGATGAAAGTGGGTTTCGGTCCCTAAGTGTTCGCAGATGAAAGCAGCAGTATCCGAGACCTATTATGCAAACCGCACATGAGCTAAATGTGTAGCTTTAAAGGTGATTTGGTGGTGGGATTTTATGGGGACTACATCTGAGAGGAGAAATCAAACATTGTACAAAAATGAACAATGATGTAAAATATATGTATAAGTAAATATTAAAAATTAAATAAATTTTCTAGTAGCCTATTAGAAAAATAGAAAGAATAAATGAAAATTAATTTTGGTGGTGCATTTTATTTAGCTCGCTATGACTCCAAAATATAATTAATATAAAAAATGTTTGTGAAATACTCAGTTTAAAAATTTTCTTTTTCTTTCTCACCTTCTTCCTTTTCTTCCTTCCTCTCTGTTTCCTTTCCTCCCTCCTTCCTCACACACGTCTCTGGTGTGTGTTTTATTGCCCACAGAGCAGAACATAGTTGAACTTATTAAGTCTAGAGTGCTCAGTAGCCGTATGTGGCTAGTGTCTGCCATGTCTACAGGTGTCTGATTCTCTGAACACCAACTGGACATCCTACAATTCACGTCGGTTCTCACACCAGCTACTCAGCATGACTGCAGACCTCACAGGTGGAAGGCTCAGTCCCACACACTCTTGTACCACTTGAGATACCACGTGCAAATCATGACCGTCCTGTACTAATGCCCAGCTGACTGTAAATGGGTTCCCTTGACTCCTTTGTTGGGCTTCATACTTGACTGGAATGATCCCCAGAATCAGGAAGGCACTTGACTATTACAGAAGCTACAAGTCAGGAACAGCCAGTGGAAGAGATGTACAGGCAAGGCATGGTGGGGTCACGTGGGGCAAAGCCTCAACACCTTCTGGGTGTCTCCATACCTTTCCCACCACACCTCCTTCCCAGTACCCCAGTATGTCCATCAACCCAGCAGCTCCCTGAATCTTGCTGTTCCAGGGTTTTTATAACCCATCTCCTGCCCTCTTCCTCTCCCTGATAGTTGGGTGGTGGGGAAGTTTCCTCCCCTCTCATCCCTGAAGCCATCAGAGACCTACCTGAGGAGTCCCTTCATTAGCGTAAATGTGGTGTGGCCCTAAGGGGCTGCTGGTGAATAGCCAGAGAGGTTCTGTTGCTCAAGAAATTCCACAGGTTTGGGAGCCCTGTGCCAGGAACCAGGGACTAGGACCAAATATGTTTTTTCTTTTACCACACTAGGACAGATCTAGATTGCTTTCCTCTGTGTTCCTCCCCAGCTGTCTGTGCCCTACTTAAGAAAACTCCTTTTCTGTAAAACAGCTGATGCATTCTTCTCGTACATTCTTCTCTTCCCCTGTCGACTAATCATGACTCTCACTGTGCTGGAAACTCCCCCAGTTCTTGGTTCTCAGGAAGCGATGTAGGAAAAATATAGTAACATTTCTGGGGACGCTTAGCTGTAGCATGAAAATTGCGACTCTGCTTGTAATGATTTACAGAAGAATAACTCCCGACTGTAGAAGATAGGCATTTGTGGCTGCAGGTTTTCTAAGAAATGGGCTGAAGGTACCATACCATATGATGCTGTTTGGAACCAGGGGGTAAATTAGATCTAGAAGGTTCTATTTTAAATTCAGAAATCTGGAATCAGATAGCTGGGCTTCAGATCTGTGACTTAGACCAGTCACTTCACATCACAAGGCCTCTGCTGTCTTAAACGTAAGAGAGGTTGTTATGAAGAGCAAAGTGAGTTAAAACACTGAAAATGGCACTTGGCACAGAGTGTTATAGAACTATAATAGCTTAGTTTTATCCTGTGAAATATTAATAAGTCAAGAAAAGGCATGTTGCAAAAATCAGGGGAAGGTGAAAGAGAATGTCCAGGAGCTACTAAATGGGGCTTGGTTGCTATGGGAATTTCTAAGAATCAGGATTTTTAAAAATGTAATATTTTGGACATGACTTACTACAAAAGATTTAAAATTTTAAGGCATGACTAGAATTTCTGCTAGAATTTCTAGCAGGTAGAAGTTGACTTTGTAGCTCCAACCACTGTTAAAGATTTTTTTTTTTAAGCATGTGTGTTAAGTTTCTTTTTTGTTTTTTAATTTATTTATGCATACATGCTGGGGTACAGGCCAGAGGCAGGGCGACGAGAGGGTTCACCAGAGACAGAGTGGGGAGCAGAACAGGCAGATGGACAGAAATACACTGCTGAGGGGAGCAGTGGGCGAGGCAGGAGAGGTCTGCCGCGCCATGTGGGAATCTCCCCAGCCGGGTGTTGAACTCACGTGGCCGCTGCCTACAACTTCACAGCGCTGCGCTTAACCCGCTGCGCCACCAGGGAGGCCCCTGTTAAAGATCTTTTTAACAGATGGTGCTTGTATCTGGCTTTTATCTTTTCAGAGGTTTATATATTTAAGTGATAAAATGCAGGGTTTTCCTACAACTAAGAATTGCTGACACTTAATGTGAGATCTGTGTGTATGTGCTTGTGATCACAAATGAGCACATTTAAAATGATTTCCTTAGAAACTGGGGCCTCAGACTATCTATCATTTGTAAAGGGTGCAGATGTTCTCCAGCAGCTCGGGCCATCGATACATGAAATGACGAGGCTTAGAGATTGATTCATGTGTTCAGTCATAAAAGACTATTGCTTAGACTAGGGATGTTAGTATTTAGTAGTCTGAGTTATTTTTCACTACTTTAATAGGTCAAGAAGAATGTTTTTAGAAAAACATTTTTAATATTTCAAGCTCATTTTGGGGAAATAAACTTACATTAAATAATCTTTTTCGATGGCTTATGCAGCACCCCTCAATTCTGGATTTGTTGGGGGGGGAAAAAGGACGTCTGCAACAAACTCCACAGGAAGGTTTATGGACCCCCACCTCAAGCCAGAGAGATCCAAGACCCCTTGGGCTACGAATCTCAGAATTCCATCATCATCCAGAAGAGAGGATTACTGGAAACTGAGGGGTGGAGTTAAGCAGACATGTTGGCTTTATAACGAGGGCTTTTGACCTTGGGGGGCTCTTGGTTCTCGCAGGGCTACAGTGTGCCATTGGGGTTTCTGGCTCTTTGGTTCTGGTAGGACGTATTTGGAGATTTATCTCTCTCCCTCACTTTCTCTTTTGTCCCCGAGTTATGCATTTTTTTTTATTTCCCTTTTGTAAATAAACCCTTTTATTAACCTTTTTGTGAGTGCCTGCAATTGTTCTTATTATAAGTCCTTTTTAAGCGCATGGGTGAGAACCCACAGTCAGGCACCCCATTGTATATCGGGGTTGGCCTGTAGCAGTTTCAGTTCCATGTCACTGTAATGAAGTGAGTATCAATAATAAAGTGAGTCAGATGGATCTTTTGAATTCCCAGTGCATATAGAAATTATGTTTACATTATACTGTAGTCTATTAAGTGTGCTATAGCATTCTCTCTAAGCAAAAGTTTATGCCTTCATTAAAAAAAATTTTATTACTGAAAATACTAACCATTATCTACCAAGTTGGAATTTTTTTTTTCTAGTAGAGGATTGCAATAATAACAGCACAGGTCACCATTACAAATGTAATAATAATGAAAATGTTTGAAATATTATGAGAATCATGAAAATGTGACTCAGACACGGAGTGAGCATGTGTTGTTGGAAAAATGGTGCCAGTAGGCTCAGTTGGTTCCAGGCCTTATAAACCCTGAATTTATTAAAAAGCATGATGTCAATGAAGTGTTGTACAGTGCAGCTCAATAAAATGAGGTATGCTTGTGATTTAATTGATCAGTGTTGACAATTCTGATGTTAATATTATTTCTGTCCTTTCTTATTTTTCATTTTGATTTTATAGCAAGAGACATGAAAATAGTTTATATTTGGACAAATATTTTAAGAATAGTTTCCTGTCTTTTCTCATCGTGGCTTTGGTGATATCTATGTTTTTTCCCTGCTACTAAAGGACAATTTTTTTAAAAGTTAGTGTTTCTTAAATAGAGGCTGTCTTAGCTCAAGCTGCTCTAACAAAATACTTCTAGACATAGTGGCTTAAACACCAGATATCTATTTCTCCCAGTTCTAGAGGCTGGAAGTATAAGATCAAGGTGCTGGCCGGTTGAGTTCCAGGTGAAGGCCTGCTTTCATGCTTGGAGATGGCTGCCTTCTTGCTCTGACGTCATGATGGGGACGGAAGGGACATTTCCATACTCAGGACCTCTTCTAGATCTAATCACCTCCCAAAGTCCCCACCTCCAAACCCTTGGGATTATGGTTTTAACATAAGAATGGGGAGCCTGCACAAGCATTCTTTTGGTAATAGAAGCTATTATGACTTGCTTTGCGTTCTTAAACCCTTCTAGAAGAAACTTGGTCTTGATTTAACACTACTTGCCACTATTTCTAACTTAATTTTCTTCTAAGATAAAAACCCATATTGTGTCAGATCTGCCTAGCACCCAAATCTCTTATTTTTTCCTACAACTGTTCTCAGATACTTTCTGACTTTCTCCCTCCCAGGACAGTTTAAGTGCCTCACTTTCCATTCCCACCCTGCCATCCTTGAAAAGTTGGGCAATGTAGAAGCTTGCTGGAGCTTTCAGCTGGAAGTGTTTGGGAGCCCCTGCATGTAAGCTGCCCCCCTGTATGCAGAACTGCAGTGGCTCCTCTGGTCTGGTCGGAAGTCCTGCTAGGGAGGCAGATGTCTCAGTAGGGCGGAGGGGGCAGTACAGGAAGGAATTTGGGAGTGTTGGCTCAGCAGTTTCTTATCCCTATCTCCTAACAGCCTCTTTGAGACTCTTGGGAACTCTTGACCTTTCTGGCCCTGAGTTTGAGAACCACGAATTTAGCCTGTTGATTTTTCAAGGCCCAGCTCAAACACTCAGCTTACTTAGTCCCCAGAGAGAACCTTCCACCCCGTTGGAATGAACAGAACTAAACTGCAAGCTTGTAGTGAAGGCTGCGAATTCCAGTAGCTGAGAGGTGTCATTGACTTCCTGGAGTTTTGTTTCCTGACCTCTTCTTTCTGAAATTGGCTGCTGCTTGCCCTTCCATTTTCACACTGAGTGTAGTTTAATATCATCTTGGAGCCAGAGGCCTGGCCTCCCCCTGTACCTCAGTCTCCTGGTCCTGGAGTCTGCCTTCATGGTGTCTTTTCTGAGAGCCTTCCAGGCCGCCAAACCCCCTCTTCCATTCTTCAGGTAGTGCCAAGGACATTGTTCTTAAATAGCTTTCATCCTATCATTTCCCTCACCAACAAAGGCTGTTGCATCTCATGACGCCAAATTAAGTTAGGGGTTTTCCAGCCGCCTGCTCTAGGCAGACTTGTCTCTTTAATTTTCTATTGAGGTAACATTGGTTTACATCATTGTTTGTATTTTGGATGTCAAGGATCCCTCCTTTTAGTGCTGGTGCCATAGCACTTCCGCCACTGCGCTCCCTGCCCCCCCCCCCCCCCCCCCCCCCCCCCCCCCCCCCCCCCCCCCCCCCCCCCCCCCCCCCCCCCCCCCGCAACTTTGTGCTGGCTGTCTCTCTCCCCCTCTGAATGCCTGAGTTCTGTAGTCAGCTTTCAAGGGCTAGTTTTTGAGTTTGACTTTTTCTGGCCCTTTGGTTTGGTTTCTCTACATTTCACATACAAGTATTTATCTTGTATGTGAAACTACATTTCACATGCAAGCATTTTTCTTGTATGTGAAATACTAGTATTTATCTTGTATATACCATCTGGTATTTCTCTCTCTCTCTCTGACTTATTTGGCTTAGCATAATCCCTTCCAGCTCCATCCATGTTGCTGCAAATGACATGAGTTTATCTTTTTGGATCTCTGGATAGTATTCCATTGTGTATATACCACATCTTCCTAATCCACACGTCTGATGTTGAACATTTAGGTTGTTCTGTAGTTTGGCTATTGTCAAAAGTGCTGCAATGAACATGCGAGTGCAAGTGCGGTTTTTCCCTTCCGATTGTGTTTTTGTGTTCTTTGGGTAGATACCTAGGAATGGAATTGCTGGGTCGTATGGCAGGTCCATTTTTAATCTTTTGCGATACCTCCCCGCTGCTTTCCATTGGGCTGGACCAGACTACATTCCCACCAACAGTGTAAGAGTTGCCTTTTCTCCACATCAGCACTTGTCTTTGAAGACCTACCTCCTGACGTCCAGTGAACAAGCCACGTCCATCATCGACCTCTTCCTGCAGTGCCCCTCATTTCCCATGTTCTGCTCATTCCATTTACAGTATTTGCTGAGCAGGTAGTTCAAGTTCATTAGAAAGACTCTTGTTATTTCAGTAATCTGTGCTACTTCATACTTAAAACCACTCCTCTCCTTCCCCCAGAGTCCTGTAATAGCACCCACTACCTTAGCATCTGTCATAGTTTGCCTGGGCTGCTATCACAAATCCCACTGACTGGATGACTTATATAAACAACGGAAATGTGTTTCTCACTTTCTGGAGGGTAGAAGCCTGAGATCAGGTGACAGTATGTTCTGGTACGACCCTTTTCTAGGTCACAAGCTTCTCTTAATAGCTTCACATGGTAGAAGGGGTGAAGGTGTTTTTTGTGAGGACATTAATCTCATTCAAGAGGGTTCCACCCTCATGACCTAATCACCTCCCCAAAACACCCCTTCTCCCTCCCTGCCTCAGTCCATTCACCAAGGTGGCTAGGATTGCCACATGAATTTGTGGCGGACACATTCAGTCCCTAGCAGTGTGTTGCTATCTTTTCCTTGAGAAACTGGGACTTCATTCACCCATTCAGAAGCTATGAGAGCTTGCTCTCTGTGCCGAGCTCTGTTGTGCACCCTGATAAACCTGCGGTGAGGGGGTGGTCCCAGTCCAGTGGCTTCTTGGAGAATGGGAAATGATAGGGGCTTTGATTCTTGCTCTTCTGTTGTTATTTGGGTAGTTCAATAATCATTTTTTTAAACAGATTTAGTTTGTTAAAAAAAAAAAAGCCTCCACTTGGATCATAAGGAAAATGTCAGAGACAGCAAATGAAGTGCACTCTAGAAATCCTAGTGGGAAAGGTGTCTCGAGGTATCTTTTGAGTTATATGTTTATCATAAGAAATACAACTTAAGAAGCTTTGCATGATGTATAATTGGAAAATTACCATACTCTCAATTCATTGTGAATTGATCCATTTAGAAATCAAGCAGTATCATGTTGTCTGAATACCTTGTAATCTGATTTTGTAAAAAAATTATAATGAATGACATTTGTTGAGAAGTAGTGTTAATATGCCATGTGAAGTTATGTATACTGCATGTGGCACAAGGTGCATATTTGATGAGAATGTGCTTGTTTTCATGTGAATTTTAAATTTTCCCTAATGGAAAATTTCAAAATGTAGAGCATCGTACTCTGAACCCCAATGTGCCTGTCACTGAGTGTCAGAAGCTTTGGACCCATCTTGTCCCAACTTTCACCTTCACTCACTTCTTTCCTTTGTGCCCCTGTGTCCCTCACTAGAATTTTGTCTATCAAATTCCTGATACATATCATTTCTTTATATTGATTTTAGCTAGAATGTAATATTTTTATTTTTTAAGAGTTGTTTATTTATTTAGAAAAAATGGGGTATAGGCCAGAGGTGAGAGGATGCACCAGAGACAGAGTGGGGAACAGAACAGGGGGATTGACTGAAATCCACTGCTGAGGGGAACCCAGGGTGAGACAGGAGAGGTCTGCTGCACCATGTGGGAAGCTCCCTGGCTGAGGATCAAACTCAGGTTGTTTTGGTGATAGCGCTAAGACTTAATGTCTCTGCCACCAGGGAGGCCCAGATTATAATATTTTTATTTAACTTTGAATTGTTTTTTTGAAAAACTAAATTTTTCCTCTGATTTGCTTGTGCTCTTCTGTTGTCATTATAGCACCTTGATAGGTTCTTTGTTGTCTTCTTTGGGTTTTAAACATTATTTAAGATTTTATGGCTTACATTATGTAGTTTCTGCTATGGACAGAATTTGTCTGACTCAAGCTAATTTTCCAGTGTGGAGTAACCAGCTAATTATGATTGTTTGGAGATTAGTTTCTGTCCCTTTTCGACCTTGGTACCTGGTTGGCATTGCTGAGAGCACCACACCTCCTGATGTAGAAGCTCCATTGATGCACTTGGATTTTTCTATGAATTTTTTTACTTTATAGAGTAACCATGTACAATATGTATACAATGCTCATAATCTCCTCATCTGTAAATGAGAGGGTTGAAATGGCTGATTGTCAGAGTTCTCTTTTGGTTTTGTGGTTGAAGGAAAAACAGCCACCAGTAAGAGGCATCGTTGTTGACTGTCAGTTGCTTAGGGAGTACTGACGTCGACCTAGGAAATAATTTGAAGAAATGCACCCATCCTGTTTGGGTTTGACCACGTATGTCACATACTACAGCCACCTGGGGAGAAGTGGGTGTGAAGGTCTTGTGCAGCCCTGGGACCCACCCCAGGGAGTTGCGGAGGTCTGCCCTGCCCTCCCGGTCACCAGCAGCTCCCACTTCCCTCTTGCTGCCACGGTGTCATGGAGGGGTGGGGCACACTCCTAGCTTTTGTTCCAGCTATAGTAATTATACCTCTTGGATTTTCTGCAACAAACTTAGGTCCCTGCCTTTTATCCCTCTTTTTCATAAGTGTTCCAAGTACCTTGAAATGTCAACATCAGTCACAGAAATGTTTGGAAGAGGGGCTCAGGACCTTGCATCACAGTGTATGTGACATACAGGTGGACCCTGGGGACCCTCGGCAGTAGTTCTGACACCACAGAGGCTATAGTTACCTGGCTCTGTTTGGGGTCTACTTCCTGTGTCTTATTTTCTGCTGACCTGCCCAAAGGGGGCTGCTGTTCTGCCAGTGTCCTCAGTTGTCCCCTGACCCAGCAGGGAATTTGCTGACATTTTGAACATGACCAGGAAGAAGAAAGTGTGCATTTTCTTCTAGGTTTGGTCTGTGAGAGGCTGGCATGGGCTTACTCACTGCCCCCCTCCTCCAGCCTGCCCCACTGGTTCTGGTGCAGCATCCCAATAGCATGATGGCAGCTCTGCCCAGCCCCAGGGATCTCTAGCAGTTAGACTGCAGGTGCCAGGTGGGGAGTGACAAAATCCTCAGTTTCATCCTGTCTTGAGTCAGCTGGGAGTAACCACTCATTTTCCCAGTGACCTCTGGTTTACTCTAGCCTCTGGGTTCTTCCTCTCCCTGGCAGGGCCTCTCTGTTGGGATAATGGAAATCTCTTAGTTATTTCAGACAGGCAGAATCAAGTAGGGGAATGGTTACAAAGTATCTGAAGGACTGGAGGAGCCAAAGGAAGGCATGTTCCCTGGAGATCAGAAACTCAGGAGGAGCAAAACAAGGGTTGGGGAGTTTCCCAGAGCTCGGAAGTGGGCGCTGTGTTCCGCTGCTGCCACCCAGCCTCCTAGTCGCCTGCAGGAAGCCTGAGCCGCTGCTTCTGCCAGCTTGCCGCCGTCACCACTGGGCCTTCAACCACTTGCTGCAGCAGCATGTGCTGCTGCTGATTTGGAACTGCTGCTTGGCGGTGAGAGGGGCCGGGGGCGGGCCCTTCCTTTTGCCTCCTGCCTTTTAATGTTGTACCAGGGCCTCTTGTTGGCAGAATCCAGCTGACAAGCACCTGGGGAGCATAGCTTTCGGGTTTCCAGCCCAGGGATACGGAGAACCTGGCAGGTGGCAGTAGTTCTGACACCACAGGCCACATTTGTCACCGGGACTCCCAAGAGTGGGACCATAGCCTCCTGGCACCTGGTGGGCACATGGTGGTAAGTCTTGCTTGTTTTTTCTGTGTGGATCAATAAAAATGGACTATTGATTATATGCTGATCATGCAGGCTATGTTCCCTGCAAAATCTGGAGGTGAATATTGGTTATTTAGTTTTAGCTGTACTGTGGGTAATAGTCAATGCCCACATGTGGATTTCATATCCAGTTGCTGGTGTATAAAGACTTGGGGAGGGGACTATGGTTCCCTCTGGTCTGTATGTTGTAGGTGGAGGACAGAAGTGCTCTTGCAAGCCCTGGTACAGACTGTTCACAATGTCAAGCAGGAAATAGCCAGGTGCACCTGACAATGCTGAGTTTCCTTCATGGTTATCTGTCAAAGAGGAAATTGGCTTTGGGGTGATGGCTATCAAGAAGATTTGAACAACAGTAAATTAGTTTATCTATTCAGCCCCTTCCTCTCTTGTAGTAAGACCATTCTCTTGTTTTAGACTTGGACATGGTGCTTCTCTCCTGGCTTCCTCCTTTGGGGTGTGTGTGTGTGTGTGTGTGTGTGTTAAAGATTTTTTTATTTATGCATACAAGAACTGGGGTGTAGGCCAGAAGTGTGGGGTAGTGAGAGGATTCACCAGAGACAGAGCGGGGAGCAGAACAGGCAGATGTACTGAAGTACACTGCTGAGGGGAGCAGTGGGCGAGACAGGAGAGGTCTGCTGCACCATGTGGGAAGCTCCCTGGCCAGGGATCGAACTCGAGCTGCAGTGGCTGTGGATAGCTTCATAATGCTATGCTTAACCCTTTGCGCCACCAGGGAGTTCCTCCTTTGTACCTGAACGTCTTCTCCCCGTTTTCTGCACTGGTGCTTGGAGGAGCTACCAGAGTGGCAGATTATAGAACCAGCCTTGCGCTCTCCGAAACCAGAGAGTAAGTTGTCTTAAGGACAGAGTGTCTTAGAAAGGGGTGTCAGCAGGCCTCTGGGACTGGATCTGGGGCTGAGAAGGGATGGAGGGGATGGGAAAGCCCCAACCCTCCTCTGTACTCTGCAGAGTTGTTGTCCCTCTCTGCCCACGCATATTTTGGACAGTTGCCACCAGCAGCAGGGAGGGATATGTGTTTTGTATTTTACCTTTCACGGAGGGGCTGCTTTGGTTCACTTTGGTCAGGTGCCCACTGTGACCTGCTCAGTGGACCAACCTCAGGGAGCGGGGGGCGGAGAGTGGTATCATGCACGGACATGCCCGCACTCGCACTGGCACATGCGTTGGGACAGGAGAAGAGTGCAGAGGGGAGCCTTGGTTCTGAACAGCCTGCTGAT
This sequence comes from Scalopus aquaticus, assembly GCA_004024925.1. Taxonomy (NCBI): domain Eukaryota; kingdom Metazoa; phylum Chordata; class Mammalia; order Eulipotyphla; family Talpidae; genus Scalopus; species Scalopus aquaticus. The sequence goes on from PVIJ01000083.1 coordinate 72,987, forward strand.
GGATGGGGGGCAAGGCAGCCTGTGGAAGACGATTGACTCGCAGTGCCTTGTGCGCTGGAGTCCTGGTGCCTCTCTCCTGGGACAGTAGGAGGTGATGTCTTTGTCCCTGTGCTGCCTGTGTGTGTAGATGGAATGTGGTTATCTAAAAGAGCTTTAGAGGTATGCTCTAAGAACATATTCTTTTGTATTCAGAAGTTTGATTTTGTGAAATATTAAACTTGAGAAGTTAATTGAGAATATTATTAGCTATAGTAGGAAAAAAAATGGCTACTAGAATGTATGTATTTGGAATCACTCTTAAAGAGAAAAAATGCCAAACTCAGGGTGTTTCCTCCTTTTGCATTGTTTTAATTCAGGGGAACTTTAGGTGGATTACCTTTTAATCATTATATAGTCTTTTTATGGATTTGGCAGCGACCCGTTTGTCCCCTCCCTAGGGAGCGGTAAAATTACAGTCTCCTGCATCCAGACACTGCAGAGAGCCCACTCATGCCTTGGGCTTTTGTGACTGACCTCTTGGTAGATGCAGGGAAGAGCAAGCTTGTTCCCCACTCCCCGCTCCCCTTGAGTGTGGTAGGGATGGAGGAAGGGAGTCAGCTAGTAACGCTAATGATGCATCCACTAAAGATGCAGATTTTGAAGTGGGTCTTTTGGTTAGTCTCCAGCTTAAGTGTGCGTTTGCATACATACACATATAATTCCTGTGCAGAAAATTTGCATTTTTGGAAGGGATTTTCTTAGCTCTATGAAAGGGAAGGTCTGATGTGAGAAAACCAGTGGGGGACAGCACCGTCTGTGTGAATTGTGCATGATCAGACTGTTTACCTGCCTTAGTTAAAATCATATATGGCACCCACGTGCTTTTGACAACTGAATGAATTCTCTGAGCTCTATATGTTTGCTTTCCCAATCATTTGATTCAATTCTACTCTTTTCATAAACTCCTCCCATTTAGTTTTGCATTTCTCTTAAGATATGGCATTGCTTCTACTAACATGTTTTGAATGCAGTACAAACAAGCCATGTGGTTTTTAATAGAAAAAAATTTTGATTGCAAGTTTAATCAAGAAAATAAATATTGTAGTATGTGAAAGATTCTTAAAGTGACCGTTTCAAAATGAAAACCTTTGCTTCTTAGCATCTAGAATTAAGGGTCTGATAGTCGTAAATATTTAGGATCACCAGATTTCCATAATACGGTTTTCATATATATAAATTATTCAAAGGACAAACACACATGCACTGTTATTTTTATTTGAGATTCTATGTTCATCCTCAAATCCTATGTCTCGTACTTGCCGTATGTCATGTCAAATAGGTATAGAATAAAGTAAACCTATTTTAGTTGTCTACAGTGTCTCGGTGCTGTTTAGAAGAGTCAAGGTCCATTTGTAACTTGGCCAGAGTTGGGTGGGTGCCTTCCCCTTCCCTGGCTTCTCTTTTTCCCTGGCAAGAAAAGTGAGAAAGGGGGCATTGTAGGGGACAAACTGAGGCCTGGGAAATCAGTCTTCGCAGCTAGAAGTCACACATTGCCAAGTGGAAGGCCATGATTCAAGACAGGGGACCAGATCATTACCGCCACAGACACTGGCCCCTAAGAGACAGACCTAGGGAGTAGGCCCCAGAGGGAGCACTAATTCTAGCCAGGTAATGAGGAAGAGATGCCCTTTCTGTCTACCATGTGGCAGGGGGCCAGCAGTGATAGAAGTCGGGGAAGCAGGCCAGGCACCCAGACATCATCCACAAAGGCATGCAGTATTGAGTGCACGGCCTGGTTAGGAATAACCAGAGTGAGAGTGTTCATGAAATCTGAAAGCACTAAAGGGTGGAAGACAAAGCAAAGATCACATTATAATGACCCTTTAGAAACACTAAGCAGCCCAGACTTGATCTTCCATGAAAAGAGGACCCAGAGGCTTATAAGGAGAGAAGGGAAACAATTCCATCTCTACAGTAGAAAGTCAACCCCAGCAGCAATCCAAGAGATTGGGCGAGAAAGTCTGGTGCCTCTTAAAAGCTGTATAACCCTTGGGGTGGAGAGGAGGGGTTGTGGGTGTGGAATTGCATTGTAAGCCAGAGTCTTTTGGAAGGGAACATGGTCTATTCTTGGAAACAGTAGTACCTGTATTCCTAGAAACTAACTGTATTCCTTTTCTAGAGCTACTGTAACAAAGTAACAAAAACTGGGTAACTCAAAGCCACAGAAATTATCTCACAGTGTTGGAGGCTCAAAGCCAGAAATCAAGTTGTGGTAGACTGTACTCCTCTGAAACCTATAGCGGAAAGTCCTTCCTTGTCTTTTCAGCTTTGGATTTCTGCAGTCTTTGTTGTCTCTTGGGTGGTTGCTGTGTAGCTCGGGCCTCCGCCTTTACTGTCGCATGCAGCCTGCCTGTGTCGGTGTCTTCACCTGGCTGTTTTATAAGGATGTCCTAGAAAGTCATATTGGGTCAGGGCACATCCACTATGCCCTTGTGATGGTTGGACGTGAAGGTGAAAAAAGAATATTAATCAAAGCTTCCTTAGTGACTACCTGGTTTTATCCTGGCTCACCTGCTCGGTGTTGACCTCTCCCTAGAATGGACAGCACACTGATTCACCTGATGATAGCGCATCAGGTGATTCACCTGTCATCGGGTGAATCAGAGGAGGCCGTCACTACTGTGATCCACTTCAGGAAACATGGATCTGTGTGGGAGACCAGCCGTGTATCTGTTAGAAGGGAAAATGTTAAGCAATTCATGAATCTATTGCATGTCGCTTTAAAAATACATCTCTTTTCTGTAAATAGAATTATCACTGTTAGCAAAAAAGTTTTGTTTTTTTTAACTCCCTGAAGTAAAATGAAGGTGTGAAAGTTGACATATAAGCCTTTACTCACAGCCTTTAGTGGTGTATCCTCTTCATCCCATCATTGTTTTGATAACAGAGGTTCACAGAGGCTACTACTTATTGTTAAGCTGCAAGCCATTACCACACATTCCACTACAGCAGCCAGCTTGGTCTTGAACAGGTAAGAAATATACATCCCTGTTCATCATGATTTCCAGCATGTGTGAAAAGAGCTGAAGATATGCTTGTTAGATTTTTTTAATTTACTGTTTTAATTATGATTTTAAATACTCTACCCCCAAACCCCCAGCAACGCTACATTTAGCTACAGATATCAATTCAGATTTTATTCCCATTAGTGTCATATGTTCATATGTCCACATATTCTAAGTGATTATTATTTTTATTCTGCCTTTTTCATGTAATGTTACAGTTCTCCCACTCTCTGAAAGTAGAGCATTCCTCAGAAACTTTGTCAGGGTTTTGAAAAAGCAGTGTTAGATATGATCTCAAATAACATTAGACCTTGTTTTGTTACATCGATAAGAAAAAATAGTTGATTTCCAGGTTGGGGCCACAGCATGTGTGGAGTTCAAGTTCTCCCCAGGTCTGTGCTGGTTGTCTCTGGGGACTCTCGTTTCCTCTCACACCCCAAAGATGTGCACGTTCCATACATTGCCATGTGTCAGCTGTCCCAGGTGGAGTGGGTGTGGCAGGTGTGTAATGCACCCTGTAATGGAAGGGTGTCCTGTGCATGCTTGGGTCCTGAGACCCTGAATTGGAATAAGGTTGGAAAATGTATGACGACAAATGATTGGTTAACATTACAAGGAAGTGCTTTAGTTATTTATTTAGAAATTTGTTCTTGTGACTAGAAAAGCCCTAGGAACTTGACTCTTGTTTCAGTCAGTTAGCCTATGGTAACATTGATTTCCTTATATGTTGCCCTTGCTTAAAGTGTTAGTTTCTAAGAACCTATTGAAGATGTTAGTTGATTAGGTTGGAAGTGAATGACTGCTGTTAGGGAAACAAAGCTATTTTAGTTCATGTCTTTGGCTGACGTCAGACTTCCTTGCCTATCACAGTGTGCTAAGAGGCATAGTCATGCGCTAAAGCGGACCTTGAGGATCATTTAGTTGGTTGGTCATGTTCCATTTTTTTCTTAATTGGAAATGCCCAGTGTGGGGGGGGGTAGTGGGGGGGTGCGGTAGTGATGACCACCGCTTCCCTGGAGTCACCATATCACCAGTTTGGCCAACTCCCACTTTTCACCTCAGTCCTCATGCAGACCCCACTCTGGAATATTTTTCCTGCCAGATCCCACCCCAGGTCACTTTCTCCTCCCGCTGCAGTCTGGCCCCCTAGCACACATCAGTCTCTCTCCCTGGTGGTTTTTTGGGCTCTGGTGCTGAGTGGGGGAGCCTCTGGCAGGTCCCAGCCCTGCTGCTCCCTCCCTCTGGGCCCGCGTGTGATCCTGGCAGCACCCATCAGTGATTGGGAGTGGAGAGGGACACTTAAGTGTTTGTCTACAAATGCTCTTAAACAGTTGTTGGCTCACAGCGCAGACTCCTGTCATCGTGTTTTGACATTCAGTTCTGGCCATGCAGTGCCCTGACCCCAGCACTCTCTGTGCCATTTGTTGGATTTGCCTGGGGAGGGAGCAGGTGGGGAGCAGTGTGGCCTCTGCAGTGCTCACCGCGGGCATCAAGGCAGGCATCAGGGCAAAACTGCGGCTCCCCTGCACCCTTGTTGGAGGCTGAGCCCATAATATACCCCAGGGCTTATCTGCTTATGTCAGGGGACCCCATGATGGTACTGATGACAATGGTGGTGTTGCTCAGACACCTAGGTGATGCACATGGCTTCAGCTGAAACATAGACCTGTTTTCAAAGCCTTCATCTTTCACAAATGCGAGATGGTGTTTCTGAACTTTCATTAAGGAACAGTTAAGCCAAGGAGCATTTACCATGAGCAACCCCTTACCCTGCAGCTCTGGGTCACAGGCTGGTCTGTACCCATCACTGCTGTTGCCTCCTGCTTCACACGTGCTGCTGGGACCACCAGGCCTGCTGAGGGAGGGGTGGGCAGAGTGCTGAGAGCAGCCACCTTCCCAGGGAACAGAAGAGAAGAGATTAGGGCACTGAAAGTTGCCCTGGACAGGGTTGAGATCCACCTTGCCAGGGTGTCGCGGCCCCGGGGAGGAGCCCACTCTCCTGCTTTTGTGTCTGTCAGTTTCCCTCTGAGTGCAGTATGCCTGGGCATATGTTCTCAAGTGTGATTCCTCCTCTGACAGTGCATGGCATGGGCATGCCACTTCTCCTCTTGGCATCTGTTTTTGGCAGGAACACTCAGCTGCTGGCATCAGGAACACTGACCCAAGGGGTTTGGGGGCACAGAACCCTGCGCACTGGAAGAGAGCCATGTGTAGCTTATAGTTTGGCCCGTGGAGTCAGCGCGTACGGTAGATTGAATCTGTGAATGCAGAACCGTGCCTGTTAGTGGGTCCAAGTAGTTTTGGCCTGTGACATTGCTCAGTTCTCAGCTGTATCCTGTTTCACCCCAGCAGGAGCAGGGGTGTGTGTAAGAGATTATGCCGAAAACAGGAGAAGCGGGAAGGGAAGGATGAGTCCGTGCAGCGTTGTCGTGTGCAGCAGCCTGAGCTGATTCTGGATGCCTCAGCAGAAGTGAGGCAGTAGGTGAGGAGCACTGGGGTTTAGGGGAGCGTCCCGGGCCATGCCCGGGCCTCAGCTTGGTGAATGGTGGTCTGGCTGGGGGCTCAGCTCGGGTGGCTTCAGAGGGAGGGTCTGAGTGGGCATTAGACCCAGACCTTCTGCCCCGGGAACTCCCCTCATGCTCCACCCCTTAGTGCTCAAACCCTGCGCATCAGGAAGATGGGCCAGTGACCGCACGGAACGCAGCGTTTCATGCGTCGAGCACGTGCAGCAGTGCCTGGCGCGCCTCGAGCACGCAAAGGTGGTTACTCTTACTTTGGGGTGTGGACTCGGCTGCTCTGATTTCTTTGTACGTGAGGTTGACACAGGAATGGAGAGAGGAGGGAGAATCACCCAAAGGTATTATGAAAGAACTGACGGGCTATGATGGATTGGGTCGATGGAGGGAGGGAGAAGAAAAAAGTTTGGAAAGGACTTTTTATGTTCTTGCCTAGGGGGAAGGATGGAGAGGCGTGGTCATTGGTGTGTACTGATTTGTTCCAACCTAGGCGTTACTTAGGTGATAACTGTCCTGCAGGTGGACTTGAGTTGTCATTGACAGAACTTAAAAGGCAGAGCTAGTCATTAAATGGGGTCCCCTGACCTGGGAGTCTGTCATGTAGCTTACATGAATGTGCTTTTTTCGTCGGGTCAAAATTGCTTGATGCGGAGTTGGCCGTGCCTCACCTGGCCGTGCTTGCTGGTTGTACACTCTCCCAAAGGGTGCGTGTTAATGTGGAGTCATCCCCACAGTGGGTGCACATGCTGGAGAGGCAGCCATCATGTGCAGTAATGGTGAATTTCCCCACCTTGCGCCTTTGAGGAGTGTAAACTACATTGGCATGAGAAAATCCAATAAGTATTCCAACCTTTAGTTCTACATAAATATGTCCAGATTACCTTCTTCTCTAGTATAAGATTAACAGTGCAAAGCTCAACTCATTTGAAGAATGAAACAGCAAAGTAAGTAGCCTGTGACCTGAACGGATGGTGTGTTTCATGTAAAGATGATTCAGAACTGGCAGCAAGGACTTTTCTTTCCAAAAAGTAGGAGTCTTTTCTCATCTCCCTCTTTATGATTGCCTTGAAGCAGTCAGAAAATTGAATTGATTTGGAATTTGCAGAACAACACCAAGTCCTCCTTTCCCTGCAGAAGATAAAGCATATGGCATTTTAGGGTCACCTTGTGAGTTCTTGCACCCCTTCAGCTCAATGGCAGTTCTGTTTGTAGCATGCCACCAGCTTGCTGCAATTCAGTATATAGAATTTGGGAATGATATAATTTATTGTTATTCAGGAAAGCATTTACTGTGGGATTTTTTAAATAGAAATTTGCCATCCCTATTCCCAGTCCAGTGGCATACCTGGTGAGAAGTATTTCTACCTGCTGACTGTGCGGGGGTGGAGGGAAGAGGAGGAATTAAATTGCTCACCTGACAAGCTGTTTACAATAGCCTTTTCAGGCCAAGAAGTGTTGGTACTGCTTTTATTGAAGTGAGGGGGCACATTAAATTCAAGAAACCTTTGTGTTTTTACTAGATGCTAGAAATTGCTAGACTTGTATAATGATGACATATCATTCTTCCTTCCCATGTCCCAGTGGGGAAGGGTTGAGGGGTGTGCAGCCTAGAGAACTGCTGAACATAAACATACTGTCATCATGCTTATAATAATATTCATCACGCATTAAATTGAGCATGTCTCTGGGTCAAGCAGCTGTAAATGCTTTCTATCAAAGACTCAGTTAACCTATTGGAAACTGTAGCACCATCAAAATTTTGAACAAAGAACAATAAAATGTTGAACAAAGAACAATAAAAGAAGGGCCCCTGGATGGGCCCCAGTCTCCCTGCTCTGAGCCTCACGCCCCGCTGCTGTGCCAGGCAGGCCCTGAGGAATTGGCAGGGCGAGGGCTCCCAGGTAAAGTATTTCTGATATTTCCCATTTCAGTGTTCTTATGATATCACAAATATTTCATCCTAAAATGCTGATTGCACAGGATATTGCAGCTGGCAGCCTCACAATTCAAAATGCTTTGTGAAACACTTGGTTCTTTGTGGTTTTGCCAGGAGTGCGGGATGATCGTGGTGTTTGTGTTCAAGCCAAAAAGGAACCAGCAGACTGTCTCTCCCTTCCAGCCAGGAGACCTAGTTGGGAGGCCTCATCTTCTCCTGAGATGTCCATGGCCACAGGAGAAAATTCTGGTGCAGTGATGGAGCGGGACATAGGAGTATAATTTGCTTTTTTCAAAAATGATAAAATTTAAATGGCATCAAAAATGATTTGATGAAAAGACTGTTGATAGAAAACCATCTTCTAATGCTGCTTCATTTAGTTCTCGTTACCTGAATGGACCCACATCAGGTTTTCCTCACGTGAACGTGAGAGAGACGTTTACTTTAAAACAGAGCAAGTAGAGGGAAGCTGTCAGCTCATCTGGCCTGACCCAGTGTCAGCTCAGACTGTCTGCGCCAATGCTGAGGTCTGCTGTCCCTTGTCAGTCTGGGGCCGGCCTGCCACACGGCGATGCTTGCTCTGCGCTGTGTGCAAAAGCCAGCGAGACCTCTGGACACATGCAAAATGTCACTCCCAGCGTTAGGGTCGAATGCTTGACTCCTAGAAGTGTAATGTCTGTGGTCTATTTATTTGTTCTCATCTAGTGTGCTAAAGAAAAGAAACACTTACAGCTGGTAGCAGGGATACACTCTGGTCCAGAAAGGTGTTCTAGGGAGCAATGAGAATTAGAGAAGCCAGACCACCCTTTCCCGGTACATCTTATCTTTTGCCTCCTTTTTTTTGCATCTTCTCGCCTGCAGGTGTGCCCACCTTTCCCCGCTTTCTCATTTCCCTTCTGTCCTATTTTTCTGTCCTTTCCATTGTTCATCTCTCTATCAGTTAATGAATCCATTCATCTGCATTTCATGGATCATCTCTTCTGTCAAGCGCAGCTGCCAGCCCTTCTGCTCTCCCACCTGTAACATATGACCCTGGATCACTCAATCTCTCGCTTTTCTGGTCCATTTTCTTCGCTTTGAACGATGGTTAGCTCAGTTCAGTCAAAGGAGCAGAAACATCAGGCCTTAGCGCTGATGTGGTTGCACATGTTGCCTCTAAGAAGGTGATCAGTCACGTCTCAGGGTGGGCTTGATCCTGTCGTACTTGTGTCCTCATGAAAAGAGCACCAGCGAGCTCGCTCTGCCACGTGAGAGCAGCTGTCTGCAAGCCAGGACCAGAGCCTTCACCAGGAATCCAATATGCCCACACCTTATTTGCCTCCAGGATTGTGACAAGATAAGTTTTGTCGTCTAAACCGCTCACTCTGGGCCATTTTGTTATGGTAGCCCTAACAGCTAAGAGAGTGAGCTTCTCAGGCCCTTGCTGCAGGGGGTGACTCCTCACAGGTGCTGGAGGGTGTCTGCTCCACTCTCACCGCTTCCCTCAAGGGTCCCCCATCCCTTTTGCCAGGTTCCTTCATGTGTGAAGGAAACAAGGCCCTGCTCTCCTCCCATGGTCACAGGGAGGCCTGCTCTGGGGGGTTTGAGAGCTGTGCTTTGTGGCATCACTTTGGGCGTATGCCCTGTTGTAGATGAACTCATGCTCTTGTGTGAGCCTGGCTCTTCCATGATAAGGACCACGTCAGACCCCTGACCCACAGCTTGCTGGCCATTGCAGGTGGGCCTCGGACTCCGGTCACTCTTGCATTTACACCCCCTCCGCTCCGCCCCCCCCCCCAGGTGACAAGGCCTGTTTGGGATGGGACACTTCCTACATTGGATCTGCTTGCACCAGGATACAAAAATGGGAGAGTTGACTGTGGAAGGTTCCTAGTGTTGACTTCTAGTCACTTTTGTTTATTTGAATGGGGCAGGGTGGGAGGGGACTAGTACAAGGGAGAATGGGAGGAAGATCAATCTTGAGTAAAGTGAGTCTTTCTAATCAGTTGTGTGAATTGGAGATAAAAGTTTGAAAACCTATGTCCTGTTGTTGTCACTGGTTTAAAGGATTTGTGTGTCCTGCATGCTCCTACATCCCAGAAACCACTTTGGCGGACTAAGCTGTTGATTAAAAGTAAGATTAAAGGAGAGGGATATTCTTCTGTTTACCACTCTTTCTATGAACCCCATTTAGATGAACACTTTGCAGTCTTTTGTGTATGCTTCGGTTTCTTGTCTTCTCTGGTTTCTGTCTGATACTCTAGCCTAATGAACTTTTCATTAATAGGGATAGACATTTTGAAGCTAGAGTAGCTTGTCTTCATCTCCTCTTGATGTAATAGAAATAACATTATTTTAAGTATGTTAAGTATTAAGTAATATAAGTAACATATTTTAATATGATACATATCAATAGTTGTACTGCATATTACATATATTATGCATAATCTATCTACCACATATGTAAGTTATGTAAGATTACTCCGTTGGTCAGTGTAGACCCTCCCAAAGTGCCTTTTGTAAGGGTTTCTATGTTTTGTTTTTTCAATGCTTTTTATCCACAGAATGCATCCTTTTTTCTAGATTCCTTCTATCCCTTTTCTTCACTCTTAAATGCCATAAATTACAAACCTATAATTCAGTTATCTGTGCTGTAAGACAAAACCACCTTACTCTGTTGTGGTTTTGACAGGAAGACTGTAGTCAGGAGTGATGTATTATTTACCGATTTGAGTTCTTAAAAGTGTATTCCAGTTGCATTTAAACTTTCAGAACTCTAAATAGAGAAACACCCCTCTTTAAAATACATGGTGATATGCTTTCCCCTTCCCCATGTCCCCAGTCTCCTGTTCCCAGGCTGCTCCTGGACCTGGTGTGTCCCATCTGCCCTCCCCGGCTGATTAGCTATGACCCTCTGTTCACACAGTAACACATCGCACATCACACAGTAACACAGTATTACATCAGCCAGGATGAGGTGATGATTATGTGTGCGCTTGAACTCAGGAGTTTAGTAACTTTTTTCCCAAAGAGAAAAAAATAGCCTATTTCTTTTGATCCAAATAACAAAGTTCTTCCCAGTTGAAGAAATCTTTACCTGGAATCCTCCTGATGAGAATGATTCTCTGACTAGGTAACACCCTAACATGGGCAATGTGTCTGAGAAACAAGTTGTAAAGCGTTTATTGTCCGTCATGAGGTATTGTGAGTTCACAGCCCTGTGGTTTGTGGTTCCCCAACTTGAGCTAGCTCTAGGTTAACGAGAGGGTTTAAGTTATAGATTGCTGCCCTCACTCCCACCCACCCCCAGTAAACACCTCAGGAGTTCAGGGTCACCTCAACAATTTGTAGATCTGATAAGTTCCTCCATGATGCCGAAGATGTACATTCGCACACGGAGAGGCGCTGCCCTAGCAACCAGGTGACAAAGACCAGATTGGATCCGAGTTAACTGCACTTCCACAGACAGGCGCTGACTTTTACTTTCACTCACTGTGTGGAGCGTTATGTGAATCAGAGTGTAGTGTGGTCATGCCTTGAAGGTGAAGAAGCAGAACTGGCTTATTTTCAAAAGTCTTAGTTTTTAATTGCTTCTGCTGTGTGAAATGTCACTTCCTATTTGAGCAGTGGGGAGAATTAAAAGTTGATGAGTGAGTTAAGAATATGGCAAATCATTTCTTTTTATCAAAGACCATGAGTGGACCTGCACATTTAGACCTTAAAAGTAGACCATTAAGAAACAGTGCTCTTGTCATTAGAATCTGTTGATCGGATTACAATTACAGGCTCTCATTTCCTCACTTCCTGCAGCTTGTGTGATTACTTACTGCCTATTTTTAGTAGATCTGGCGCTGATGACTCAAAGTGATAACTGATGCTGAGCTCTCTGCTTGTTGGTGCTGTCGGCTGTCAGGTGGCGAGGCCTTAAGATGGGGAGTTTAGGTGCCTGGGCACTCTATGGGCTGGTGTGCTGGTATGTGGGTCCAGTAGCCTGAATCCCTGACCACCCTTGTGAACCCGCACTTCTACCCCATCGACCAGAGAGGAGCCATGACCAGAACCCCCTTTTCCTGATCCCTTGAGAAGTGTGCCAAGCTGGGCTGCAGGCAGGCTTTCCTTGTTTGAGGGGCTATCCATGACCCCTAGAGGAAGATGTCAGCACCAAGGCAGGCTGCTGGAGCCCCTGGGGTCAGCCTCTTTTTTTGAGGGCATTGTCCTGTGGGCAGGCCTTTTGCTGCCAGCTGATATACAGGGCAAGCTGCGGGTGGTGCCTTTGACCCTGTTGCTTTGAACTCCGAGTTGTGCAGAGGATGGTCTGGTTGGGCAGCCCAGGCCTCCTGTGACCTGTGAAGAAAGTTCTCACCTAATGGGGTTCATAAGGAAACTGCCAGAATCTAGCCTTCACCCTTTTACATCAACCCACAGCTAGTTCTTTCATTAGCACGTAACAGGAATTGGACAACACAGCTTAGGTGCTGTCACCTCCAGCTCAGGACTATTTGGAGCTCTGGAAATACTCTCAAGGAACAAAAATGAAACTCTTGCTACAAGTGAGCCACCCCGAAACCTGTGAGGCCTGGGGCTCAGCCATTCTACACCTTCATTTTCTCATTTGTTAAATGAAGGGCTTAGAGCAGAAGATCCTTAATCCTTCCCTTCAGGATTTAAATTCTAGTAATTTGTAGGAGAATGTTGGTTTCATGAGGAGAAACCTGGGGAAGTGATCTAAATTATAGCCACGCTGATAAGAAATTGGTCACTTTTCATCTCTGCCATTTAAGCTCTTGTGCCTTCATTTCTTTCTCCCCACTGCAGGAGAGTCGTAAGTGGCTCACATGCTGGCTTTGTGAGGTTTAGGTCTGCTGCTCTTTGGGGCCGGCAGCTGCAGAGGTTGAGCCGGAATATGGGTGTGCTCAGGTAACAGTTTAGTCCTGCCCTCTAACAGCTTGCCGCAGCCAGAGGGTTCCAGCACTTTTATCTTTGCTTATTGTCCTTATTCTTCCCTTGTTTATCAGCATAATTATATGTTTATATAGTACTCTGTTCATTTGTTTTATATGGGAAGCTTCCCTAGAGTAAAGAACATTTCTAACTGACTCACTTTACAATAGAACTGATCACAGTGACCTCTGTAAGTGTTTGATGCATGTTGTAGTTTTTATAATGTCATAGTTCCGGTAACTCCTTGTCACTCACTGTCATTGCAGAATGAACTGGGGTAGTATGTATAGTTGGTCAGCGTAAAAATAATACAGCCACTGTTAGTAGTTGTGTTTTCATAGGACACTAAATGTTTGTGCTATCTCTTGCTTATTTAGTATCTGAATAAATTCTCAGGATTTTATGGACTGAATTAGTCTCTCTTGGGGGATAGGGGAGTTCATACTACCAAAAACTTTTATATTTTCGAAAGTATAGTCAGAAGCAAAGCAAAAAGCTTTAATGTCTTTCATTCATAATTTCTTTCATAGAGCAAGCTTACAGGTGTTGTAGGCTCTGTAGAGATTCATCTAAGACCTTCCCCGGTGCTCTTCCACTACCCAGACAAGTCATTAATTGGACGGGCTGATGAGATTTTGGAAACCAGATTCGCATCCTGTGCCACCTGCTAACTAGCTCTGTGACCTGGAGTTTGTTTAGAGCCCCCATGTGGAGAAGGCGGTTTAGAGCCCACTGCCCAGCTTCAGTAGTTATCAATTAATGGCAAGTCTTGTTTCTTCTCTACCCGTGCAATTGCTGGTAGTTTATTTTGAAGTAAATTTTAGCTATCAGTTCATTCAATCTGCAAATGTTATAATGAATGTTTCAATGGTAACAATTCTTTAATCTTACCAAATATGCAACTAGGGCTCAAACTTAGGGTTCAAAGCATCCATTCAGATTTGGTGTTCCCTCCCAGGTTCAAGTAAGGTCTATTCACCATTGCAGTTGGACAATGATTTCCTCTCTCCACCCTCTCATTTTCATTTATTTTTTTTCATTCTAGATTGATTATTGGAGAAACTGGGTCTTTAGTCCTCTGCATTTCCCACAGCTGGAATGTGTTAACTATATCTCTTCTAGCATGCTTCTCTATCAGTATGCTTTCTATAAATTTCTGATCAGATCTTGAGCCAATTTGGTTGTTTTTCTGGTGTAACCACTTCAAGGTTTTGCCTCCACTAGGAGCAGACGGGCATACATAGCCTCAATGATAGTTGACTTCAGCCATGATTCTCCAGGGTAGCAAAATGGTCACATCCTAACATGTCATTCCTTCCTCATCTATTAGCCCGGTGAGAGTATGCACCTGTTATCCTAGACACATTTACACAGGAAAGTTGTGCCTTAATTTGGAAGTTTCCAGAATGAGTAATTTTGGTTCCCTAGCATTCTCCAAAAGTGACTAATGAGATTTGCTTTTGGAAAAATCATGAGCTCATGATTCAAGATATTTCTGAAGCCTTTCCATCCACGGCAGTGGGTATCCACAGCCCCTGCTACATCCAGTGCTGGCTGCTTGAGATCTCTGTGTCTTCTTGCACATGTGCTGTCTGTGAAACCCGCACAGAGGACCCCTTACTCACTGTCCACTTGGGCCTGGTGTCCACATGGCTTCAGAGACTGGTGCTTAGAGTAGAAATGGAATTTGGGAACTATGATTTGGGGGTTAGGGATGCTCACTGCACCCTGGTTGGTCATTATATCTGTATCTCTTCAGTTGACAAAAATGGTTTTGTTTGTTTAACATAATAGATTGTAAATTTCCACTGATATTTCTCACTCAAAACTAGAATTACAAGGTTTTTTATTTCTTTGATTTGTATTTATATCTCTTTTCTCTTATGCAGAAAAGTTTTCTCCCTAGGAATATTAGCATAATTATTTACTTGGTTATCTATTCTATTTATACATAACACAGAAATGTTTACCAATATTATTACCAACATTTTGAGCACTAAAAACAGTTGAAGATGTTTTTGTTCTTAGGGTTTATCCAACTCAGGAAATAAGTGAAATTATTCTATTTCAGCCTTTTGGAATAATTCTTACCTGTATTTATACTGACAACTCAATATATAATTTGGTTAATTTTGTTTTCATTCCGCTTTTAACCTTTAAAAAATAATATTGGTTTATAATTATGTAAACCATTTATGTGGTTCCAGAGTCAGAGTGTTCAGAGAAGTGTCAGGCTGCATTTCAACCTCTGTCCTCTGCTCTCCCTATCCCTTTCCATCACTGTTTTTAAAAGGATTATCTTTCTTCCCTTTTTATGTTGCTTTTTAGTGCAGGCAGACACATACATGCATAACTATATATTATTTTTCTTATTTTCTTAGATAAATGGTAGTATATTTTATACACTTTTACCAAACTGGAGTTCAAAGATTGTCTTTTAATTATTCTACACATCGTAACTCAATTTTGACATTGAGTTAAACTGAATATGGCTATTTAGTCAGTTATTTAGAAGAGATATTTGTAGCAACTGCCACCTAAATGTTTTGCTCATATTCTGGAATAATTTGAAATACATGAATATTCCTGTCTTGTTTTTACTGTTTTAAAAAAAAAAATGCAACTCGGTCTACTTAATTTGCATGTATTCTAGCTCGGTGATTCTCAACCCTGGTGATATTACTTCCCAGGGGACATTTAAAAATGTCTGCAGTGTCTGGAGACATTTCTGATTGCTACAAATAAAGAGTGAGGGTTGCTGACAAACATCCTGCAATGCACAGGACAACACCAAAACAAAGAATTTCCTGGCCCAAAATGTCAATATGCCACTGGTGAGAAACATTCAATTTTAGCCTGGCATTTTTGAGAGCTTCCTCTCTCTTTCTCTTTCTCTCTTCCCTTCTTCCCCTCTTCTCTGTCTTTTTCAGTAAAACTAGGTACTTAGAGCTAAGGCTTTAGAAAAATATAAATTATTTAAAATGAAAAAACATGAAAACAAAGATTTGTGCTTCACCAGCCTTATGTAAAGAAAAGAATATTTCAGTACTAGAAAGCTCTATTTTTGTTTGCTCGCTATAAATCACATGTGCAACCAAGTTTTTTGGAAAGCAAATGCTCGTTTATTACAGTTCCTAGGTGCACATACATGGAACACCACTGAATGGGTTGAAGTGATTAAAGCTGAAATTTTTATGCTCTGGCTTCACTATAGGTGCTATGGATTCAGGTGATCTTGATATGTTATCCATTTATGAAAGATGATAATTCAAAAGCACATATGAATGTCTGTGAGCGGTGGGACATTTGGCAACTTTGCTCTTCTCACTAAGTTATTTTTGTCTTTGATTACAGCTAGATGACTTTGGAGGTTAATGTCAATTTTTCTTGTCATTACTTTCCATTGTCTCCCTTATAGTATCTTATGAACAACTCCTGAAAATTGAAAAAAAGGAACAATTCAATTTCATTATGGTTTAAAGGGTTGTGTACATAATGTTACATGGGCGAATGGGCAACTTGCTCATATTTTCTTCTCGGGGACATTGATGGGGTATCAGCAATGTCTTTAGTGTACTTGATCATTTGCAGAAATATGGCCTGGAATGTGAATTGCATGAGGCTTGAAAGCAAATGTTCAAGGTGATCAGAGTCCAATCTTACATCAGGAACTGGATGACATCAGATTATAGTTTTCCTTTTGCCTTTGTTAATGAAGAAGAGTATCTAGTAGTTTCTGTAGAATTTCCTAACATCACTGTTTTGGTTATTTTTTTAAACACATTCCTATTAGGTAAATGAAATGAACTAGAAAAAAATTGGTTAACATTTCTCCTTGACACAGGAAAATGCAATACAAATTTGAATCCTTGAAAAAAATATGCATATATATCATGTATGTATGTATGTAATCAAATTATGTATGTGCCTCTATAAGTAGAATAGGTATAGACATTAGTGGTGACAGTTCTTATTTCTCAGCTTCCTGAGGAGTTGGTTTTATAGGTTAAATATTACTTGTGAGCGTCAACACTTGTTTATCATGGGTGCAGTGTGATCACAGTGAAGTACTGGGGATGAAGTATCTTCCCTTGGTTAGAAGGGGAGCCACTCAAAAATAGATGTGGTGATCAAAATCCCCTTTTAATTTTAACTCTATGGCCCTCAGACATAAACGTTTGTTATCCATTTTAGGGTTTTGAGTCATAGCCCTTCCTTTTTAGCATCTTGCTTTTATACTAGTTTTGGAGAAAGCCTTTAAATATGGACAGTGTTCTGAAGCCTGGGTTTTTTTTTTTGTTTTGTTTTGTTTTTTAATTTCCCTGCACAGAAATGAAAAACTGATCTTTCTTGGTGGTGAGTGTTGAATTCACCATTCTAGGATGTGAAAGCATTGCCTGAAATGTGGTTCCGTGTCATGTAGTGCGAGTGCAAAATTGTTCATGTCTTTCTAAGGAAGAAAAGTTGGCATGCACTGTGGCAGGTTGCCAGTCTGATTGGGCAAGTTCTTCAATACACATGTGCTAGAGAAATGCGCTCAGGATGGTATCTTAGGGACTTTGGGGTTGTTGGGGAGAAATGTGGCAAAGGAGTGTGATAGCAAAAGTAAGAAGTCATAGTGTCACAGAAATCCAAGATGGGATTCATTATGTTTCCCCCATAATTACGTTTTGGGAGCAGATTCGAAGTCTGTCCTAACCATAATCAGTTAAAACAAAGCTCCTTGAATTGCAGGATCTTATCAGCTTTGGTTTTTCCCATAGAAACAAAATGCTTCTAAAATAGAGAACCAGTCATAAATTTGGCACTAAAGAGCTCTTACAGCAATTTGGGGGTGGGCTCATTAATTTATAGTTTCGTAACTTTTTAAGGCTACTGCACTAACTGCAAATGTTTAAGCATCTTAATCACTCTGAGTCAGGTCTGACTACTGGATCACTAGCTGTATTAATCGGATTCAGTTCATTTCCTAGGAGAACAAAATTATAACTACATTTTTATTAATTTATGGTTGTGATCCATCTATTTCAGAGCCAATGTTAAATTATCACTTACCTTCAGAAGATGTGTTTTTGAACTCAGTGTCTGTAGCATGTAATATTACGTGAAAGGAGTAGGACTTAAGATTAGCTTTTCATAAAGTTTGTTTTCTTTTTTTTTTTTTAGATTTATTTATTTATGCATACAAGCTGGGGTACAAGCCAGAGGCTTGGGGTGGCAAGAGGATTCACCAGAGACAGAGCGGGGAGCAGAATAGGCAGATCTATGGAAATACACTACTGAGGGGAGCAGCGGGTGAGGCAGGAGAGGTCTGCCGCGCCATGTGGGAATTTCCCGAGCTGGGCGTCGAACTCAAGTCGCCGCTGACAACAGTTCTACAGCACAGCGCTTAACCGCTGTGCCACCAGGGAGGCCCCAGCTTTTCATAAAGTTTTTTTTCTTATTAATGAGTAGAAAAAAATTATTTGAAAGAGTAACACATTTTGTTTGTTTTTTTAAAGCTAGACAACTGAAACCATACCTAAAGGGTTGTATTCCTCCTTCTCCAGCCATCGTTAGCCTCACCAGAACAAAGGTCCACAGTTTCTTATATGTACATCTAGAGTGTTCTAGAAACATTTAAATACTAGGCTCCTTGAGTCATTTTGTTGTCGCCTTGTTTTCCCCCTTATGAAATGAAGAACTCTATCCTTTACTTATTTTTAAAGATAAGTAAAAGCACTAAATTGTACATTTAATTGTGGATTTTTATGGCTGGTGAATTATGTCTCAATTAAAAGTAACCTTAGAGTTTGGGGAGTGGTTTAGACAGAAGAGATGAAGTGTCAAAAAATGATTTCATCTTTATATAATCAGATATAAATAGTGAGGTTCCCCAAGATCTATAGTTGGATTAAAAACATTTCATGAATTATTGAAATGGAGGAACTGTGTTGAACCAATCATATTATCAGGTTACTTATAAGCTCGCATGAGTAATGAATCTCCACATAATGAGGATAAGCTGCGAGAATATGCTTGGAAGCAGCATAACCAGGCAGCAAAGTAGTAGCTCTTTCTTCATAGGTAAATCCTTCAGGGAAAATAACTTCAAGTTTCTTATCTTATTTTACTAAGTTAATAATACGTCTTTGAAATCTTTACTATTTAGTTTCTCAAGTGAACGGTACTTCAGGATATAGATGTGACTTATATAACTCTTTACCTATAGATAGACACCATTTCCATTTTGATAGGTCCTATCAAATTGCTCTCCACTTTGCAGTTATGAGCCTTCATCAGTTTCTGCTTTGCCACAAGCCCACCAATATGCCTTGCTATCATACTTTAATTTTTACTTTTGAAATACATTTTAAAATGCTTTTGAAAAACAAAAAATGTTGCAAAAGTACTATAATTTCCCTACACCTTTCACCTATCATCCTCAAATGTTGACATCTTAAATGACCACATTACAAACATCAAGATAGGAAGTTAATATTGATACCATGCAGTACCAGCGTCACGCTTCCTGATCTCTGACAAGCTGATCTGAGAGGCGATACTTTAGTGTGATTTTTAGTTTGCATTTATTTTGCATGAAGTCTGGCACCTTTTCATGTTTGAAAGCCAGATATTTTCTGTTCCACGTTTCCATTTCCCGTTGTTTTCTTGATTTTGCTACTCTTCTCTTAAAATCAGTGTTAAGGCGCTCACAGAGTAATTAGGAAGAGTATTAGGAAGAATGATTCTTTATCTTTCTCATGAAATGCAAGTATTTTCCCCTGGATTTTTGTCATTTTAATTTGCCGGGAATAAATTTTGCCATGTAAGGAGGTTTTCGTATTTCTGCGGTTGAATCCATCTTATGCAGTTACTAAGTATTTATTCATAGATTGAAAAAAGTTCTTTTTTCAGAATTATAAAGGATTTCTTCCGTATGTCTTTCTGTACTTCTGTTTTTTCACTGCAAATCATATCTGCATTTGGAATTTATCCTTTTGTAGGATGTGAAGTTTGGTTCCAGCCTTTGTCCTGATGACTACCAAAGTGCCACTGCCATTTATTGAGAAGCCTCTCTTTTCCCGTATGAATTGGGCAAACCCCCTTTATGGTATATTAGATTCCCAGATGCATTTGGATCTGTTTCCTCTGCTCCTATTTCCTTATGTCCCTTTAGTCTGTCCCATTATATGCCACAGTAAACTTGAACAGATGAGTTCTTTGAAAACTTCCTACTGTTTTAAAGTAACTAAAGAAAACACAGTATATCAAAGGCTATAAAAAGCTATTTACTGTGCTTTTAATAGACTATGAGTAAATAAAACATAAATAAATGACACAGTAGAGACCCAAAGTCACTGAGTTGCTTTGGCCTGGGGTGGAATGGAAATCGGCTGCCATCACAAGTTAAAAGTGGGTAGACTGTCTTCCATTGTTAGAAATAATTTTGATGGCCTTTACGTGGACTTCCCTCCACCATCTACTACCAGTTCTTGGCAGGTCAGGTAGCTGTTGGGAAATTTGATTGAAGTAGTTAATGGCAACATTTTTTTTTCAGAAGCGAGGGGGGAAAAAAACTCATTTGGAAAACTAAGAATTCCCTGAAGAGTTTTCTTTGGCAAGTTTAACTTTTGGTCTTTAGGAAATCTGTATCATTTAGAAACATTGTCTGTGTTCATATGACCCAGTTCAGTCTCTCTTTTCACCAGTGTCTGACACTGACAGATTGCTACCAGTTTCCATTTAAGCACTTGCTCTTTTAGGAAAGAGTTAAGGCAGCTCTTCAGCCCTGAACAATTGAAAGAAATCTGTCTTCTCCTTGGTCTCTGGCACTAGGGGCAGTTTGGATAGGGTCAAGGACTTGGACTCCCAAGTCAGCAGGCTCCAAGTCATCACTGTACCTTTGCACTCAGTACAGCATGCACACTAAACACCTGCATCATGCACTCAGTGCTCCACACACCCTAGACTATACACTCAGTGCTACTAAGTGCCCCATGCACCCATACACTCAGTGCACCTGTCACTCAATGCATCGTGCACTTAATGTATCTGTGGACTCAAAGTCGGGCTCTAACATGCTGCCTGGAAGGTCACCAGTCTCAGGCAACATTAACATGCACCAAACATCAGCATTTCCATTTTCTGTAGTGGACACCCCACTTTTTTCCCCATGTGTCACACACAGAGGCCATGGATCATGATGATCTGTAACACCTTGAATGCCCCATATTTTGAATCTTGCATTCAGTTGTTTTGTCTGCTCTGTCTTGCCTTGTCATGTGCTTAGCACCCAGAACAGTGCTAGTAAGGGTTCCAAAAATACCTGTTCTTATATCTAGAAGAGAGAACAGTGTTGTGATAGTAAAGTTTAAGAAACCTTGTCATTTTTCAACTTGGAAAGGTTCTGCTTGGTGAAGCGGTCTTAAGAGAGACTGTACCTAAGTCTTCACTTGATGCCATCAGTAAGTTTTTGAAAACGGCAACTTCAAGTGAAATGGCATATAATGAAATCAGGCTCTCTAATGACGTGGTTTTGTTAAATATCACTGAAATCATTTTTTCCTTTGTTGATGTCAAAATAAAACAACATTCAGTAAAACAAAGTTATGCAAAGACCCAAAGTAATTTCTCTAAGTATTGGAAAATTCATCTTCAGAAAGTGAAATTGGATATTTTATTTCATCATAAATTATTTTTTATCTAAAACATTTGTGTTTAATATATACACTCAGTTTGCTTGTCCTCTTAGATTTTTTAAAATCTGGATATGCATCTATTTTAAAAGTGACCTCATTTTTTTATAGATGAGATTCTTGTAGCAAATAAAATAAAGAAACCCTGCTGTGTCTTGTCACATTTGACATGGGCTGTAACCAGACACAGGTCCATAAGGACAGTGTCTGTGCCCGGCCTGTGTGCTTGCAGCACTGTTTCACTGAATAGGTGTGACGTTCTTTTAATTCTGCCACCAAGGTGACTGATTATTTTCTCCAAGGAAACCTTGTCTCTGAGGTTAATTAGCAGTTTCAACATCATAGAAGGATGTAGAAGGAATCTGGCTTTCTCCTTGGTCTCTCGCACTAGCAGCAGTGTGTGTCAAGGACTTGGGTCCCGAGTTAACAGGTTCCATTTGTCACTACCTGTACACCCAGTGCACCGTGCACTCAGTGCAGTACACGCTCGATACCCCCTCTATGCTCAGTGTGTAAGCACTTCCAGCGCTAAAACCAGACAAGAGTATGAATATCTCTATGCCCAGCCTTTTAACTGAAATTTGCCTCCAGTTTAAAACAAAAGTCATGGTGTCCTATACATAGTGTGAAGAGTTGTGGCCAGTTCAGTACCCGGGTTAGTCTTCATTTATACAGTCCTTATGTTCAACTGGCCAGGGTTTAGAGAATAAGGGCTTTTTGAGTCTGCCATCCGTGTCTCTCCTGGTCTCTGCAGTAGTTGGTTGTTAACTGAGACTGCCCTTATAACCACGTAGGTATTTTAAGTTAGTAGGGCTCAGGTGGCATCTGTTTGGAATGAATAGGAAGGCCAGGACCCTACCTTTCCTGTTTCTGGAATGCATGTTCAGAGCACATGGCTTTAGCTCCAGTATATTATCTGAAGATATTCTGTATTTTGCTGAATTATAAATCTTGAATATTGGGTTGCAAGGTGAGGGAGAAATTTAACACTTTAGTTGAGTCTCTCCTGTACGTAGTCACACAATGAGGTTTTGACTTTGCACATTTTTATGGGACAGACTATATGCATAGAGGCTGTTGTGAATTTCAGGATTTACTAACTTCAAGATGTACACTCTCCAGGTATAGACTGAGTAAAATAGTGAATTCAAAGAAAATTTGAAATCTCTTCTTGACTCTGTTTCCTCTGTGCCAAAAGTTGCATTATGGATCCAAAATTTACCATTTCATAATGTGTGTAAGTGAATGGGTCAGAGCTTTTCTTTGACACTTACACTGGATGAGGATTATCTGAGAGGACTTGGCTGGACAAGGAAGTGGGTTTGACTTTCTGCCAGATGGTCATTGAAATGTTTTTTCTTCCTTTGTGCCCAGTTAAAAGGCTGGGCATGGCGATTTTCCTGCTCTTGTCTGATTTCAGCTTTGGAAGTGCTTACACAGCTAATCTGGCATTTATGATTATTTCTACTTTGAGCTCAGCAGGAGGTTCTTTGGGGATATTCAGACAGAAATGACTTAATTGGATTTCAGCCCAGACACACTATTTGAATGGCTTTATGGATGGCATTAATTGGACAGCTGCCATAGGAAGTCATATATATGTTTTTGAGCTTTAGAATTTAGAGGTACTCTTTAATTCAGTCTCTTATTGACTCATTGCTAATTTAACTCAAGAAAAATACATTTATAACAGTGAAATTGAGAAACACGGCATTGGCACAGTTAGGCATTTCAATCTGTACTATTGTCTCTGTTGCTACGTATGAGCTCGCTCATCCCAGTTGCGTCAGGAATCCGCAGAAATTGAAATCTGGAAGATGAAGATTCTGGTCCTTCTGGCACTGAACGCTACACGGTATTGGACAGTAATAGTGGATCTTAACAGATACAGCTAAGGAAGTGGATTCTTCCGGATGATAACTATCATGAGTCATTTTGCCAGAACCTTCCATGTGTCAAGCCATAGGAATACTAGAATGCAGAGTCCAACCCCAGGCCTCTTCCTGTCTAGATAGCCTTTAAATGGAGAGTTTATGATTATAAAAAAGTGATTTCCACTGGGATATGGGGGTCATTCCCATGGAAAGTCTCAGGAGAGAAAAAGTTTGAATTCATTCGTGAATGTTAAGTTGCATTTGGTTAGGCAGTGGTATTGGGAAGCTGGAGGGGTACAGTTCCCAATATGGGGACAGAAGTAGTAGACATAAAGTCACAGGACTATGAAAGGATCTGGCGTTTGGGGAAAATTTGGGTGAAATATTTTTCACAGTTAGTTTGAAAGAAGCAAATCTATTCTTTAGGTGCCTTCTTAGTTACCAGCAATTTACAAATTAAGAGAAAAAAATAACATTCCTGCAAAATCTTTTCTCAGTTTTTTCCTCCAGTGCTTCATTGTTTTCTGAACTCACAGAAATTTCTCAGATGCAAAATGATCAAGAACTAAGGGTGGTCTGAGTAACACTTAAGTCTGTGAAACACTAAAATTAGCGCACTAGTCCAGTAGCCATTCACTCGGGGGTGCAGCCACTTAATCCGGAGTTAATTAGCCCAGCCCTGACCAAAATAGCCTCTCTCTGTGAGCTTCTGACCCAACGCATGTGAGTCAACTGCAGGCTTAGCAGATTTAGTGTTCCTGTCTCTAAAATTAATATGACCCTCTAAAATAACACAAAGGGATTGTACTTGACGAGCAGGGGAAATAAAGGCTTTGAGGTTTCTGATTTGATTAATTACGGACTGTGGGGAAATCCTCCGATTTATATAAAATAGAAGCATTCTTTGTAGAAAAAAATAAACTTTTATAGAGAAACATAGGGGAAAATATTTAGTATCTATTACTGATTGTTTAGTATCTGTTATCTCTGTATAACCTGACATTAGTGTCAAATAGCATCAATAGGTTTGGGGACATAAAATGCTACCTTCTGAAGGTTGTATAAAATTGTCCATCACATTCTCATATGATGAATGAATGAATGAATGAATGGAACTATGCCCCTGTGAATCCTGCCTAGCTCTCATCTGCCTCATGAGATGATTTTTTTTAACTGCTGTTAAAAAAATGGAACATGGCATCAGTTGGTGCTTGGAGTATTTTATTTTTTAGCCTATATGTTGTATGCTTGTTCCCAGGAAAAGTAGAATGAGGCTTAGAAGGTTTCAGAAGGATTTCTGAAATAGAGACTAAGCATATTGCCCTTAACTCCAAGGAGAATTCCCATTGAAAATGGGAGCAGAGAAAATGGGGAGAACTGAACTTGCTAGTTCATTAGCACCTCCCATTGTTTATTTGCTATATCCCTGTATCAAGCATGTGGTCAGTGCTGATTCCCTGCCCTTGAGAAAGTGAGTCTTCTCTATCTAACAGTCCCTAGTGCTAACTGTTCATTTACTGCAAATGCCAGGGGTCGGGGCTTGTAAACAACAGTAGAGAAATAAAACTGACAAAGTACAGGGTGCTGGATGGAGGTTTTACAAGACAGGTGAACAGTTTCTTCAACAAACTGCCATCAAAATAGAATAGGCTTAAAGTGACTTAAAGGACATATAAGAAATTGTTTGGGGGGCCTCCCTGGTGATGCAAGGGGTTAAATCTCAGCACTATGAAGCTATCAGCAGCCACTCAGACCTCTCCTGCCTTGCCCGCTGCTCCCCTCAGCAGTGTATTTCAGTAGATCCGCCTGTTCTGCTCCCTACTCTGTCTCTGGTGAATCCTTAACCTCCCTGCATCTCTGGCCTACACCCCAGTTCTTGTATGCATAAATAAATAAAATAAATCTTTAAAAAATAGTCCATAGAAATTATTTGGATCCTGACTCAAATCAGTTATACAAAGACATTTATGAATGTCATTTAAAGAGACAATTAGAACACTAACTAGAAGTACTAGAAGTAAATATTAAGAAACTAATCATTTTAGGTGTAATAATGAAGTTTTGCTTTCCTGTGAGTGATATGTATTGAAGTATACAGATGAAATAATTTAAAATATATCGAGTGAGAGCTGGGCTGGGGTATTGGCTTTTGGACTATAAGTGTTGAGGCTGAATGTCAAGGTTCCTGGTGAGTTACAGCCTCTGTGCATTTGTATCTGTTTAAACATTTCCATTATGCAAAATCTGATGATTACAATATGGTGAATGCTAGTATAGGGAAAGCAAGACTTTCTGTGTAGGAGAATCAGTCGTGTGCCCAGAGACGACAATAGTTAAGCTGGGGTTTGAAGAAAGACAATTATTGTTATGGGCATTGTATTTCTCTCCATCACTGGAGCACTTGTGCGAAGCAAATCAGACAGCAGCTTTCATATAAGAAAAATTTTCAGGGCATAGAATTACAAGTTCCTTCTAAGACTTTAGCAGTATGGGAGCCAACGGTCACACGTGACTGTAATAACATCTTCAGTTTTGTTCTCAGCTTAGTCCTGGAGTACTTGAAGGCAGAAATCTTTGTCATTTCACAACATAGTCTCTTCGGGGTTCAAGTCTGACCATTTACCCTCCTCCCCAAACAACTGCTTTTTCCACATGTGATGTTTCTTTGAAGTTGTTCAGAGAATTAGAAATTAGTATTTTTTTCCCCATCTTCATTATTCAGCCTCCACTTAACTATCATTTGGAACTGATTTGATTCTAGCCCAGTGCAGAAAGCTTGATGTTCATTTACTGTATGTTCATATTGGTCAGGACAATCTCATCTCATGTAAAAATCCTAATTTCAGTGACACTTTTTAAAATCTCGTAGCTGACCTGTGACCTTTAGTCCTCCCTGAGACCTGACTGGGATGCGCAGGCATCGGCCAGTAAGGACAGTCGAGGCTTCTGCGTGTCAGCCTGTGAGCATTATTGCTGATCAGCACCAGCCCTCCTGGAGGAGGAAACCACAGTTGAACTTTAACTGGACAGTTTTCTGTGTAGCTTTGTTCGATGCCTGAAACCAGCATTTTCCCACTTGAATAAAGTTTTCCACCAACTGGTTGAGTGGGAAGGAAATACGGCTAGTTCTGCCAGAGGTCACCAGGACAGCCCTGTCCGCTTTGTTCTCCTTGGGCAGTGACTCTCCACGTTCATTCTGAACTGGACACCCACTTGGGCCATTGCAGAGTCTGCTTGGTCAGAAAAGGGGCCTCAGTGGGGAGGGCAGGAGGGGAGAGGAAAAGCAAAGTGAGAATTTTGGTGCTTGCCAGCCCAGTGACCGATAGTCATCCTGTGTTTCTTACTTGTTGTTGTTTTAAATAAAACATAAAATATTTCTTTTTAAATAAAAGAAAAAATAAAACAGTTTTAGCCTTTAACTGACTACACATAAGGGGCCTGGGCGGTTCTCCTGGTCTATTTTG
Source organism: Scalopus aquaticus (assembly GCA_004024925.1). Classification (NCBI taxonomy): domain Eukaryota; kingdom Metazoa; phylum Chordata; class Mammalia; order Eulipotyphla; family Talpidae; genus Scalopus; species Scalopus aquaticus. The sequence continues at coordinate 99,419 of PVIJ01000083.1, forward strand.
TGTAGATACGAAGGATTATGATGCACATCTCTGAGAACCTAAGCACAGAGCTTAACCTGATCAGAGGATGTTACTCACCCTTTCTGTTTTGCGCCATTCACATCTAAGAAAAACAGAACCTTTGAGAATGAAGGTGGTCTGTGCACACCCTCAGTCACTTGCTTTGACGTGGTCCCCGACAAAGCAGACATTCCATGAACGGGAAGCGATAGACATCTCTGCCCAGGCTCAGGGACTGTGCTGTGACCGACACTGACACTGGCTGTTTTGACTCTGCTAGGACAACCACAGTGTCCCTTGGAAGCCTCACCCGTCTCGGGGAAGTGCAGGTGCTGCCTTCCATGCTCAGCCACAAAACCCTCCAGCTGAAGTAGTGCATCTAAGTGTCTCCCTGAAGAAAGGCTGGGGAAAGTCCAGGCTTGGGTTTTTCAAAACACAGTTGAGAAAATGAAAATCACAGTGTTATAGGGAATTCAGAAAATACCTCAGATTTTGTAGTGGTAAAATTGTGTGCGATTAAGCGTCCAAATTAAAGTGGAGAGGTACATTTGACATATGTTCCTGCCTTTTCCCTCCTCTTCTCTTCTTCCTCCTCTGTGCCCAAAGGGAAATGCACCTGGTGCCAGTGGGGAAGGATTTTTAAGAGAATTTATTTTGTGTATTCCATCTGCCGGAGCAGGCTCTATAGAAGATCCTTGAATGAATTCTTGGGAGAGGCCTTCTGCAGCCCAGTAACCCTGCACCTCACAGTGTTTGCATCCTGAGGTGGTTGCTGCACAAAGGTGTTTGCCTTCCTGGTGGATCTCTATCACAGGGTGTAATTGAGACCTGCTTTGAGATGCCGTCCTTAACAGAGGATTTGAATGCGCTAATAACCCTGTGTTAGACATAGGCAGGGGCAGACTTCATTTAAACCCAGAGAGAGATCTTTTGATCACTCTTTTCTATTTAAGGTGTATGCTGAATACATTGGCAGTCTGTGAATAAAATAATATTCTCAAGGAAAACACCGCGCCCTTCATTTCTCACACTTGAATGAATACCAGGTGGCCAACAGCACCTTCGAATGAATTTACAGCAGAGTCCCTTTGATTGGAATTTGTCCATTAGTTCTGATCACACTCCTTTCCATCTGGCTTTTCCCCCTTGCCCACCACACTAGGTATCAAAGGGCTGGGCTTCCAGATATGGTCCATTGTTCTTGCGTTTGGCCAGTAGCTAAGTCGCTCGGGCATTTGGTTTGCTGTTGGTGTGGTGCCTTTGTAGTTTTGGAAGCCTGGGTTCCTAGTTCTAATGTCTATTAAGGAAAACATTTAACCTCCCTGAGAAAGTTAATTCATGTGTAAAAGTGGGATTAACACCTCTCCTGTTAGGTTCCTAGGAGGATTAAATGACATTCCCTGGGAGAGCATGATATGTGCAGAGGGAGGCCCACGTTCTGCTGGACACCCAAACTAGCCTTGACCTGGGGAGATCTGTCAAGTTTACTTTCAATTCAAATTTTAAAGAAACAACTTATGTCTTGTTGATTTATGAAAATACTAATGTGGAGATGGCATTTGTAGGCATGACTGTATTTAATTGGTGGCTTTCTTCACTAAGAGGCATATACTAGACCAGCAGTGTGAAATAAGAATCTGTGGTCAAGACCCGAGTCCAGATATCAAACTTCCATTTCAGTAATTTATTGTAAATTTTTTTTTTTTTTAAGATTTATCTATTCATACATGCAAGCTGGGGCACAGGCCAGAGGCGTGGGGCAGCGAGAGTGCTCACCAGAGACAGAGTGGGGAGCAGAACAGGCAGATCAGAAATACACTGCTGAGGGGAGCAGTGGGCGAGGCAGTAGAGGTCTGCCGTGCCATGTGGGATTCTCCCCGGCTGGGCGTCGAACTCGCGTCATGCGCTGCCGACAGCCCCACAGCACAGCACTCAACCGCTGCGCCACCAGGGAGGCCCAATTTATTTTAAGTTTTATTGTAAGCACAGTGGAGAGAAGGGCACAGTCGTCCTGGTATGCATTTAACATGCTGCCCAAATCTAGTCTTTTCATTGTGTTTGGCCGGCACCTTCTCCTTGTGTTAAATCATACTTATTTTTTAAATCATGCAGCCTTTAATGCTAGAGAATGCATAAGGAGGAATTAATTTTTTAATCAAAATTTATGAACTTGCACTAGCATTTTTATGATAGCCCTACTTGAATTATCTTTTTCTGTTTGACTAAAATAGAATTCCATTTTTCTATGGGGTATTTAGCATTTGGGGTCATAATCATGCTCGGGATGAATAGATCTTCACTGAGTGCACTGTCAAGACAGATTCCCCCCTAGGTTTGAGATGTAATTAAAAATGTCAAGTGAACACACTCAGAAGTTCACAGTGCTTCAGGGTCCCCTTGAAAATTCTAGGCGAGAACTGAAAATAGTTACGGGAATCTAGGGAACATAAGGCAACAGCAGATCTCCACAATCTGGAGGGAGAGGCCTGCAGGTCACTGCCTCAGGCATCTTTATCTTAACTCCTTGCAGTTGGGGGATTTTTCTCACATTTCCTGCAGGGATGTTTTCAGATGGAGGTTCTGAGGCTAGTAGATGGAGCTCTCCATAGATGGCCGGACGAGAAACCTCTAAGAGAAGAGCCTCTAAATAATTTCCATGCTCTTTGCAACCCTTCTCCCAAATTAGGTTAGAAAACTCACTTCGTTTGCATTTGGCAGGTCCCCTTCTGGTTTTGGCAGGGCTTGTGGTTTGGGGGTAGGAGAAGAAGGTGAAGACCCACCCTGGGTTATGGCTGGCTGTCCGCACCCTCCACATCTTTTCTCTCTAGAGTATGTGGTCGGCCTTGCTGCCTCTGAGCTGTTTTGGAGATTGGAAGGTGCTGAAGGATGAGAGTCTTTTTGTTTTGGCAGAGGTCAATAGATACAAAGTCTGGAACACATTAAAAAGATAGTTGATTTCAGGCAAATAATCAGTTAATTTTCAAGCATTTACCTCAAATCTGGTAGGTAAGCAACCATAATATATATATTTTTTTCTGTTTCTTTTTAGGTTTCTTGTGTTCCTTTTATACAAGTTATTTCCCAGACCATAATTCTCTTTTGAGAATTGGGGTAGACTTGAGAGCTTGGAGAGCTGCAGCCTTGTAACCTCAGAGGTGGAATCTGCTGAAACTTCACCCTTTGAAGAGTTCTGCACTTTGCCAGCCATCACTTGAAATTGGGTGCCAAAGGTAAGCCTGCGATTTTCTGCTTAAAACAGGTGGGAGAAGTTGCTGCTTTTGCCTCAATTTGTATAGTAGGTTTTACTTTAAAAAGGTGGCAGTAAGTGTAGCCCTGGTTTTTTCAGTCATGTTAAATTTAAGTTTTCAGGGTATCTGGTTGAAAAACTAAAGTCACTGTGCCTGCTTTGGCATGTGATGGCATTGAGTAGCTAGAAAGCTGAATGGTGGGCACCTCCAGGCTAGAAAATACCTTCATGCCCCTCTAGTAGTTCTGGAGAACGCATGAGTGGGGAGGAGCACCAGGGTAATAAGATTTGCCTTCGGGGTGCTGTCCATTCAGGAAAGGCTCATTCTAAATTTGATACTGAAAAGGTAAGTGTGCATTAAAAGAGGTAAATAAAGATATCCTGTGCAAAGTGCTGTCATTTGTGTGAGAAATCTACTCGCATGTTACAGTGAAATCGTATCTGTAATACAGTTGGTGGACTCTGATGCAGAGGTCCTGTAATAACAGATACCGGATAGAGACAAGTCATTTGGGACATTAGATTTAGAATTTAAGAGTTGCTGTTTGGTGGTAGGGTAGTCTGGGCTCTGTCTCTGGCGGGGCAGTAATGAGAGCTTTATGAGAAGGCACAATTTCACCTCCAGAGCTTTGTCCCCATATAATTAGTTTTCCTTCAGAAACTGATTTTGCTTCTTTTATTCACAAATTGTTTTGAACTATATTTGATCTATAACTATGGACTATAAAATTTCTCTTGGTATGAGTTCCATAAATAAGCTTACTATAAATTAGAGTTTTCTTTTGTTTGGTCTAAAACCATTACTAAAATTTTTGTCACTGGATTTTTTCTCCCTGATCACTTTTTTTTTTTAAGAGTTTTTTTTTTTTTTTAATTTATTTATGTATACAAGCTGGGGTACAGGCCAGAGGCGCGAGGCGGCGAGAGGGTTCACCAGAGACAGAGTGGGGAGCAGAACAGGCAGATCAGAAATACACTGCTGAGGAGAGCAGCGGGCGAGGCAGGCGAGGTCTGCCGCACCATGTGGGATTCTCCCCCGCTGGGCGTCGAACCGACATTGCTTGTGGCAAACAGCTCCACAGCACAGTGCTCAACCGCTGCGCCCCCAGGGAGGCCCCATGATCACTTTTTTGTTTCTCAGAAACATCTTATTTTTAGTTATGTTTCCCTGGAATATGTGGTAGTCAGAACAATTGTAGGATTGAGTCGTAGTATTTCATAAGGGTGGGATTATGTGTCTAAGTGTTTCCACCTTATTTATTTTAGAGAAAAGGACACCTTGTCCCATGTATCTAGGGTGGTGTTCATTATGATTTCCATAAGATTTGCTTGTAATGGAGAGCTGGGAGTGTATACGGAGCATGCTTCTCAGCCCTGCCCACACTACACGTTATCCTACCCCCATCCTCCCTGCCCCTGCCCTGCCCAGGACTTTGTTGACTCTTAACGAGCTTTGAGTCCTCTCATGCATTGATGGGGCACTCCCTGTTTTCCCTTGCAGAAGTTATGCAAGAGAAGCACCATTGCGGGGTTTCCTATCAGGTCTAGGGATCCCATTACATAAAAACAAACAAACAAAAACAACTTTTAGCGTTGGCACTCTTGAGGATTTCTCTGTCCCCTCCTTGTGCATATCCTGACACACTTTAGTGACACGTTATATACAGGTACATATGTAGACAATGTAAAGATGGAAAATACACATACATGTAAGGAAAATTACCAGGTCCATTTTGCCCTCAGACTGGGACAGTTCAGATTTTCCTGTTTTTGATGACCTCGACAATTTTGATGAGGACCTATCAGATGTCTGATGTTTTTCTCATTGTTAGACTGTGGCTATGGGTTTTGGGGAAGGAGTCTACAGAGGTGTCACGATGTTACAGGGCAGGGAGAGGGGCATCCCTGGAACCCCCAAACCTGCCCGCTCGAAGTAGGTTCTGCCATCTGCCACATCAGCACAAAACATATAAGACCTTTAGTGGAAGCAGACTTTAATACAATCAGTGTACAATACAAAAGAGACAAAGAATATAGTTTCTAAATCAAGCACCCAAAGTTACCTTGTGGGTAAAAGTCCACCTAATTGGGATTGGCCCAAAGCAAGGCTGAAACACCTTTTGGCAGGGACCCATAGAAAAGAGTCAGAAACAGCCAGACAAATCTCTGAGGAAAAGAGCAAAATGAAAATCCAGATCAGCGTTACCATCGTTAATTTCCCCACGGGTCTCTCACCCACATCTGTTTTAATCAGTCCAGGCCAGTGCAGCTTCTTTACATGTCTCTCTGCTCCTTGGGCCTCTTCTGTCTCTCCATCCTGCTTCCTTCCTTCCTCAGTCTCCTCTTTCCTCTCTCCTCTCTCTTCTCCAGCTTCTTTCTCTCCTGCTCAGCTCCACCCTCCCTTGGGTGGAGCAGGGAACCTGGAACACACCCTTTTTCTTGGGGACCACCCTGTTATAATGAGAGGATCTGCACTGTTCATCAGACTGGGCAATGTGACGCTGACCTGGGTCACTGGCTGAGGCGGTGTTTGCCGGACATCTGCACCGAAAGGTCACTTTCCCCTTCTCTGTCTGTCCTGAGCAGATCTCTGAGCACAGCCCTTGCTTGCGGGTGGGGAGTCAGGCTCCACCTCCTTGAAAGGGGGGAGTATCTGTGCAGTTGATTTACAGTTCTTCTGGGGAAATTCGTCTCTCTGCCCCCATTTATTTATTTACTCAGTCACTCATTCCTTTGTTTTTTAAAGTTTGTTTCACCACATGCATATGTGAACCTAAACAACGTTATTTAGTTTGCTTCTTTTAGGGCTTTATGGGAATGCTGTACCCAGGGAGGATATAGTCCTTTGAATTTTTTCTCCTACTCATCCAGCTTTCTGAACGTCTTATATGTGACTTGGGGATACTTTCGTCGCTTTTACTGTTGCGTGACCGTGTGTTATGTATGTGGCCGTGTGCAATGTGTCCCTTCTGCCACTGGCAGGGCCGTTTCTCATATCTGGCGTGAAGGTGCTGCTCGGAGCATTGTGGAGGTCCCCGACACGAGCACCCTCGCTGCCTTGTACAGTGTGGCAGTGTTCAGCTTTGCAAGATAATCCCAAATTGTCTTCCAAAGTAGTTATTTCATTTTACTCTCTCCAGCAGAACATGAGGATTCCCATTGCTTCACAGCCTCCTAGCACATTATCAACCTTTTCCATTTTTGTCTATCTAGTGTAAAATGCTATCTTATTGTGGCCTCAGATTTTGAAAGCGGTTGAACCTTTTTTATTTTTATTCACCATTTGTGCTGCCCTTCTGTGCAATGACTGTCTTTTGCTGGCTTTTCACTTGAGTTGTTTACTTTGTTATTCTTTGTCATTCTGTGCACTGATTATCATCTTTCTTTACGAGTATATTTCACCATATTTTGACCTATGAAAACTGGTAATTCCTACTTGAGAATCCAGACTTTTTGTTTAACTAAAACACAGATTCTTACTGTGCCAACAATAGATGCACTATTTATATTATAGTATTCATAAATACTGTTTCATGTAAAAAGGAATCTTGTAGTCTTATAGCTCTGTTAAAAAAAACCAGGTGCATTTGTGTTGTTTCAGTTTTCTACAATCTATTTTTAAATTTTGGGGTTGATAATTACGTATTGTTCAGTTGCTGCAGTTTTATTAACAGCTACTTAAATTCTTTATTTTTTTATTATTATGCTTATTATTATTAACGATGTATCATTATTTTACATCCTTGCTTGTTTTTTCACAATATAAAAATCAGGTGTGGTCACCACAGTTTTCTCACCATCAAAGCACCAATAGTCCTCCACCGTAGTCCATTGTGCTGTCCTCACCCCACCCCACCATGTCTCCTTCCCTTCCAGGCTCCCCTTCTCCCCCCCCCCCCCGCCCCCGCCTCCTGGATAGTCAGATCTATGGGCAGTTTTCAAGGGTTGGCTTTAAAGTTTGTCTTTGTCTGATCCGTTGTGTGGTTTCTCTATATTCCACCTGTAAGTAAAACTATTAATCTTTCTTCCTCTGGCTCACTTCACTTAGGATAATCTCTTTCAGCTCCATCCATGTTGCAGTGTCATGCGTTTACCCTTTTTGATCGCTGAGTAGTATTCAATTGAATGTATATACCCCACTTTTCTAGATCCACTCATCTGTTCTGGAGCATTAAGTTGCTTCCAAATCTTGCTATTGTAAATAGTGCTGCTATAAACCTAGGTGTGCATACATACTTCTCTATATTAGCGTTCTTACAATCTTTGGATAAATACCTAGGAGTGGAATTCCTGGGTTATATAGTAGTTCCATTGTTAGTATTTTAAGGAATCTGCATGCTTCTTCCCTAGGGACTGGCCCAGCCTACATTCACACTAACTTCCACCAGTGTTAGAGGGTTCCTTTTTCTCCACACCTTTTTCAGCAAGTTGTTTCTGATTTTGTTGATCTGGACCATTCTCACAGGTGTGATGTATCTCTTTGTGGTTTTGATTTGCATTTCCCTGATGATAAGTGGTGATGAGCATTTTCATGTGCCTGTTGGCCATCTCTGCTTTGGAGAAGTGCCTGTTCAGTTCTTCTGCCCTTTTTTGATTGGGTTGTTTGTTTTCTTTTTGTATATCTACTTAAATTATTCTTGCCAGGTAGATAATCTAGTCTTAGACCCTGCCTTCTTAGTCATGTAATTAATGGGTGTTGCTAAACTTTTATCTTCCATTATCTGCTACTGTGCTAATCAGTTCTAAAAAGAGTTGGGTGATTCACTCTTCGTTATTGATCTTCATTTCATCAGTATTTGTGTCTGTTTCATGTGCTTTCATGCTTTCACTAAAAGTAGCTGAATAATGTAAGATTTATATTTTTAATTGGAATTCTGTTGTTTGCATCAGGAGAAAAAAGGCTTTACTATGTACAATAACAGTATAAGGTGAGATTGGTTTAAATGAAGCATCTTTTTGAGTGAAACATCGTATGAGGACTTCACTATAGGATGCAATAGCCTATCAGAGTCTTAATCCACGAGTTGATTCTGTTGGAGCAGGTAATCTATTCACAGGTAATCTATGGCCGGTTCATCTAGTCACTGTCCCAGTACTTGCTGAGTGCATACAGAGGCTCACTCCACTCCCCTCCAGAGAGCTCGTCTTGCCATGAGACACCATGTGTGTCTTCAAGGGACTACTTTCAGTGAGAGAAAATAAACAATAAAATTGTGTAGGGGTACATCATAGAGAAAAGAGAGCAAGGAGCTGTAGAGAACACAGTAGCTGTTTTAATAAGATTGGGCAGGAGAGCTTGACAGCTTGGATTTAATCAGGGATGAAGTGAGAGGGAGAGATGATCAAGGAAGATCATATCTGAGTACAGGCCTAATGACGTGAGAACAAAGGGGTGTGCAGATAAATATCTGGGGGAGAGCGTTCCAGACAGTGGAGCAAGTGCAAAGGCCCAAGTCAGGCACTTACCTTGCTTTTTGAGGAATGGCAAAATAGAATTAGTAGAAGCATATGAGTTTGAAGAAAGAACACAGGGTCAAGTTATTTTTGACCTTGGTAAAGGCTTTGGATGGGAATCTATAGTGACAGTTGAACAGGAGAGTGGCACAAATCACTGTCAGTTACTTAAGTATCATAGGAAATAGTCTGGAAGTGGTGGAGAGGGTGAAAACAGACACAGGAGAAGGCTGCCTAGTCTAGCAAGAGGAGCTGTGGCATGGGCAATGGAGGGGAGGAGACTTGGTTAGATTCAAGACACATTTTGAAGGTGAACCTGTGAGGTTTGCTGAGGGAACAGTGGGGGGCTTGGAAGGGAGACGCATGTGTGGGATGGGATGGCTGTCAGATTTCTGTCCTGATAAACAACTGGGTTACTCTAGTATGTCATGAACTCAGAAACTGTGAGAGACAATGGGAGGTTTTTGTGTTGTTGGTTTTTTGGGTGTTTTTTTTTTCTTTATAGTTTTTTTGCTTTTGGTGGGAAGTTCTGTTTTAGGCATGCTAAGTTTGAATTGCACGTGACACCTCCAAATGACGATGTTCAGTGGGCATTTGCCTGCAGAAGTCTGATGTTTAGGGGAGAGAGCAGAGGATGGCACCTGTGTTTGGAAGCGGTGTGACTGATGGAAGGTGGGTGGGCAGAATCATTCAGAGAAGGAGTAGATAGAGACCCACACACAGCCTGGTGACCCCTCCATCTCTAAGTGAGAAACAAAAGTAGGAGCCAGTCAAGGAGGAAAAAGGTTAGTGAGTACCAAGAAGCCAAATGCAGGGCATGTTCAAGAAAAGACTGAAAGACAGTGTCAGTGTCAAAGTGCAAGTAAGATGATCCAGAAAGGAGAAAGATTTTTTTTTTAATTTTTTTAAAGATTTATTTTTTATTTATACATACAAGCTGGGGTGCAGGCCAGAGGCGTGGGGTGGCGAGAGGGTTCACCAGAGACAGAGCGGGTAGCAGAACAGGCAGATCAGAAATACACTGCTGAGGGGAGCAGCGGGCAATGCAGGAGAGGTCTGCCGCGCCATGTGGGATTCTCCCTGGCTGGGCGTCGAACTCGTGTCGCTGCTGCCGACAGCTCCACAGCGCAGCGCTTAACTGCTGCGCCACCGGGGAGGCCCAGGAGAAAGATTCTTGACACAATAGGTTGGGGGAATAATTATAGGAGTGGATTCCTCCAGGAGGAAAGAAGGAATAAATTCTTTGCAAAGGGGAGAACGGGCCTGAGGAGGCGCTCAGATTCTCCCCCCAGAAATGAAAGCTTGACGCATGCAGGTCCCTAGAGCTAGTGCAGAGGGATTTTTCTGTAATTTCCTTTCCCATTAAATAGGAAAATCTAAAACATAGAGTACTTAGGAATGTGGCCATCAAGTGTGTAAAACTGAAGAACTGAAGTGATTTGGGCAGCTTAATCTTGTTTGAACATTGTGAGACCTGGTGGGTAATAGGACTGTGCTTCTTAAATCATGTGCTTGTTTACCCTGCGTGTTTTAGAAGTCGGCAGAGAACTGTGAGTAATAAGGTAGCGAGGCAGTAATAAGGCATTGATTTGTGTGGCTGGATTTATTTCTAAGAATTGAGGAAGCTCATGACAATCATATTTTGCTATATGTATGAAATAAATGTTTAAATTATAAAAGTTATTTACAGTTTTGGAAAAAACAATAATAAGGCCCAATAAACCCCTAAAAATCAGGACTGATTATTCTTTGTCTGCTTTTGGAGCAGTGGGTTTGTTACAGCAACTTTCCAGGGAAATTAAACAGCACCCAGAGAGGTGGAGAGGGAGAGATTTAATTGTCACACCAGCGGGCCCAATGGGATAGCTCCCAAAAGTCTGAGCCCCGAATAATAGGAATGGTGAGGTTTTATACAGTTTGTATGAGGAAGCCTGTCACCCCCTCTATCACAGACATTATTATTTGGGAAGGGGGTCAAGGTAGCCATAGCCACTACTGTGGAGAAGCCGTACAACACAGGGACTTTCCCAGCAAATTTCTGCCCCAGCAAGCAGCAGAATCCAAGTAGCAGAGTTAGCAACTTCCTGCTTCAGGTGAGCATCATCTGAAAATGGCTCAGGGGCCCTTGATATTTCAAAGTAGGGTCAAGCGTCATCAAAGGTAACAGTGTTCATTTTCATGCATGGGTATTTTTCTTTCTGCTTTCTTGAGGTGTAATTGACAAATAAAATTGTAATATATTTAAAATGTACACGATGGTGATATATGTACCCATTTTGAGAAGATCCCTGCCATCTAGTTAGTTAATTAACACTTCTATCACCTCATGTACTTCTCTCGTTTTTAGGTGAGAACATTTTAAGTTCCGTTACCATTTGTAAATTTCTATTATACACTAAAGTGCTACCCACAGCAGCAACCATATTATACAGTAGATCCTTAGATTTTATTCATCTGAGCTAAAGGCTTATACCCTTTTACCATCCTCTCCCACCTGCCCCAGCCCTGATAACCATTTTCTTCTGTTTCTATGAATTTGACTTTTTCCATTGCTGATATTTTGTCATTACTCTATTACTGTCATGTCTTTCAGGTTGGTGTAAGGCAGTATTGGTTCCAAGTTTAGTGCAATAAGTTAGAATTTCAGTTGTTTTACATTTAATACTGTATAATGAAACTGGCTTATTAGAGTAACTATGACTCCCCAAAAATGATGGGACTCAGGCATTACTTAAGGGCTGATAAATGTCTAACACCCCATGTGGAAACAGAGAAAGGTCAGCAAAATGAATACTCTAATGGCTTCGGTGGTAAATTATGTGTTTGAAAAAATAGAATTTCGTGGATTATAGCTGAAGCAGCAAGAATCCCCAGTTTTGTTTCTTCTGTAAAATTTCCTAGGTACAAATGAGTTTTGTTGACTTGTAGCTTAGATTTTAGAATACTTGTTGTGTCCAGACATTTCAAATAGTAAAATGAGTTGCTCCTGAAAACTGGTGGGTAAATTCACATTTAAGTTAATTTTCTTATGTGATTCAATTTGGGGGAGGGGGAGAGTAGAAAGGGGTGCTTGATCCTGGTATGGTAGTAAGGATGAATTAATAGTAAATACTCACTTTAAAAAGATAGGGAAAGTAGTGCACCAGAAACCCTTGATTTATTCATTCAAGATCAGTGAGTCCTGGGACTTGGCATTGCATAGATAATGGTAGAGTAATTCTTTTGAAGACAAAAGTCTACACTTAAAGTGGTCAATTTTATCATATGTAGATTTCATAACTGAAATAAAATCATATGGTCTATCTTGAGCTCCTGCTAGTACTCACTGTAATATTTAAAGTGGTAAATGCTGCCAGGTATTGTTACTTCATATGGATTGTTTTATTTCATCCTTCCGGAAGCTTTCTCCCTATCTGCAGTCACAGAAGCGGAGGTCAGAGGGGTAAGCAGTTTCCCTCCAGCTTACTGACCTGGTTGGTGCTGAGACTGGGTCTCACACCTTGGATTTCTCCATCTGGAGGAAATATTCACAGAAATAGGTAGCATCAGCGGCCACAAAGAAAACCTCCACAAATTCAAACATGTGGAGACTTTGCTGACTATGATCTTTTGCCATTATCCAATAAAATTAGCAAACAAGTCGTTAAAAGACCCTTCATAAAGTAACCCGCGGAGCAAAGGTCAGCAGGGCGACTTGCACTGCAGCCCAGCGTAGGCAGAGCAGCGGCTGGGGGGTAGCGCTCTGCTCCTGGTGACAGCAGCACAGAGGAGCCTGCACCCCCACCCTCAGGGAGGGAGGTCAAGGGGAACTGAGCTTCTCAAAGGGGGACTTTGACCCGTCAGTTTCCCCTCCTCCAATAAAATGCTAAAAAATGAAACAAGGCCCTCCCCAGATCCTTTTGGAATTTTGGACGCTTCTGCTATTTCTTTCTTAGTACTTATTTTTTTTAAGATTTATTTATTTGTGCATACAAGAGCTAGGATGTAGGCCAGAAGTATGTATGGGGCGGGGGCGGGGGGTGAGAGGATTCACCAGAGACAGAGTGGGGAGCAGAACAGGCAGATTGACTGAAATATACTACTGAGGGGAGCAGTGGGTGAGGCAGGAGAGGTCTGCTGCGCCATGTGGGAAGCTCCCTGGCCAAGGATCAAACTCTTGCTGCAGTGGCTGCGTATAGCTTCATAGTGCTGAGACTTAACCCCTTGCCCCACCAGGGAGGTCCCTCTTTCTTAGTACATTCATTAGCTGATCAGTTTATCAAGATGAAATGGAAATTCAGTTGTCCCCATCTACCTTACTGTGAGATTTCTCCCTTTTTTTTTTTTTAAGCCATGTGGCAAAATACTGCTACCAAGTACCAGTAGCTAGCAGTAGGGGACCATGGAGAATGCAGCACTTTCTGCTGAGACACACATCATGAGTTTGAATCCCAATTCATATACTTTCTACCTTTGTAGATTTAAGTGAGTTTATACTTCTAATCCCCATTTTTATCATTCAGTAAATATATTTGTAGTTAAACTATTTCAGAAGATTGCTGTAAACATCTGAGGAGCTAAAACATGTAAAAGTGTCATGTGTGGTACAAAGTGAGTGTTGTTTGCTTGTACAATCACCGTGCACCCCTCAGCTAATCAGGGTAGTAGCTGGTACTCCCTCCTCTGTGCTGAAAAAAGGCATGTTGATCCTTGCTATTATTTATTTTCTTTTTTACATGTAGTATATTTTTGTGCCTTAGGGTAGTTGTAAAACTTGACTCTAGTCACCACTTAATTAACTTACTGAGAGTTGGAATAGCCACTAGATTCCATATTGTGCCCTACTTAAAGCTGAATTGTATTAGCTCTAATTAGTGATACTGCTTATAAAAAGCCACCAACTGGCCTTTCTGTTCTACCCCAGGATACCACAGGTTGCTGCCAACTCCTATCAAATTAGTTGGCACCTGGCAAATCTTTTATCTACAACAGAACTTGAAACGTTAATAAAGACTTCACTTCCTAAGCTATTTTTTTGATCTAAGACTTTCTTTGAATAGTTCTTCTTTATGCAGATGTGCTGTTTTAAAATATTTGTAAATAGGGCCTCCCTGCTGGCACAATGGGTTAAGCACAGTGCTGTGGAGCTGACGGCAGTGGTGACGCCAGTTCAATACCCAGCCAGGGAGATTCCCACATGGCGCCGCAGACCTCTCCTGTCTTGCCCGCTGCTCCCCTCAGCAGTGTATTTCCATCTATCTGCCTGTTCTGCTCCCTACTCTGTCTCTGGTGAAGACTTTCACCACCACCACCCCCACACCTCTGGCCTGTACCCCAGCTGTATGCATAAATAAATAAATCTTTAAAAATAATAATAAAATAAATAAGATATTTGTAAATATACACCAAGAGGCAAAAAATATTGTAACAAGTGAGAGGAAACATAACAAGGATTCCTTTTCAGGCTGACCATAGCAGAGTCACTCACTGCTTCTATAGCAGCTGTCACAAGCTTCAAGCTTAGTGGCTTAAAAGCACACAAATCTATTCCCCCAGTTCGAGAGGTCACTTGTCTAATTCAGGTCTCACTGTGGGGCTGACGTCAGAGCGGCAGCCCAGCTGCGTTCCTGCTTGGGGCTGGAGAGGTAGAATGTTCTTGCCACCTCCAGTTTCTAGAGAATGCCCTCATCCCTTGGCTCATGGTGCATACCTTTTATCTCTTCAGATGCTGCGCAATGGCACCCCCAAACGCCTCTATCTTTTCTGCCACCCTGGTCCCACTTACAGCAACTTTTGCGACTGTGTTGAGCCCACTTGATAACCACCTTCAGTGAGCTGGTTGTCTGCACCCTTAATTCCCTTTTGTGATGTGTTAATAATATAATGTATCACAGGTTCCAGGTATTAGGATTTGGACTTCTGGGGATGGGGGAAGGGACTATTATTCTTTCTGTCCCATCACTAAAAGGATATAATTGAGTTTATGTACTAGTTGGTTGAATACATTTTTACCCCTGAAGGCATGAGCTAGTCAAAAGGGAAAAAAAAAAAAACACTGAAGTAGTGAAGTAGATTGAATTATTTGAGTAATTCAGATTGTATGCTAAAAACTAGGTAGGGATGTCAGTTTGTTTTTTAAGTAGTCTTTTCTTTTTACTCTTTTAATTCCTTACTCATTAAGGGAATTATTTGCTCAGAGGCACATGCATTTAGTATGTCTGTATATTCATGTGCATGTATGTATTTTTCTGAAATTCCAAGTTAATATTCTAGAGGTAAACCGTTAGGCTTGTTTTGTCTGTCTGTACCTATCTGTCTGTCTATTTTGACTAAGTTTAAGAAGTCATGTTTCATCCATATAGGTTTATAAATCAAAATGCGATTGGGCAAATTTTTAAGGCTATGACCCTGGTTTTCACTGTAGCAAGCTAAATTGATTAGTTGGTAGAAGGGTGAATGAGGAAAATGCATAATAACCTTGAGTCATGATCTGCCTTATCCTTGAGTTTTGCATTAAACTAGGTGACTGAACTAATGGTTGA
Organism: Scalopus aquaticus; assembly: GCA_004024925.1. Taxonomy (NCBI): domain Eukaryota; kingdom Metazoa; phylum Chordata; class Mammalia; order Eulipotyphla; family Talpidae; genus Scalopus; species Scalopus aquaticus. The sequence goes on from PVIJ01000083.1 coordinate 114,641, forward strand.
CAGCCACTGTCAACACATAATGGACAATAAATAGGTAAACAGGTCATCACAGGTGGTGTTAAGTGCTATTCAGGAAGTGAAGTAGTAGACTTTGTGCTGAATGATCTCTGGGGAGGAGAGGCTGGTGGCGACACTGGCTTAGATGAGGGCACAGGGAAGGTGTCTCTGAAGAGCTGTTCCTTGTGTTAGGACTTGAGTTATAAGAGAGCAGACACCCCTTCTCTTTTGCTCACAGGGATTCCAGGCGCTGTTGAAGCATGCTGCTGCAGAGTCAGTGCTTACAATATATTCGAATTGAATAAGGAGATGGGTTGCTGGCATATGGCCTCACTGTGCATGTATAAAGTGTGCTGCAGTGAGCCTAGGGTTTTCAGTACAACCATAGCTCCATTATTACTGGGCAGTGTGCTCAGGACCTTCTTCCCAAGCTCCTGAGTGAGGGGCTGTATTACTTAATATTACAGAAGAGGTAGCTGGGATAAGGGGTGTGGCTAGACTCTAACCCATGTCTTTGTTACACTAAATCTCTCCTTTTGAACACTCCTGAATCAGGTTTCTCCTGAGCATCAGAAATTCTTGTGAGGCTAGGCAAGTGTTATTATTCCCATCTTACTGACTAAGCTGAAGCCCTGGGTAACATACAACTGGTTCAGCTAAAGTTTGAACCCCAGACTCTTGCCTCCCAGAGCAGCCCAGCCAGGACTCCTCCCCTGCTCCTTATTACACCGAAGGGGCACCAGGTACAGTATGCCTCCCACCCCCACCAAGGCCAGCTCCAGCTGTGGCTCCAGGCCTAGAACCTGTCCTGATCACAGGGCAGGTCCAGTCTGTGCAGGCACAGGGCTTTCCCTTTCAAATCTGGTGCCCGATTGTAAATGGACCAATCAATCAGGTTTGAGCGCTCCAGCTATCAGTCAAGGGCTTGAGCTCCTTATGCCCTTGGAAAATTCAGCAAGCCAAAGGTGCTTAACCTTATCAGTAGAACACTTGGGAAACTGGTGCAATCAGCTTTGCAGGGTAGGGGACCATGAAGAGGATGTAAGACAGAGCAGGAGCCAGCTTGATTTATTTAGGAGCTGACCTCTGAAGAAAGAAGGATTCAGCAGAGAGTCTCTGAAGAGCCGTCAAGCAGAGGATCTCTGTGGAACTCGAACATTTCTGCAGACTCCCAGACCTTCATAGACCTTTGCAAGAGACCTGGCTGCTGACCTGCTTCCGGCCCTGCCACTGTCATTGCATGCGAGAGAACAGTCATTCTCAGGGAGATGTTGGATGTTGGTTTGGACCAATAGCTGACAAAGAGCTATAACACTGGTATCTCTAACACTGCATCCTGGTAACTGGTTCTGACCAGCAATATTGACCAGTGCAGATCAGCACTGCTGAGAAGTAACTGGCACTCTGTGCCTGGCTACCTTTGAAAGCTGTCCACTGCTTCTGATCGTGTGGCATCACCACCTGGTGTCTTGCCACTGGTGCTGTTGCCTCCATGGCTGTCCAGCCTGGCCTTCATGCTGTTTCTGTGGGCTACTGCTGTGTCCACCTATGAGCATCTCCAGCTGCCAATGTAAATTTGATCCTGGTCCACTGCTTACTGGTGTGCCACCAGCTCCAGGCTCTTACTGATGCAACAGCACCATCTTGCACAAGCATCCTTTGCTTGGGACTGCTGGACACTGTGGACACTATCTGGGTGAAACAGCTGGCCATTTGTGGCCTTAGAAATGCTTTTGTTTTCCCCATTTCCTGTTGTTTGATAAGCCCCATTGTAGCTGCACCGTGAGCCTGATGAAGTCTTATAATTGAGTGCTTAGGAGAGAATAACTGACCTGTCCACCTCCTTCACTCTGTCCTTTGACACTATTTTAATTACTCTTCAGCCACTGTTTTATTAGGAAATATCTGTGACTATTGGGGATGTTGTAGGAACATTGGTTACCATGAGGAGTATATAACCCAACTAAACCCAGCAAGGAATAAGGTCAAGGTTATAGGAGTTAGTGAAACTGTCTAACCAAGAAAGTTTTTATGTCTTCTAGTTTTACTTGTTTTTTAACTCTTCTACCTAAGACTTGAAAAATACAATATAACTTGTTGGTTTCTCCTTTTTTTCAGAATGACTTGAAGTTCTTATTAAACTTCTATTCTAGAATGGTCACATGACTTATAAGATCAGACTTGGTTATAAAATATCAAATTTGTGCTCTTCTTTCTGTTGACTAGATCTTTGTGATAAATTGCCTTGCTGAAGTTAATGAAGAAAATTAGATTTTCCTATAAGCTGGAATGATAAATGTGCATCATTCTTTGGATCTGATCGCTCTGATTCTGTCTTAATCAAAATACCATCTTTGACTTAATATTTCAGTAGTCAGTTAAACTGTACTTTTCCAGGTTTTCTTTTGTTAGGGCTTTTTCATATTAGAAATATAAGTCAGTTTGTATGCCTAATTTTATTGTGTGATCATCTTGGTTCATCTGTTGTCTCACCAGTCCATCCATCGTACATACCTTAGCATATCTTACCTTATGCTGTAGAGAGAAAATAACACCTGATTGTTGGGCTACTAAGAAACGGTTTCTCAAGGCCTAAGTGGAACCTGATCTCATGCCCGAAGAGCAGTTCCTTCCAGAATGAGCCTCCAACTAGCCTTTCTGACCTGTGTTGGCAAAGAAAAGAAAGATCACACCTCTGCAGGCGTACAGAGTGACGAGGTGGGGTGCTAGAGGGGTACCGTAACAGTACCTATCATTGAAATGGCTTTTTAAACAGCCCAGAAATGCATGTCCTGTCTACTTTTTTATTTTAAGTTACTCTTGGGTCATTCTTCATTCCTCTGCCTAGGAGTGTTACCACTGCCTGGTTCTTGCTTACACCTTTCAGGCCTGGAGTGTCCTCTCCTTGGAATAGCCCCTGCAGATCCTACCCATATTTCAAGACTGAAACAGTTTCCTTTTCTCGAGTCCCAGTTCCGTCCTCTCTTTCAGGTCCCTGCCATTTCCCCAGTGGTTGCCCCTCATTGCCTCTGTCCATTGCCCCTGCAATTATTCACCTTTCACATGGTTCTTTTCCTACTCATGTGGGGTCCTTCGGGCAGAGGCCTTGTCATCTTACAGCAGGCACCGTGAGGGTGGTAGACTGTTGCCTCAACTCAGCACCTGAGACAAACATGCTGACTAAGGAGGGGTGTCCTTCCCAAGTGGATCTGCGTGAGGAGCTTATCTGATGAACGGTTCGGGGAATGTGGGATCAGGTATATTTTCAGACGTAGAATGTTCAGGATTGGCCAACATGGGGTCACTCCTGGCATTCAGAGTGCTGGAATGAAGTGATTGCAGATTAGTGGGCTTCACTGGAGTGAGGTGGTTATTGATTGGCCTCTTGAAGCTTTGCTATTGATAGAAAGCTTTAAGAAGTCAGTCAGAATAGATGGGTCTCCCTGGTGGGTGCAGCAGTTAAGGCTGCACTGTGGAGCTTTCAGCAGCGGCGACGCGAGTTCGACACCGGGCCAGGGAGATTCCCACATGGCACAGCAGACCTCTCCTGCCTCGCCCGCTGCTCCCTCAGCAATGTATTTCCATCGATCTGCCTGTTTTGCTCCCCACTCTGTCTCTGGTGAACTCTCTCGCCACCCCACACCTCTGGCCTGTACCCCAGGTTGTATGCATAAATAATAAATAAATCTTTAAAAGAGGGGAAAAAAAGAATAGATGTAAAACCCCATTGCCGAGGGACAATCAGTGTTTCCTAGGCCATAGACACTTCATTTCTCCTATCCTGGGATCATACATTTCCTGGGTTAGAGTAAACCTGTTAGAATACAGACTGCACAGCAGACTGCATTCGCCCCCAGAAGTAAGCACACGAGCACAGGTTTGGGGGTGAACAGACTTGAGCTCCAGTCCTGGCCTCATCATTTAACAAGTCACTTAGTCTTTGTGATCCTTAGTTCCCAGAAAAGGTCAGTGTCCTCAAGTTAACGTGTGTCGGGTACCCATCGTGCTCAACATGGCTTTCTCGAACTGGGCGTCTGTGTGGCTGTGGCAGCCCGTGGGCCTCGTGACTCAGGAGCATCATGAGAGGACTTTGTGGCTCATCCCCACCTTAGTTGGCTTTTCCTTTCCAGGCCTGTCAGAATCACTTGGAAAGCTGTAAAAATAAAACCACAGTTTCTCAGGCCTTGTTGGTAGATATTCTACTATAAATGATCTGTGGCCGAGCCCGGGCACTGCTATTTTTTTTTTAACTCCCATGTGATATTAAGTGTGTGCTGAAACATACTGTGCCCGGCCAGTTCCGCGCTTAACTGTTGTTCATGCAGTTAGATCAGGCAGAAAATTAAGAAATTGCTTTGATTGGTTTGAAGTGATGGGCTGGTTCTCTTTTGAAAACTGTAATTAAGAAACAAGTCTGTTACTCAAATGGAATATTCTCTGAACCCCATTCCTGTTAGGGCTATAGCCCCGCCTTTGATCATTAAAAAGAAAAGAAAAAATGTCTTCCTGATTTCCAAAAGTCTCACCTAACAGAAAGCCTAGGGTAGAGAGAGAGAGATGGCACAGACTTGAGATTTCCTGAAAGTAGGTAGCAAAATTGTCTTCAGTTTGAAAGTGAGCTTTGTGTAGACTCTGTCCACTTGGTTCTTGTATACATTATGCATAAGCCTTATTAGACATTTCTCCTTCCCAAAAGGTTTGTTGTCTCTAAATTTGGAAGTTAACTCATGAAAGAAGAGTCATGTTTTATTTATAAATTTGGTTGGCATCTAATATAAACTGGCATGTTATTTAAAAGGGAATTCATGTTTCTTTCCATGAAGTCACAGCACATACTGTATATCCTCTATAATTCTGAAGTAATCCCTACAAAATAATGACTCCTCTGTATCTGAGAGGAAGACAGGTTTAGTAAAGAGTCTTTCCATCAAACTAGCTTCTAAGCTTTGAAAAAACTCCTAGTGAGTTGAAGGACTGAAAGTGGGATTGTTTTTCCTCCTGAAAAAATACTAGCTCATCTTATACTTCAGAGATACGGAGTTGCTAAAATAGTTGATAGCTTTATTTCTGTAAGTCATTCAGATATATCTTTCCTATTTATTGCTTCCATGATTGACTTAACTAGGTATATACTACATTTATTGGTGGTTTTATAAACATTTTACTTCAAATAATTTTATATTACAGTTGATTCTTGATGTTGCACATTTGTGGGTCTTATGGATGAATGCGACATGAGCCACTATTAGGGTATCATAAAAATCTGTGTTCTGCCTACTCTTCTCTCCCTGCCCCCTTGCCCCTGGCACCCCTGATCTTTTTATTTTCTCCATAGTTTTGCCTTTTTTCAGAATGTCATATAGTCGTAATTGTTAAAAAAAAAGAAATTATTCATGCCACTTGTGTAGAATGGTAAGGCAGACTTTATTCAGGGGAGTCTACTATAAGGGAGTTTCGCAGTGAAGGAGAAAGATTGGACTCAACTCCAAATACAAGAAGGAAAAGTAGAAATCTATAGCCAAGGAGCAGGATAGGGAGGTCAATGAATGGAAAATTACTAAGATGATGAAACATTAGAAGTCGGGGAGGGGGTAGGAGTAGGAGTAGGGAGGGAGTTCTGGCTAAACTGACCTAAAGAGCTCTTTCTGAAGACAGACTGGCTGATCATATACACCCTGGGTGAAGGTGGAAGATTCTTGCTGAACCAACTTAGCAGGATTCTTGCTAAAACTAGACAATGCAAAGATAGACAGACATGGAAGTGCAAAAGTCGAGGCCTAGCTGGGAGAGGATTCAGAGAAGCCTGACTAAAGTTTAGTCAAGGAGAGAGAGCCCTTGTGAGAATCAGACAGTGTGTCTACTTTTCAGACAGGCTCTTTTAACTTGGTCTTATGCACCTGAAGTTTCTCCTTTTCTTTGCTTAACTATATAACTCATTTCATTTTTATCACTAAGTAATAATTCCTTTATCTGACCTACCACAGTTTGTTTTTTCCATTTCATTTTCTGAAAGATATCTTGGTCACTTCCCCAAGTTCTAGCAATTATAAATAAAGCTGCTATAAACATCTGTGTGCAGGTTTTAATGTGAATTTTCAAAAATAATTTTACATTTACAGGAAGGTTGCAAAGACAGCGTCAAGCATCCCTGTATGACCCTCACAGTTTCCATGTTACGTGGTAACATGTTACATAACTGATCCATTTGCAAAATCAAGATATTAACATTGGTGCCATGTTATTAATTTGAACTTCATTGGAATTCACCAGTATTGCCACTAATTTCTATTTCAAGATCCAGTCTAGGATACCACATTGCATTAGTACTATATTTATTTTAATTTATAGGAATAGTTTGGGTGTATTGTGTTTATTAAATATGTTCATAAACCAGCATGTTTTGCGGGAATGGATGTAAACATATTGGCTATGAGGAACTGGTGTTTCTTAATCCAAATGAACACATTTAATTATAATATTGTTATTTATGACTGTTTGAAGGCTTGTTTTTGGTGGAGAACTTAGTATACAGAGTTCTTGGAAATTGAAAATCCTTTTATATAAATCTTCTATGCAAAATAGTAAAATTTGTTGAAAGAAGGTTTGTTTTTTTTAAGGTTGAGTATTTGAAACCCAGGAGGAAAAAGGCTGCCAAGTTAGTTCTAATAAAAGCTGTCAGTGCCTGATTGTTCAAGTTAATGCAAAGGATGAAAGTGTTTGGTTCTCTAACGAGCATCTCCAAATGTTTTGCTGGCAGAAGGACTCCATGAAAGATGACAGAAGAAGTAATTGTCATAGCCAAGTGGGACTACACGGCCCAGCAAGACCAGGAGCTGGACATCAAGAAGAACGAACGGCTGTGGTTGCTGGACGACTCCAAGACGTGGTGGCGGGTGAGGAACGCGGCCAACAGGACGGGCTACGTGCCGTCCAACTATGTGGAGAGGAAGAACAGCTTGAAGAAGGGCTCCCTGGTGAAGAACCTGAAGGACACATTAGGTGAGTGTTCCCACACAGTCGTTGGACCACATTACTGCTAAACTGCTTCCCATATGGGAGCCAGGAAGCCTTCTGATTTTTCAGAGGAGAGTGTTCAGCTTTAAATGTTAGTGTGTTTTCTTTCAAGTCTGTGTTAAATATTGACAGTTACTTATCTTTTTTTTAAACCTCTGAAAACTAAGTTATCAAGATGGAGAACTCTCAGACTTGTCACCTCGTGGAGATTTTAGAATTTAGAGCCTTAAGTAAGTTGATACTTCTGTGTGTCACACATGTTTCTGTCTCCTGGCATCACTGTTCTAGAGGATCCTCAAATGGAATCACCTTCTCCAGAAATTTCAACAGCTGTGTCGTGTCATTCTATCAATTCCTTTATGCGTGGAAGAGGAGATAGCAAGGGACACCTTGAATCTGGGTGACTTTTCCCCTCTTTCAGATTGAAGATGTTTCATAGCCTGGTCCTGACAGTGTTAGGTAAGGTGGCAGCTAGACAAGCCCTAGTGTGACGTTTGAGACCTTCTAGGGTCATTCAGATGGGAGCTGCTGGGAGCTTGGCATGGCCAACTCATCACCCACCTTTCTTCACATGGGCTTCTTTTTCCTCTCTTGTGTCTGTTTATACGAAAGGCCCTTCTGAGTCAAGTGAAGTTAACGGTGTCCAGTCTTGCCTTCATTTGCACATCAGACTGACCTGTAATAGTTACTGCTCCAGATTATTTGAGAAAATAATTCGAGGACCTTTCTGAAGAATGGTTGAACTGGGCTGCCATTTTAAAAAGTTCCTGTTACCTCCTTAAATGAGTATAAAGTGGGGTTGTACCAAGACCCATATTTAAGAATTTGCTATTGTAAGAAGTCCGGTGTGTGGTAAGATATTCATCTTTGATTTTATGCAATCTTGAAAACTAATATGCTCACTCTTCAAAGCCATTTGAAGCTTTCGTTTATTGGGTAGTATTTTTGCTGTGGATTAAGTTATTTCCATGATTTGGAGAGAGAAGTGAGACACAGGCCTGCTTATGAATCATACCAGACTACCAGCTGTCGTAGGTCTGAGCCTGATGTAAAATTCCATTTTTCATGAACAGACGCACACATCTCCACTAAACTGACACCACTTTAACTTTTCCCCCAAACTTGTCTCTTGAAAAGATGGCTGTCTTACTTCACTACGGTGAAGAGATGAGGGTACCAGGTAGTATGAGTAGACACAAAGTTTGAGTGCCTGGGCTCTATGAATTGGAGGAGGCACACTCAGCCAGCCTGTGTTCACGCTGCATGCTGGGCGCCGCCACCCTGACAGATGGCCGTTCGGCTCCACTGGAACACGTCTGCTCAGGAGTCAGCCAGTTCCATTTTGGGAGAACACAGATTGTTAGAAAGCTCTTTTTAAATAGAATCAAAGTTTGCTTTTCTTTAACTTTCTCCCCTTGGCTCTCATTTCTGCCTGGAGTACTTAGCTGAGTAAAGGATGCTCCTCTCCTCTGGCCACTTCTCTCACCTCTGCCAGGCTTCAGCCCCGTCAGCCACACATGTCCTTGAAAGCATTTGCAGTGAGCACTACGTATTATATATAAAAATGCAAGTAAAATTGTCTTTAACATCCACATCTGTGAATAGCATTTGCCATTCATAGTCTAAAATTTCTTGGGCATCAGGAGTCTCATCACCTGAGAGAAATCCGCTCCCCCCCATTTTTTTTTTTAATTTCTTTTTTTGTTTTCATGTGTTTATCGTGCTCGCCCTGAGCCTCGCTTTTGTCGGACAAGGAGAGACCTTGTTATCTCAGCATGAGGTTTCTATGACCCTCCAATATCAAAGCTAAGGGAGACATCACTGACAAGAGATCATCAGTGACACTGGGGTGACTTCATTCCACACAGCCACACTCAGCTTGGTGTCATTGTTGAGAAGGAAGGTGAGAGAACTTTCTGCAGACCCTTCTTCCCACTCGTCTTGATGACTAAAAAGATGGGCGCTAAAGTGTTCACAGTTTTCTACTTAGATTATTGTCTCCAGAGTGCCACCAGAATTATGGAATGATTTTAGATGGATAATTCCGCCAACAGAAAGGAGTGTGTCTCGTTTCTGAAGCATCAAAACTACATTGCATATGTTGACCTTGTAATAGCTACTTGTGGGGCTTTTGTCCTGCTATGAAAACCCATCTAGTTCCTAAATCCATGGTAAGATTTTCCTGGCAGACCCCTGGCTTGGAATAAAATATCATCAAACTGCCCAACAAAGTAAGTGTTGAGAATGTGTGTTTATATCTCTAATTGCAGGGAACCAACTAGAGAGTGTTCTCTCCTTTCTGAGATTCATTTGCAATACTGAGGTTGGTCTGGAGTTTAATTTAATCACATAATATTGATTTGTCAAGAGTCACTTCTAGAAAGCAGTACCTTTGACAAAAAGATCTCTCTGTTCGGAAAGGATTAAACATTATTTTCCTTTAATGATTACAGTGGACTAAAATTAAGTGGGCCCTTCTTTGCACCAGAGCAAAGCATTTATAGCATTATCTCCCCTCACATTCAGCCTACAGGCATGAATAGTCAGAATGTTTCCATGGATAAGAAGGAGCAACTTTAAGATCTGTTTCTGCCAGGTTGATAATTTGAAGGCCCTAACTCTACAGCTCCCCACTTAGCAGTGTGTGCTTCTGGGCTGCAGGCCGACATACACACTCATGCACACTAGGTGTTTTTTTAAAGCCTTGTGCTCAATCTTTTGAGGTGGGAAAGCTGCTCCCAGGGAAGTATTTTTCAAAGATTTTCCTTCAGGCTTTTAAAGAATCTTTTTTATTCTGACCTCTTTATGATAGCAGTGGGAACCCACCAAAGCCCCAAAGATTAATAATTCTTATCAGTGGTTAACTTAGGTTCAGGTACTGACTTGGGTTACCCAAAAAGATACTCCCTGTATCTTTTAGTAACTTGTTAGTAACCTCCTTGGGAGGGTTTGTTGCAAACACACTTGACCAGTGTTAACCACCTTCCTAGGTGTCTGGAACCAGCAGTGACCTGTCCTCGGGGCTGCTCCTTTAGTTTTTGGCCCAGTGTGACCCCAATACCAAAGGTTGGTTGGAAACCTGTCGGTGATCAGCACCAGGGCGCCCACCTCTGTGATGCCAAACCAGACCTAGGAGCACCAAGGAGAGGCTGCTGAAAGGGACTCCCAAACGCCAGCTGCCAGAGAGCCCGCACACTGACTTGACTTAATGCTTCCAGGTGGGCAGGGGTTGATTACCCTGGGTGAAATCACAAAATTCTCAATCCCTGCTGACATTGGTTTTGGAGTGGCTGAGTGATCCCCCTGAAACACACAGTTCATTACCGGTACGGGTCAGATGGGGCTTCATCTTACACTTGGACTGTCATTTTGCAGAAGAATGTCCTTGCTCTGGAACTACCAAGTTACTGGGGTGATGGGCTTTCATGTTTGCTGCTTACTGCCAGGTAATTTGGGGAAAATAGTATTCTTTGTGTTGGTCTTGTCTTTCTGTACATTAAAATAAAGGGGCAGATACAGCACAATTTAGAGAACACCCCAGACTGTGAAGGTGGCACAAAGCGGAAGAGATATAACTGGCACTCTGCTCTATTTGGGCATCTGTGATGTTACCATGCCTTGAATTTGATGTCAACCTTTCAGAAATCAGAAGGTATCAGTGTTTACCTGCCTAACTGGACCTAAAGCATGAGAATAGCACCAGTGCAAATGTGTCCAGCTGATTTTAAGTCAGAGTGGTTTTCCCCCAGTTCATGGCTCAGAGCTTTCTGTAACTGTCCAGTGGGTTCCCTTTGTGTCACTAGAATGCAAGTGAGAAAACCTCTGCTGCTTTCTTGCTGGTTCAGCCCAGACTGTTTTTCAGCTAGTTCACTATATGCTGCTTTATTATAACAGAGATGGGGGTGGAGGAAATGGTCAAAAATTATCCCCCAGACCCTCAGCCTCCATGATTCTGCAGATAAGAAGGATTTCCTCTTAGACACCATGGGATTGTAGATCTTTGCCGTGATTATAATTGTTCTCAGCATGTCTGAGTCAGGCAGGTGGTTTGTTTAGAGTGGAAGGTGGGTGTGGGTGCTGCTCCCTGACCGAGAGCCTGAGCTTGAGTTGTCCCTTCCTCCTTGTGTGCCTTGAACCTTCCTCCTAAGCCACTTCATTCCCTGCCAAGTGACCTTTGAAAACAATAATCAAAGATTTTGAAATGGGGATGTAAGCATTGTGTAGGGGTCAACTCAGTATCATAGGGTGTGTTTGGATCATAGACGGGAGGCTGGCCAGATGTTAGTTCATCTGGAGGGATATAGAAAAAGGGTAGGGTTTATTTAGTCCTTGACTCTCTAAGCTTGTGATATATAACCAGGGAAATAACTCTGGCGCAAATCAGCAGTCCTCAGTCGAACAGTGGTACTGTCCTTGCCACTGCCCCTGCAAACTAGGGTTGGACGTGTGGTTCAGGCCTCCATCCAGTCAGTCCTTCAGGGAGCAGGCTGGCACAGTGGTGAGGAGTGGGACTCTGGAGACTTAGACCACCCACATTCAGCTCAGGCTCTTGAATTCGCTAAGCCTCAGCAATGTCATCCATGTAATGGAAAGAGTGGTTACTATCTCGTAACATTTTTGGGGAGTTGAATGTAAAGACCACTGAGAACTAGGTGGACACTGGTAAGAGAAGGTAGGGCTTCAACTGGTTGAAGAACAGTGACGATCTTAAGAGGCTGAAGGTCACAGGTGTGTCCAGCACGTTGAGTGAGCCAGGGGTCTGGGGTGAGGGAGAATGTGAAGGGCTGACTGTGGTGTGTGCCGCACTGTGAGTGCCTGATGCCATTTGAGAAGGTAACCCCAGAGGTTTCCACAGGTGCACAGAGGAGATGGTCATTGGTGTATAAACTAGGAGTCCTGATTCTGATCTTAAGGAAGGGGCTGGAGAGGGTGAGGTCTGTTAGCAGGACGCAGGGTCAGTTCTCAGACTGACTCAGGTGTGACCTCTGTTCTAAGCTCAGTAGTGGAAACAGGAGACAGAGAGGGAGGGATTTGGAAGGGAAAACCCCAAAACCCTGTGTTGACTGGGTATGGAACAACTAAAAGTATTAGTCACAAATGACTCAAGGATTTTAAACCTGAAGGAATGACCAGCAGAACTACTAAGAGGATTAGGAAAGCAGGAAGAGAAACTGAGCTGTGAGGATAAGAGGTGTTTTGAGTTTCAGGTGATGGTAGGCCATTCAGTGGAAATGCTCAGTAGGAGGCTGTGGGCATGAAATCTCAACTTCAGGAGACACAAGATTCACAGTACTGTTATAAAGTACTTCCTGTGTTTAAGTAAAATCTTTCTAATTTGGGGACCTCTATGTAAATATTATCTGGGACTACAGCAGGGACCTGATACTTGTGAGGCAGCTCGTTATGTCCCTCGGCCAAGCCTGCAGTCTCTGTGTTGTTTTGAGAACTGGTTCTTGCTGCATCCCCACGGCTCTCCCTGCACAGAAAGGCCCGCAGGAGGCCCTGTGACAGCTGGCAGCCAGGGACTGCAGCTCCCCTGCCCGCGTTCCCTGTGCTGCTGGCACTCCCTGTAGAGACGTGTGTCCATCCTCACCCTCAAGTTAAACACAAAGCTAATGCAGCAGAAACATTCAGTCCAAGACCCCACACTATTTCTGCATGCATTTTTCCAGTGAATAAACAGTAGTAATTCTCGAATGTTTACTTTGGGTCCTGTGCTAGGTTCCGTCACATGCTTTCGTTTAATCATCAACAATAATCCTAAGAGGGAAATAACAGTATCTTTATTTTTCATGTGAAAAATCGAAACTTGGAAGTTAGTTATATGCCCAAGAACACTCAGTGAGTGACTAGAATTCAGACCAGGTCTGCTCTGCTATTGTTGAGCAACGGCAGCTACTGGAGAGTCAGACCTGCAGACAGCACCTGCTCAGTGTGGGTGTCGGTGAATCCTGTCACTCCCTAGACACCCCTCTGCCCCCTTTGGTTTTCTGCTGCCCTTGCTGCAGCCCCTATAGTGCTGGTGGGCATTGTTTTCTCCCTGGTCCCAAGGGCTTCACTTATTATTAACCTTGCCTGGTTCCTTAATGATGAGTTGAGCAAGAGCCATTAATTAAAGTGATTCAGAAGCTGCATGTCACAGGAACATGTCTCCTTCTTTGTAAATTGATTGTATTTTGGCAGCAGTTTTGTCAGCAGCAGACGTGGATGGCTGTGGCTGCATGCATAATGCTTCCGCCATCTTGGCCGTCCCGCTGCTTTGTGCGACACAGGCTTCTGCATACAGGTATTCCCCAGAGTTGTCACTGCAGAAATGCCTGTATTTTATGAAGCTATTCATTTAAAACAGGTATGCTTATTTAAAAAAAAAAAAATGGGGGGATATAAAAGAATAAATTATTGTGACCTCATTACCCAGAAATAATCACTGTTAACTTTTATATCTATTAGCCCATATTAACACACATAATCAAAACCACCTTGCATAGATGGCTTCTTGCCATTTGTCAGTACTTGCTGTCACATTCACTGCAGAAAATATCAAGCTCTCTTTCTCCAGACGCCCGATTGTGGCACAGCCAGGAAAGAGGGCTGCCGAGCGGGTTTTGGTATCTACCTCCTGACTCATCACAGGCTGGGATGCTCAGTATGTTTTGTTTATTCTGTAAATCATGTAGGAGGAGAAGCTGATTCTTTATGGTGCATTTGTCTTAGAAGTAGTTGTTTTCTAGGTATGAACTTACATAAAGAATAAGAAAATCAGGGCTTCCCTGGTGGCCTACGGGTTCAGGCTCAGCACTATTACTGCTATGGCCTGAGTTCTGTCCCCGGCCAGGGAGCTAACCCACATATGGTGCACTCATGAGACCTCTCCTGTCTCTGCAGCTGCTCCCCTCAGCAGTGTATTTCAGTAAATTCACCTGCTCTGCTCTCCACTCTGTCTCTGGTGAATCCTCTCACCCCCTGCACCTTTGGCCTACACCCCAATTCTTCTATGTAAAAATAAAAAATATGTATATTTTAAAAAGCTTTAAAAAAATAAGAAAATTGCTGTTAATCATTCTAAGTTAATCATGTCACTTTAAACATGCTTCCTAAATAAAGTCACTTTCTAAGGAACACGTTCTTCAAAGAAGTACAAAGCCAAGCCATTCCCACGAAAAGTCTGTATGTAACACGTGAAAAGAAAATTAAGCTATTTCAACTTGATTTTAAACATTCAGCTTCCCAAACAATTTATCTCTTCACCATATTAAAACTGGGACTCTGTGGGATTTCAGAACTGCATGTACTGCCTCATATTTACCTTTTTGGTCTCTGTTGTGTAATCTACCATCGTATGAATATGAATTAAATATCACACACTATAATTTAGAATTCTTTTAACGAGATTATTCACCATAGAAATGACCTGCCAAATGCATTGCCCGCGTAGTATGAATACTGCCATGTAATTGTGGTGCCAGCCACCCAAAATAAACCAGATTTATTTTTATATAACATAACTCCCAAGAATTTAGAAGATGTAAAATAAGTCACAAAAGATTAGTGGGAGGATAATTAGAGTACAAATAAAGAATGCTGATAGGAGGAAAGCCAGGAGAGACCATGGGAATAAGGAGTCTTCTTTGCACCTCAGAAAATTGAGGAGAAGCAGGTGTGCAGTGACACGTGGGTGCACGGACCCCAAATTGTTCACTGCTGGGCCAGATGGTATCCCTGTGTCCAAGGAAAGCCAAGAACACCAGCTAAAGCATCTCCCAGCAACTGATGTATTGGTTGCTTCTTATTAAAATTACTGTTCTCTGCTTCCAGTTTTCTGAAGAACACAGAGAACACCCTTTTTTGACTAAAGTGTTACTCAAGTGGATGCCTTCAGTTTTAGAATAGAGAAACATGTACTAAAAGTGACTCAGAATTAAAATCTTCTTACCATGTTTCTGTTTCCCCATACGGCATGTTCTCATTTTTAGGCCCTGTCCATATGTCTCAAACGTTCCTTTTCTCTGTTATATTTTAGTGTCTGTCCGTGGGGACAGGCGTAGGGTCCAGGGGGTACTTGTTTACCAGCATGCACCACCATACTGACTGCTGAGCCCCTTGGGTGACAGCATGGGGACCCCCTTTGGGAAGCTGTGGCTCCTGTCGAGTCCTCTGTCCAGCGCTTACCCTGTTCTCTGTGTGAGAGGGCAGTGGGCATCTGTACTGCTCCTGCCCGGTCCGTTTAGGTCAGGGTCTAATTGGTGGACTTAAAAGCCAGTTTGGGGCAGGCTGGGAGTTGTTCTGCACATCTGTCTTGGTTTACTCTGGTAAACGAAGTCCGTCCCATGATCTGCTCCTCCAAGCTTCTGTTGCCGTCTCTTCATTACTCTCCCCTCTCTGCTTTTGAACTCAGATTCTGAGCACTTCAGTTGTCCTCAGTCAGGGAAACCACCTGGGGGACAGTTCTTTGTATGTATTAAAGGTTGGGGCCAACTATGGTTCCTCATGGACGCAGCTGTCCTATGACTGCTGTTTGCGGGGAATCTTGCTTGATTTGTTTTGGGTTCCTAATTTTTCAAGGAGTATAGAAGTTGACTCTCTAACGTGGAACGTTTACAAGTGGGTGTGAATTAGTAGTAGGCCTTTGTGTCCTGGGAGCAGCTTCCCAGGCCCAGGCTCGCTGCTGTTCCTGAAAGCCTTTGATGAACCAGGGCAGACAGCAGGAGCCCAGTCCCATTAGAGTCTTCCTCCTGGAGCACGGGCAGGTGAACGAACTGAAAACTATTAATATATAGTGAGGTTACATCTTAGTGATCAGATTTGGCCCACTCAGCCTTTCGGCCTGTCCATATGTGGAAGTGGTCTCCTTTTTTTACTGTCTGCGTGAAGGTCCATTTTGCATTGATTACACATTTGCTTTGTGACTCTTACAGGGGTCCTGGTGTTTTAACTGCTTGTGACCCAGAGGGCAGCATTGAGGTGAGACCTGCAGGGAAAAAGCAGATTCATCTCTGTTGAGAAAGTACCACCTGTCCTTTTCATCACTTGATCCTACCTCTGTCCCCGACCAGAAAAGAAAACAATTATATGATGTAGTAGCAGTGCACTCAGTGCAGCAATCATTTGGGCTCTTGTTGTGTGCCAGACACCACGCCAAGTACATTCCTCGGTTGTCGGAGCTCATAGCACCCCGTCAGTGCCATTGGTATCCTTGTATGACAAGAACAAAATGAGGGCAGAGATGCTACAGAATTGCCAAAGATACAAGGAAGTAGGCGTGGAGACTGGACTTAGGACGCAGTCTAAAAAAGGTGACTGAAGTCTTCCTAGAGAAGGGGAGCCTGTGTCCCCCATCCCTGTGCTTGTCCTCATTTGTTCATCGTGTTCCACTTTACTTAGCAGGTATCATCTTGGAAAGTCACATGCGTGCTGAACTTTTGCCAGTGGATTGACACTCTAAGTAATGCACCAGAATGTCATTTCTAATCCTTGCCAAATCTTGTACATCCTTTTGCATATTCAAAAATGATGGTGCTAATGGATTGGGTATATGTGTTGAGAGGTACTAAATATGTATTTTTAATTAAAAATTATAATTAAAACATTTTGAAACTTCTTTTCATTGGCATCTGTGTTACCATTTGACTTTCATACTTGATAGAAAAGCCTATACTCTGAAACTTTTTTTTTTTTTTGAAGCTTCCACATTCGTCGTGTTATTTGCCTGCCTGCTTACAAGTGACTGGATTTTCTTAAATCATGTTTGGAAATTCCTGTTCAGTGCCTTGGACACAGACCTATGTGATAATAGCCATTTGCCTATGATACCTCACCCTCTGAGCAGGCTCCTGGCACATCCACCCTCTGGAGAAGGGACCGTGAGGGAAAGGGGCGGCGCGCGGTTCCACTGACTCTCAGCCTGTCACCCAACCCAGTCCATGTGGTTTGCCTGTGGAATGGCAGCTCCTCTGTCTAATGAATCTCCTTCTTCTCCCTTTTCATTGAACTTGGGAATTTTGTACGGCACGCAGTGGTGTTTAATTATAGAGTAAGATGCCCAGGAATAATAAAACCAAGCCTCCTAGATGCTATTCCAGATTGGGGAAGAGAAGAAGGGGAGATAGGTGAGGAACTCATGATATCTCAAACACAGCCAGCTGGAGCCTGGCCCCCGTCTTACAGGTATGTGAGTGCCCAGCATGTAGTAGGGTCTCGAAGTTTTGTTGGAAGAGGAACAAAAGGAAGCAGACTTTGAAGGAAGAGCCTTGCACGGCATCCACCTGAGGGCTTGCCCATTGTGATACCAGCCTGATAACAATTTATCTGTGAACAGTGCTGGCAGTGTATGTGTGCAGCACGCCGAGGTCAGTCTGGAAGGACTGAGAAGTGCATGTAAGCAGTGGTGGTGAGATAGGAAGTAGAGTTTATTAACTGAGTGGTTTCTGAATACAGGCCCCTGAGGCCACACAGAGACTGGACATGGCCTTTCTCGGGGTGATAGATACAGTACAGAGTTACTGGTGCTGACAGAGAGTGGTGGGTGCTATTGGGACAGGTGGGAGACAGGCTGAGTTTCTGGGGGAGTGACCTCACAGGATGAGCAGATCTTTGGGATCAGCCCTTGTTTTGAGTTTGTTTCTCGTTGGTGCTGGAGCTGCCCACACGCCCGTGGTGTTTTCCCGTGGGCTGTATTGCCTGCAGTCTGGTTGGGGGGGTTGCAGATTGGCCAAGATTTTGGAAAAGACCTTGAGTTTCAATTTTAAAAACTAGATTTAAGCTACCAGGGGAAGAAAGTTCTTGGCCCAGCTGAATTTTCAGCCCTTAACCTGCCCTGTTTCTGGCACATTCTGGTTGTCAAAAAGATACATTGTCCCCTCTTGGTGTCAGGACCTTACAGAACATGGATGGGAACTGCTGTGCCCTCCAACAGGGACAACAAAAGACTTGAATTTTGTGCAAATAAAGTTGGTACCCAAAGAGCTATAGCAGCCTGGAAGGTTGTCAGGGGCTGCGTTTGGTGCATTTAGAAGTGATAGGAAGTATGGATTTCCTCTTGAAGCATACCCAGTTCCTGTCCGTGAGTCCACAATGACAGGTAAAAAGAGGATTGTCTACCAGCACTTGGAAGAGAGTTAGGCTGACAGGCTTCTAATTCTGCCAGCCTTGCCTGGACAGGCTTTGCTCCTGCCCCACCCAGTTCTCTGTCTCTGGTTCCAGGACATCCTGTGCCTCCCTCACCTCCACTCACGTCCCCCTCTCCCCTTGCTCTCCACACCTTGACCTGAGACCTCTTAATCTCTCTCTCCTCTGCCTTCCACTCTTCTTTCCAGAGCTCATGCTTGCCCAGCACCTAGCAACACAGTTGAGCCTCTGTGTGGCAAAAGGGATAGATGCTGACTGAAGCAGAGTCGCGATAGTGTTTGTACTCATCTGTTTCACTCAGACTTGGCCTTGTTTCTGCTGAAGAGCCTGTCCCACACTCCACTCTCGTGAGCTGCTCTTGGGGCTTCTCTGGCAGCCTGTGCCTAATAGCGCCCGCAGTGAATGCATTCGGTCCTGTCATGAGTCTGATCTGATAGCCCTCAAGAAACTGAGGTCAGATTGCACTGATAGGGGAGATTTGCTGTCTGCATCACCCCATTCGGGCTTCTCATGATGGCACTTGTAATAAATATTTTAAACCCAAGATTCTCTTGACCTTGGAAGCCTGTACACCTGCTACTAGTGTGGGTGTTAGTCCCTCTACCACCACCTCGCCCTTACTCCCACACCCAAAGCCAGGTGGTCCCAAATTATAACTATACTATTGTTAAGTCATCCAAATACTATTTTTCTCAATGGGATCAACAGTTTGGTTTACTTAAGGAGGATGGGAGAGGAGTAAGAGTAGAGGCCACATAATTTTAGGGTTTTTTTCTTTTTTTCAGGGTTCTTCACTAAAGTGACAGAAAATCAACTCAAAAGTAGCAAAAGCAAAAAAAAAGGTGTGGGGAGTGGAGTTTGGCTCACATCATTGGAAATATGGCTGATCCCAGGGCTCAACTCCTGTCATCTGGGTTTTTCTGTCTCTACCCCAATTCTGCTCATCTCTGCCTCTTCAGTCTTCGTATGGACTCTTGCAGTGTGGGGCAGGTGCTGTTCTGTCTGCAGCAGTGGTGTTGGGAGAACTGGGACATGCAGGTCTGAGCTGCAGGTTCTCCCTGTGGCCCAGTGGAGGTGAGGAAAGCTGCAGGGGTGGGGAAGGGTGGGGGAGGGGGAGGGGTCCTGCTGAAGTTACAGGAAGAAAGGACTTTTGTTGACTATAAGAGCCAAACAGATTAAAACACCTTAAATGGACACCTCCAAAAAATCCTTAATATTTTCCCTTCACGTATTCAGAAATTTTGATGATAAATTTTGCCACTGGCTAGTCTCTGAATAGTGAAATTTAACCATACCAATATATCTAAACACTACATACAAATTAAATGAACATATAACATGAAAAGCTATTAGAAGCCAAATATTGAATATATCCTAACTTTTTAATAAAAAGTTATTTCAGTTATTTTGAGCCTATCAAATCTTGTCAGATCACCTGAGCATTTAATAATAAAAATCTTTCATGATTTTTCACTGACTAGAAGTCCTAACCCTAATGGGGAAAGCCCCATAAACTAATAGCTTCTATTTCTAGTACACATGGCATTGTAAGTACAAGGAAATTTTCTTGTTAAATCTGGTTTATATTATAAGTCTGTAACAACAGTTTTAGTGGCAAAAATAAAATGGCTTTATCCTAGAGCTCTTAAAACTTGGGGATGCTGTGTCTAAATGAATTGGCTAGAATATATTTCTAAATTACCAAATTTTTTGATATCTTAGCGTAAATCTCTAGAACTCTAGCTGAAAGATGAAAGAGCGTATTTAAAAGTTGTCTGTTACAATATCTTTTCATCTTAAAAAAGTATATAAAAGATTTTGACTTTAAAATCACTAACATTAATGATGTGTGACTTATTCAAGCTTTTATTAGAACTCAGTCTTTAATGTATGTAATTTTATTCCAGAAAGTTAAAATGTGCTTATTATCATCAATGAAAATGTAACTCAGGATCAGAGATCCAATAGCTTGATGCCAGAAAATTGTCATAAAAGCTGAAAAGAATAGTTTACCTTGAATCCAACTCTGCTCTCAGCCACTTAAAATGTTGCTACGTGCTCACAGTGATGAAAGGCCACCGTCCCTCAAGGTGCACATGTGATTATTTTATTGCTGTTATTAAATGCAGATAAAGTTCATCACACAAACTGACTGGTCTTCAGAGTTGTCGCTGTGGAGGTGACTGTCGAGGAGTTTGTTGCAAGGCCACCCCAGGCCACTCTGTTCTCAGCCTGGACACCTGTCACCCATCTGTCTGTGAGCACACTGTGGCCTGCCCTCCTGCCTGCTGCCCAGGACCCTGGTAGAGGAAAGAGAGCAGTGAGCAGGGGAAGGGGAGAGGCAGAGGGCGATGGGATCTCCGACCCCACTGCTCTCTGCAACAGCACACGTGGGACCCCAGGGCTCACCCCCACAGCACAACCTGAAGACATCCGAGCAAGATGAGCTCTTAAGATTCCTTCTAGATCTTAGATGCCACAATTTTATGAGTATAGATTTAAGGAAACTGAGATGGTCTCAGAACCTAATCTTTATTGTATAAAATCTCGGTCACTCCTGAGAACATGCCACAGGAGACAACCTCTTGCCCTTTTTTTTTTTTTATAAAGACTTAATTACGCATACAAGCTGGGGGGTACAGGCCAGAGGTGTGGGGTGGCGAGAGGGTTCGCCAGAGACAGAGTGGGGAGCAGAACAGGCAGATCGATGGAAATACACTGCTGAGCAGAGCAGCAGGCGCGGCAGGAGAGGTCTGCCACGCCATGTGGGAATCTCCCCGGCTGGGCGTCGAATAGACATCGCTGCTGCTGACAGCTCTACAGTGCAGCGCTTAACCGCTGCGCCACCAGGGAGGCTCTCTTGCCCTTTTTAAAAGCCGATTTGCATTCCTTCTTTGTTCTTTCTCCATGCCAGGGTGTTGCAGTTCATACATGATTGAACAAGCTATAGAGGAAGTCATTGCTTTGCAAAAATATGTTACTTAACCTCACTAACTACAGTTTGCCAGCAATTGGAAAGATTTTCTAGTGGTCACATTGTAGATATTCTCACCCATAATATGATTTATCCAAAGCACTCTACAGCGAAACCTCTAGCCACAATGCTCAAGCACCAGATAAATTCAGTGCATTCGGAGTTTATGATTCATTTAAAAGAAAAGCACATGATTTGAAGTCACCCCAAGTCTTGCTAAAACACACTAATAGACCCCCACTCATCCAGACAGCTGACATGGCAGGGATGGAAGTGCCTGCGTGCCCTGCACCGTGGGCTCCAGTATCTGGGAGAGAAGGTATCAGTGGCAGGGGCAGCTGGGCCGGTGGACCTGCTCTTAGATAGTCCCCCTGTCCCATGGCTGCCAAAGATTCTGTGATTGGGTGCAAGATGAGCTGGCCTCCAGGGCAAGTGCCAGTGTATTCTTCCAACTGGGGGAGGAGGGGGCATAAGTAGATAACCAGGTAAATGGTCACCATCCAAAAATGCCTTTAGTATATTTGAGTTTTTTCCAAAGCATGATCTGCTACATTTTGGCTAGTACCTGCTTACTTATGTTAGGCAGGTAAAGATGCCTTAAGACTTTGCAAAACGTGTGAGGATTTGCCTCTTCTGCTGGAAAAGATGCAAATAATAATGATAAATCACATTCTCCTTATTAAAATCAAACACACATATTGACATCCAAATTTTATATTTGTTACAAGTGGGAGAGGTGAGTGGCATGACTAATCAAAGAAAAAGAAATTAAGCAGAAGATGTGTAAAATATATATACACAGAGAAAGTGGGGAAACTGGGTCCCAGGCTGCCTCTTTCCCTAAAAGGTAACAGATTTACCTCTGAATGAGAGATGTTGCTTGGAGCTGAGCCTGCAACCTGCGGTTGACCGGGGCCTGGGACAGTAGCGTGGGGGCGCTCTCCTGTCTGACTTGGCCAGGTGGGGAGCCCAACAGGCTCTCTGAGAGATGCACACACAGCTCGCTGCCTGCTGTGCATTTGAGCCCTCCCCCTGAGAGCACCTGGCTGTCACATGGCTTTGAGTAGTGAGAATCAGGCACCCAAAGGTGGCTCTGTCATAGCTGTCATGTTCGAGAAGGCCTGACTCTTGTGTTGCAGTTTCCTTAATTGTCATACAGCAAGGTCGTCATCTTCCTTACATCTCACCCCCTACACGGTGCCCAACACCTTGTCTCCAAGTCCACCTCTATCCAGGGGCAGTTTTTGCTGTTTCTGGTATTCTCTCCAGTGAATGCGGAAAGGCAACTTGAGTCTTGTTTTGCCAATGCCTTAGGATCTCCCAGTTCTGTCCCATAGGCCCTGGCTCTGGGTATTGGGCAGAATCAGGAAGGGGAGGAAGAGAGGAAACAAGGGGAACTAGAGACCCCTTTCTCAGCAACCCAAGTGATTCTTCCATTTACAGGTGTCCCACAGCATGTCCCCCTCCAGCCTGTCTTCACCAATTGAGTCACTTGTCCTAGGGCCCCTGACATGTTCCTCAAGATGCAGTTCTTAGCCTAAATCTTCATTTCCTAAACCTTAGCCCCACATACATCTGCATACAAAGGGACCATTTTTCACTCCCTAGAATCAGGAAGATTTTATCGCTATTGGGGAAGGTGAGTCCTGGGAGGTGTCACGAGGATAGGTTCTTGATACTCCAATTGAGAGTCCTGAAAACATTTCCCATAAATATCATAGTACAGTGATGGTGTGTTTGTCACAAAAATCGCACCTCTAGCAGAATGGTGCCTCTTATCTGTCATCATTAAATAGGCTTCTGTCGGGGGCACGGGTCTGGCTGTGACACATGTGTTGTACCATGTCACTGATATATTTCTGCCTCCGTTTACCTATTTTCAAATATGGTGGCTTGTCCACTTTGTCACAGGACTGTTACAAGGGAGAAAATAATGTAGATATCAGAAAGATTGGGTTTCTCTTTATTCATCCCTCTTGAATTTCACTGCCATAGCAACTATGTATGACATTGATGTCATGGAATAATGTTCCCCAGCTGCCAAAAGCTTGACAGGCAAGCTTTCTATTTTGGTGGACATCTGGCTGTGGTGGGATCATGGCCCAGGGCATTCAAAGAGGTTTTTGGCCCTCTGGTAAAATATTGTCTGAGGGGAAAAAAAATCAAAGTCCTAACTCAATAATAGGAGTAGTAATTTCATAGAGCACTTCCTATGCTATGTACTTAAAATCTGAGTTTTGGCTCAGACCTTGTTGTCAGTCCTGTGACAAAGTTTTGGCACCTGTTATGGGTAGAATTAACATCCCTCAAGTCATATGTTGAATTCCTAACCTCTGTGGTATCTCAGGATGTGACTGTGTTTAGTATATGACCCTTGAAAAGGTTAATTAAGTTAAAATTTAAGAATGGCCCTTACGGTGGACCCTAATCCAAAGTGACTGTCTTATAAGACATACAATAAATAGTGCTCTGCCATGAGAAAAAAAGGAAATCTTGTGATTTGTGGCATGGATAGACACTGAAGGCATTATGTTAAGATAAATCCTGGTGTAGGGTTTGTGGTGGTGTAGGGGTTAAGTCTCAGCATTATCACCACTACAGCCAGGAGTCTTAACTCACAGGAGGCAGACCACTCCTGTCTCACCCTCTGCTCCCCTTAACAGTGTATATCAGTAAATCCACCTGTTTTGTTCCCCACGTTGTCTCTGGAGAATCTTCTCACCCCCCACACCTCTGGCCTGCACCCCAGTTCTACACAAAAATTAAAATGAAAAAAAAAAAACAAATAAACACAGAGGGATGGCTGCCACCCACAAGTCAAAGAGGCCTTGGAAGGACTCATCCTGGCAACACCCCGATCTTGATTTACAGGCCCCAGAGTGATGAGAGAATTAATTTTTGTTGTTTAGACACCTCAGTCTGACAATTTGTTATGGCTGCCCTAGTCAACAGATTCAGCACCATTGTGTGTATACTTTATGGGTTAGAAACTAAGACACAGAGATTAAGTAACTTGCCTAAGAATCCAGCTATGATTTGCCCTGAAAATCCTCCCAATTACTCATCTGTATTACCCACTCCTCCCCCTCCTGGTTGCCTCAAAGACTGTTTAGTTCACAGTAAAGCAAAATGGATTAATGTCCATCGTACGGTTGCTATGTAGAATGTTTTGGTCTTGGTAGAGAAATGGAAGCGCTCGGCAGGGAGTGTTCCTTTATTCACTCTCTCTAAGATCTAACTTGGTGCCTGGCAGGACCTTGGTGGAAAAAGTAATTTATTTAAATTATTTTGTGTTTGAAAAAATTCATCAAAGTAATATATTCATATGCAATTAGTTGCAAAATATCTTCAACAATTTAGTATGAAGGCTCAATTCCATTGTCTTTCTGGGAATCTTGACACCCTTATGTTCTGAAACCTGCTCTTACCAAAGTAGTTTCTTAAGTAGCTTTTGGTACTCACAAATTTGAAAAGATCTATTAAGAAGTTATTTTTAAATGTTATGTCTGACAGTCTTTGTTGCCAGTAAACATTGCACTCTGCTGGGTAGGTGCTGACTAGACCGTGAGGTTCTTGCCTGCACAGAGTTCACTTCCACGAGCAGTCTGCCTTTGGAATAGGAAAAGCTGCCCTTTCTCTCATGGCATAGTTAAGTCCTCCTGTTTGAGGTGACTTGGAAGGATTATTTATAAGATGGAGAGGTTCAGGTTTTCATGTAAAGCAAGTTAATTCTTTCATTTTCAACTTGGTCCAACACCCTGGCTGTATTTCTTGTGTACCTGAGTAAAATGGTGCAAAAAAGAAACAACAGAAGCCATTAGTTTAAAGAATCAGTGCATTCATTTGAAAATCCATGGAAAGACCACATCAGTGGACTGTCACCCCATGTGTGGCCTTTCCCAACTGGGGGCCCCTCTGGAAGGCAGTCCTCTGCATAGAGGATGAGTGTGATACAGCATTTTTAGTCCTCCTTGGCCTGCCTGCCTGCTGGGCAGGGAGGTATCCTCCAATGGAAGAATAAAAGGAGAAAGAGAAGTACAAGTTATCCATAAAAGTGCTTTGGTTTTTTGAAGGAAAAAATTTCTGTGAATAGCTACAGTTTCAATACCATCCAAATCCCTGTGTTGACTAAAGTAAGAGGTTGAAGCAGGAATGGTGAGTAAGTAGCCACCTTTCAGGAGAGGCTGAGAAGCATGGGCAGCCCTACCAGTTAGTTCCTGGGACTGATGTGCTTTCTTCCCTGAGGCTCATTTCTCAAGAAGGTTCTGGAATTTTAGCCAGGTTAAAGCATTTTTACGTTAGGGATTTTGAAAACCATTTTCTTCATGCATAGAAAGAAGTGTTTCACATTACAACTCAGCACTGACACATACATAATAGAAGCAGCAATGCTTTTCCTGTGTCGATGCACACTGAGATTTTCTGCTTTATTCCTTTAAAAAACAACACACCCAGGTAGGCTGGTCTCAATCCATTCCATTGATTTTTATAATCCACTAGTGGGTTTTTAATAACAATATGAAAATTTCTGCCATATAATTAGCATATCTGATTTTTTTCCTAATTCTCTCGTCACGTCCTTCTATGGGAAATGTCTGCAGTTTTGAAAGAAAAGAATTTCAAGAAGAGAAGAAAAGGTGTCAGGGGATGCTAGACTTAGGGCACTTCCCACCTTTCCAGGGTGCTTGAACCAGTGGACAGTCTGATGGAGCAGGGCAGAAGACCTGACCCAGCAGTACAGTTGGAAGGGATCTTTGAGTCCTTTTATCCCACTTGCAGCCCACCACAAGAATGCAGAAGACAATTTGCCTTAGCCTTTATACCTTGTTTTCTTTAAGTGGCACAAGAATTCTCTAAAAGTGTATCATTGTTTTAGAAGCTTAGCTTTTTACTACTTTATCTTTTGTGTGGCTGGTACTCTGGAATATTTTTAAGAGTCAAAATCAGTTTTAGTAATTTTCAACTTTTAGCCACTCTGCACAATTGCACAAACACAGGATATTTTGTTTTTCTGTAATGACTGTAGTTGGTAACCATGATGTTTATGCCCCCCCCACTGTATTCTGTGGATGGGGGGGTCATGTCAGAATTCCAGGTGCCCAGTTAACAAGCCAGGTGGCCCCGTCTAGTGCCCCTTGCCCACTGAGCCCTTGCTGTGTCTCCACAGGCCTGGGCAAGACCAAGAGGAAGACGAGCGCGCGGGATGCATCGCCGACCCCCAGCACGGACGCTGAGTACCCGGCCAACGGGGGTGGCGCAGACCGCATCTACGACCTCAACATCCCCGCCTTCGTCAAGTTCGCCTATGTGGCTGAGAGGGAGGATGAGCTGTCCCTGGTGAAGGGGTCGCGTGTCACCGTCATGGAGAAGTGCAGCGACGGCTGGTGGCGAGGCAGCTACAATGGGCAGATCGGCTGGTTTCCCTCTAACTACGTCCTGGAGGAGGTGGATGAGGCGGCCGCTGAGTCCCCCAGCTTTCTAAGTCTGCGCAAGGGCGCCTCCATGAGCAATGGCCAGGGGGGGCGGGTCCTGCATGTGGTCCAGACGCTGTACCCCTTCAGTTCGGTCACTGAAGAGGAGCTCAATTTCGAGAAGGGAGAGACCATGGAAGTGATTGAGAAACCTGAAAATGACCCGGAGTGGTGGAAATGCAAAAATGCCCGGGGGCAGGTTGGCCTTGTCCCTAAAAACTATGTGGTGGTCCTAAGTGACGGGCCGGCCCTGCACCCTTCACACACCCCGCAGATAAGCTACACGGGGCCTGCGTGCACCGGGCGTTTTGCGGGCAGAGAGTGGTACTACGGGAACGTGACGCGGCACCAGGCTGAGTGCGCCCTCAACGAAAGGGGCGTCGAGGGTGATTTCCTCATTAGGGACAGCGAGTCTTCGGTAAGTGCCCTTGGGTCTCCAAGTCTGCTGGGTGCTGGGGAACTTTCAGGAGAAAACTAACTCACTCGCGCGCTCTCTCTCTCTCTCTCTCTCTTTCTCGGAGGGGGGAGGGGAGGAAAGGGGCATACAATTTGGTTCTTCCATGCCATTCCCATTTCAGATTATGTGAATACACCTGAAATAGCAAAAAGATATTTGAGGCTCATATTAAATTCCATGAAGCCCGTTCTTCTGTATGACCTGTATCAGGTTGCTGCTCTGTGGCATACTTAGCTTTGCTTTCAGTGTAACACTTACCTGTGGATAGTTGCCTGTATTCTCCTGGAGATGTATGCTTGCAGATGGGAGGATAGGTAAAATGTTTTCTAGCTGCTGAAGCTTGTCTTGCCTCCTAACTGAGATTACCCCTTTTCTATTTGAAGGACTCAAAACACATCTTTCTCCCAGGTTCCCACTCCGCTAATGACCCTCCTGGGCCCTGGCAGGTGACTCTGTTCTCTCTAGATGGGAGACACAGCGAATGTTCTCAGCCAGACGGGCGCCTGGCTTCTTACCCAACCTTTTGTTACTTGGTTTGTTTTCTTTCTAAGCCATATAATCCCAAGGTCATCTCTGCCTCGAGCTGCACCACTTTCATCACTGAGAAGCTTTTAAAGCACTTGTGAACAGAACAGAAAAGAAAAAGACAGTTCTCGAGAGAGATGAGTTTGTGTGTGTGGACTGAATGGGATGTCTGAGGCCACTTGACTTGCAGCAGATCCATTTCCAGCATAGACAAATTTGGGGTTTGTGTTTCGCATGTATGACTGAGCCCGTCTGCAATAACTGAGCCAGTACCTCCCAAGGTAGCCTTTTTGTGTGATCACCCATTTTTATAGACCTCTTTGCAAATACTTCTTCCACACAGTCAGGCCCCCCAAAATGAGTATTAAGAGTCTTTTATGATTTCACTGTGTTGATTATAGCCTACTTCAATTTATTTTTTTTTAATGCCAGCTATAAAACTAGTAAGTATGAACTTGGTACTATAATTGTTTTCTAATAAGGTTGATAACACAATAGTAAGTGTGTATTCAAAGCTCCTGTTCCCTGTCCTGAGAGGGAACCAAGGTCACGAGAGCATTTTTCTCCTGCGGAGAGGCAGCTATGATCTGTTGGTTGAGGAGGAACATCAGGGTGGAAGAAACCAGACTCCTTCACAGTGTCAGCAACTCAGGAGTCAGTGGCAGCCTTAGATGTGCTCGGGCAAACACACTGGGCCCAAACATTAACTCTACCTGAAATCTGAACGCTGAGATTTCCTTAGCCAGCCTCCAGAGTTTATCACTTCTGGCAAGACATCACATTAAATTGTTCTCACATGACGTAAACTCTGCACATCGTTTCCTTTAGATCATGTTTGCGACTTGGGAGAATTAAGTTCAGCAGCACTTTTAACTCTTTAAGCAGAAGCTTAGAGAAAACAATGGAAAACCAACTGCAATATAAAGGGACCAGTCCAGGGTGCTTGCAAGATAGTTATAATTCATAGTTAAAAAGTATAATCTGGATTTAGAAATTTTGAGTTTGAAGAGACTTCTTAGAAAGGAGAAGCTAAAGCAATCCCACTGTGTGGCAACTTCTGCCGCATTCATCATTCTTTCTTACTAGGGCTTGGGGAGAAGTAGGCAGTCCTTGGAAAAAGGGTAGATGAGAAAAGTTGCTGGTCTCATGTAAGACCTATTGCTTTTCTGTGGGACAAGCACATGCAGAAGGTCTGAGCTCAGGGGCCGGGTCCTTTTGGATAGGGAGAGACACCTGCTTTCCCTGGCTTCCATGCAGAACTTGAATACACTCCAAGTCTTTGTCTCACATTGTTAGACAATAATCTAACTTCTCAAATAATTGAAACATTGTTGACTTATTTTAACCAGTTTTATGGGAATCTTTTGCCAGTATTTTGCATTATGCCTTAATTTAGAAGGCCAGGTTACAACACACCATGTTCCAGGGACCTTTGATTCTAGGTGTGTGGGAGTGGAGGAAGTTTGCCATCAACTCTGCCTGTAAGGTCTTGGCCTGAAGACCCACCACTGTGTGGGCTGTTGGAGCGGGGGGCTGCTTTCCTTGACACACGGTGTTTGTTGCTGCCGTGTGCCTGCCTGGTACAGCACTGCTGCAAGGGACTCTGAGGCATGGTACTGCTCTTCTCCTGAGAACAGCACTAGGCCACCTTTGCTGTTTCTCTTGCTCCCAACCAGGTCCATTCTCAGCTGTCATATGGGACTGTTGAGGACTGTCGGATGAACAGATTCATCTCTTACTCCTTTCCCACCATCTGTATAGCCTTTCCCTCTTGCCAGTGTCTTCCCATCTGCTTTCCACTTCTCCTTTTTTTTTTTTTTTTCCTGTTCATTTTGGCCTTTCTAAGATGAGAGCCTGGCTTTCAAAGCCACCACAAGGTCAACTTGAGCCCTTAAGTTCATGTCTAACAGACATGGTATTGTTTGAGGATGGAGGTTTCTGTTGGGGTCAGCCTTCCAGCACAGGACACGGAGACATCTTCATTTAATTTCCTTCTTTCTTTGTGCTGGGTCTTTCCTTTGATTGAGGTTACCACAGGATACCTGACTTCTAAACAAGCACAGTGTTTTTTAAGAGTGCATCTTCAAGATGTATATCATTTAAAAAATACCCTGAGTGACTCCAGTATAAATAAAACTCTTACTTTGAGTATTTTGCATTTTAAAATATGTAATGTTTTTGTGTTTTGAAAAATAAAAATATACCCAACTCTAATCCTCGGAAGTCTGCTTTTGCCAGGAGACGTGCATATTTCAGGAAAAACAAACAAAAACATTGCCACATCCTACGCTATTTGGTATCACCTAGGTGGTGGTATTTCAGAATACAGGGTATTTTGTTTTATCACTGTGTGAGTGAACAAATGAGCTTATGTGGATCTCATGCCCCAAATCTCAGATTCTTCATTTGTTCTTTCAGCTTTGCTCTCTTCTTCCCTTGCTCTCCTCTCCTGTCTGTAGTTGTCATTTATCCTTAGCAGCTAAAGATAAAACATCATTTCTTATTCTACATATTTAATTACCATACCGCTACCTGCTCATCCATAGTTCAC
Organism: Scalopus aquaticus; assembly: GCA_004024925.1. Classification (NCBI taxonomy): domain Eukaryota; kingdom Metazoa; phylum Chordata; class Mammalia; order Eulipotyphla; family Talpidae; genus Scalopus; species Scalopus aquaticus. The sequence goes on from PVIJ01000083.1 coordinate 144,754, forward strand.
TAAATCTGGAAAATGCAAAACTGCCACCTGGCCTCTGAAAGCTCATCATAAATCCTTATAGAGTTGTCCATACTTCCTCTGTGGATAAGATTAAAAAGTTGTATTCACAATTAAGAATAACCTGTAACTGGATTGCTGGTAAGCTATATAAGTTTTCTGTATTTCATTTTCTCAATTGTTAAGTTCCCCCATCTTTGGGAAGGTAATTCAGAAAGTGACAGCTTCCTAACTCAGGTGAGGTCTATAGAAGTGATTTAACTGTGTAATATCAGCCTATGGTTTAGGAAGCCATTATCCCACCATCAGATGTTAAAAATCCCCAGAAGATCACTTTTTTCCTCATACTTACTATGTCACACAGTAGTATTTTGATACTATTTTTTTTTGTCATATAGCACATTTGTCTCTGATAGAGAAAAATTTATTAGAGGCAATGTAATACACATATTGGCCCACTAATAGTCCAAGTGTGTTCATTCCTGGCTCTTTTATGTTTAAAACCTATTCAAAGTCTGGCCAAGAAAAAATAGAATAAAATAATTAGCATAGTTCCTTGCCATTTTAAAAAAATGTATTATTTATCATAGAAATCACAATTTATAACCAAAACTTCCACCAGTTTCATCATTCCATCTCTCCGGATTACTAATAGCACACTTTGTGCTACCCACAAAGTTTCTAATTCAAGAGGGTCAGAACTTAAAAATTTGTATTCCTAGCACAATACTTGGTGATGCTTTTACTGTTGATTTGGGGACAACACTTTGCATTCTTAATGATTTTTTTCATACATTTCTTTAGTACTTACTAAGACCCCATTTCTGATTGATAGTACATTTTCAATTATATTTACAGGTAAAAATTACAACTCTGTATGAAAGGCTTTCAATAATAGCAAAAGCACCTGAGAATCTTGTATTTCAGCCTCAGAGCCATCATAGGCTTGGGTGATGTTTATTTCTGTGTTATTACATGTAAAAGAAAGCAGATAGCGTTCCCCCCACCCCTGAGAGAACTGTAGAAAGCAGCACAGAGATCAGTCTGTTAAGGGGTGCAGGTGTCACGGAATCTGGACAGATGACAGTGTCAAATTTGCTTCTGGTCAGTGCTGGGTAGTTGTGTTTGTGCGCAGGCAAGCTCCTAGAAAGCAAGCTCCTGTCTCTGCTTTCCTTACAAAGAGTCCCCTGTGTCCCTGCCAGAGATCTTGACCAGGTGTCCTTTGTAAGTATCTTCACGAGATGTAGAAGGACTTAAACCAAGAAATGTTTACATTTTGTTTTCAAGATGTGTGCAAAGAAAGTGCTTGCCCAACAGAAATGATTTCTAAAGTACTTTTCCCCAGTATTACCAATATTCAGATAATCTGGGAGACCAGGCAGAACCAGTCAGTATCATAACAGCATTTTTTAAAAAAGGTCAAGAGAAGAATGGTTCATAGTAGAAGTGGAGGCACAATTGGTGCCTGACCCTTGCTCAGAGAGGCGGAAAATTCGTTTTTCATGAGCCCCATTTGAGCCTTGTCTCTAACTGCCACACACCCACTATGAAAAGTCTTTAGCTGGAGTTGCCAGGTGTCGCAGGTGACCTGAAGACAGTGATGAGCTCTTTGTAGCACACGGGAGCTCGGCACCTCGCCTCACCCAGCGGCCCCTGCAGCCAGGCCCTCCGGAGGCTGGGCCGCTCAGGCCGTCCTAGGCAGGCAGAGCGTATGCCTCCCTCCCTAAGGCTTCAGTTTCCTCTATCAGAGTTCTCCTCTCTCCCCCAGAATGTCATAAATCTTTAGACTAGGACATAAATGAAGGCAAGAAAAATTTGTGGCAAAATATACATAGCATGTGACTTGCCATTGAACCATGTTTAAGTGTCAAGTTCAGTGACATTAAGTCCACTCACAGTTTTGTGTAACACTCACCACCCTCCCTCTCCAGGACTTTCCGTCTTCCAATTAGAACTCTGCACCATTACATACTAACCGCCATTTCTGCCCCAGCCACTGGCAGCTTTCTACTTTCTGTCTCCATGAATTCAATTACCCTGAGCACTTCATATGATCAGAACCATACAGTGTTTGTCCTTTCTTGATTGACTGCTGTCATGTAGCATACTGTCCTCAAGGTTTATCCACACTTTAGCATGTGTGTCAGAATTTCACTCCTTCTTAAGGATGAATGAGATCCATTTATGGATATGCCACTTTTTTTTTTAAAGCTATTTATCTGTCAGCTGTCAATGAGCACTAAGGTTGCCTTCACTTTTCGGCTATTTTTAATATTGTTGCTATGAACGTGCATATACAGATAACAGTTCAGGTTCCTGCCTCCAGATCTTTTAGGCATATACCCAAAAGTGGAATTGTGTATCAGATGATAACTCAGCGTTTAATTTTTTGAGGAAATGCCATCTTTTCCATGACAGCTGCACCATTGAACATCCCCACCACCAGTACACAAGGGCTCCAGCTTCTCCACCTCCTCACCACCTTTTTCTTCCCCCTCCCCCCTGTTTTGTTTTTCTTTACCCTTTCATGACCATCCTAAATGTTTGTGGTGTGGCATTGCATTGTGAGATTTGACTTGCAGCAACATAGAACCTTCTAATCGAGGGGATGTTTCCAGAGATCTCAGCAGTTCTTACGTGGCCTGGGGATCCAGGCAAGAGCAGCACAGAGTAAAAATAGTTACCCCAGAGTTTATAACATGGAGAGCAGTTTGGTGGAGAGTAGCTAATAGTGAAATGATGTGCAAGCTGATCTGTTCACCCTTATTCCTACTATATTCTGTTCTAGCTTTTGAAAAAGCCCACTTTTTTATAGTCATTGGAACACAATGAAGCATAGGTAGTTCTGCAAATGAATGTGAGGACACCATGTAAAATCTTCCTCAGACTCCATGGCAATAATTTTCAGCAGGTGTCCTGGGGCAGCAGAATCAGTGTCACCACAGAACTTACTGGAAATAAAAATTGTCAGGCCCTGCCTGCACCTGCTGAATCTCAGTCTCTGGAATGTACCTTGCAGTCTCAGTTTGAACAAGCCCTCAGAGTGGTTCTGATGCTCAAACTTGAGACCCAGGATTGTGGCATATGAAATTGGTTACAGTTCTTAAGTAGCAGTGCCTACTGTATGGTAAAATTCTGACTTGAATTATTGACTATCGTTTATTGACCAGTCAGGCATGACAAGGCTAAAAGACCCAAATGAGTGAATGAATGAATGAATAGACAATATTCCAGAAGTCTTACTCTGTTCACATTAAACTTTTGGAACTATGTTTTGGGAGGCAGGGAGAAATAAACACACACACACATACTAATTTGAAAAAGAACAGTAAATGCTTCATCCTTTAAAGACTAGATAGAAGGGACTTTGAAGACTATAAAAAATAAATTTTATTTCAAAAGCTAATGAGAATGGTAATATTTGTTCTTGTCAGGGGTTGGTTTTAGGCCTGTGGAGTAGACATATTTCAGAGACACATTTATAGGAGAATAGAAAATACCAGTGAGTCTGGTCATGCTTAGAAATGAGAAAATAATCTGATTAAAACAAAGGATAAATAACATCAGTCATCAGTCGGCAGCTTGTGGCGTAAGTATAAACAAAGAGTCAGTTTTGGTTGACAGTCAGGGAGAGGTGATCTTACAGAATGGTAAAATTGAAAGGCTTTTATAAAATGAGAACAGGGAGGCTATTGATCAGTGGAATATAATTTGCCTTTAATCCACTGATTCTCAAATATTTTTGGTAAAGAAACCACTTCTCTGGACAAAAGAGTACCTTTCTTAAAGAAGCCCAAGAATAATATCCATTTACCAAACTAAAGGGCAAGAATGATACAGGTTTTGATAAGACACCAACAAGGTAACCTCTCTTCAGGGGTAGAAGGAGTATAAATGATTGAAGTAAATGTGCATGGTTGACCCTTGAAGACCAACAAGAACAGAAATTCGTCCAAAGTCCACCAAGGATGCTTGGTGAACTACACAAAAGACATTTCTTTCTACTGACACCTTTCCATGAGGTCCAAAGTGAAACAAGTAGAAGTTTGAAGGTTTTTGAAGAATTAGGGCTATGGGATCAAATTCTTTCTTCCATTTGTATGGCCTCACAGCTGTGTGCTTAGAATAAGTCATAGTACTGAAGGGAGAAATAAACCAAAGACTGTTCTTGGCACTGTCTTTCACCTGTAAGAAAATAGTGATTAAAACTTGAGTGAAGGAGAGTATTGGATGAGGCATCTGGTTTATAAAAATACAAAAATGCTTTTGAGCAAGTATTTGAAGCAGTGGATCAAGCTGGTAAAGTTGTGGAAATAGTGTTAAAAAGAGGGTATTCTTTGTTTTTCTTGCCTAAAAGTATTCTCCTATTACTCAAAGAAATTGCCAAGGTGTGAGCTGTAAGAATTATCCAAGGAAATCAATAGTGGAAGAAACAAAACTGGAATTCATAAGTAAACATATGTCTTAAGTGAATCTAGTTCCAATAGTCATTGGAACTCTAGCACCTACTCCATGCCTACGCCACACCTACTCTGAGCCCATTGTGGAACTATGGAGTCAAATCAGGTTCTTGTACTTACAGGTGTTGTATTCAAATAGAGGGCCTAAACCCTAGAATAAAAAGTGTTAATAAAATAATAATAACAATTAAAGTACTGAGAGGTTTTCTACCTATTAGTTGTCTTCAGATACTTAGAAAATGGCTTCCTCAAATAAGGGGTGGGATGAATGGATTGTACTAATAATAAATAATTCTTAAGAACCCCTGGTTCAAAAACTATTAGAATAGAAAAAACATTCCTTTGAGGAATAGTCAAAAGAAGGTAATAAGAATTGATCTAATATTAGAAAATTGAAGTTAACGTTGTATTCAGCAGAGAGAAATTATACCAAATAAGTATGTGCTTAACACTTTGTGGGCCGCTCACGTGTTCATCTAGACTCCGGTTTTTCACGCCACAGTGGGTTTATTTGGAACTATTAAGAGCTATTTCTTTGAGCGTGCTCAGTCTAGAAGCTTTACACATTGTTTTGGTGAAAGTGTAAGGTGTTTTATGAGAGATATTACAGTTTTTTTTAATATCCAGTAGTTCAGGAGTTGGGTGTGTTTTATTGAATGCTTATACCATTCATGCAGTGGCACAGAAAATGGCCGGCTCCAAGGGCTGGTAAATTTAAAGGGCATCGGCACACAAAGTGTTAAAAAAGGGAAAGGTAGGGAAATGTGTGTGGTATGAAGGAAACAGAGAGGTAGGAACTTAGGGGTTAGTGGAGAGGGGAAGGGTAGTGAGATTGAATGCCTAGTTTTCAAAACTGAAAAGGTATAGGACTGAGTTGTGTTACGTTTTAGTCCAGAGACAGAACATTTTAATGAGTGTAGTACCTGTGATGGTTTAAAAAAAATTATGCAATTTTTTTTATGCCATTCTATCTTCAAAGGGTGGGTTCTGATGTCTTCACCTTCAGCTTGGACGGTTCTTAATGACTCCCTTCTAGTGAATATAATCTGCTGAAAGTGATAGTAGCCAACTCATAAAAGGAGTATTAGAAATTTTGCTGTGACAGAATCTTTATGCTCTTGCCCTCTCCCACCCCCAGCTCATCTGCTAAAGCCTAATGCCCAATGCAGTGATACAGTTCAGTGCTGCGCTGTGGAGCTCTCAGCAGCAGCAACGCGAGGAGTTCGATGCTCGGCCAGGGAGACTGCCACGTGATGCAGCAGACCTCTCCTACCTTGCCCACTGCTCCCCTCAGCAGTGTTCTTCAGTAGATCTGCCTGTTCTGCTCCCCACTCTGTCTCTGGTGAAACCGCTCACCACCTCACGCCTCTAGCTTGTACCCCAGCTTGTATGCATAGATAAATAAGTCTTTAAAAAAAAAAAAGAGGTTAAGTCTTTTAAAAGACTATTAAGTCATGATAGTGGAGATCTGGTGAGTGGGATTAGTGCCTTCACAAAAGAGATCCCAGAGAACTCTTCCTCCTTTTCCCCTTTCAGGACACATTGAGAAAGTAGCTACCTATGAGCCAAGAAACAAGCCCTCCCTAGACACCAAATCTCCAACTCCTTGATCTTGGGCTTTCCAGCCTCCAGAACTATAAGGAGTACATGTCTGTTGTTTAAAAACCAGTTAATGCTATTCTGTTATAGAAGCTGTACTAAGATTTCCAGTACCAGGTAGAAGGTTTGACATACTTGTAATTGGCTTCTGAAAAGAGTAGATAGGGAGGGGGGTGAGGAAGACAAGATGGGAGCGACATGTGAAGATGTAAATGCCAGTGTGCCTGACTAGGAAGTAGCACAGCAGGTCTTGGAGCTTCAAGTTTACTACCTTTCAAAACATTTTTTATTGTGAAACATAACACAGAGACAGAAATTTTCATTTAATAAGTACTTGTTCAAGAAAGTAAAAAAATAGGACATTGCTGACACTCCAGAAGCTACTACCCTCACCTACTTTGCTACCTGATTGTGCCATATCATCTCACTAGAGATAACAGCCACCTTTAACCTTATGGTAGCGATACCTTTATTTAAAAACCTTTGTATTTATTTCTAAACAGTACATTTAGTTTTGCCTGCTTTTTAAAAATGGTCCCATGCTGTAGCTATTCTTTTCTTTCTTTCTCTTCTTACTATCTTCCTTTCTTACAGAATCCATACTGTTTGTATTTGTGTTGATGCATCCACTGTATTGTTTGAACTGTGCACCTCATCTCTTTATCTGGTCACCTATTCACGACCATGAGGAGTGTTTGCATCTTGAGGTCATTACAAATAATCCTGCTGGGACCTCCTTGTACATGCACCTGGTGCACATATGCACGCACTTCTCTCAAGCACATTTCTGGGATGAAATTGCTGTGTTCTTGAGAATGCCTCTCTTCAGCGTTTCTCCATAGTGCAGAAACTCTTCAGCAAAGCAGTAGTACTAGTTTATAGTCCAGTTTGTGACTAAGAGTCCCAAGTCCAGCATCCTTTCTACCGCAGCAATCCTGTGGGTTATAGGCCTCCCAGTGAAGGAGACTCAGCAACCTTCAGTCCATTCACCTCCCCAGACAAAAACCTATGTGCAGAAAGGCATTGGACTGGTGTTCATTTTGGTCCTTAAAGTGGTATTGAAACAAAATCATGTTAAGGTTCTTTGACAAGCTTACATTTCAGTGTGAGTCATCGTATCAGTAGACCATGACTTATTGAGGTAAATGTGACATAGTCCTTTTTCATCCAGTTTCGTCGAGTCTGTTTCAGAAAGTCAAGCCTAGAGGGACCACAGCAGGAGAGAACAGTGCAGGTGGCACTGCCTTCTTGGGACCATCCCTGCCCTTGCAAGGAAGGGTTGTTTGGGCCCAGGGGTAGTTCTCTCAGGTCGGGGAACTGGCTCAGTCCGCAGGGACAGATCTTAGAGCATCTCTCCAGCAGGGCCCTGCCATGCATCTGTGGAAATTCCTCACAAGGAATGTCTGGAGCAAGGCCAGGCTCTTCAGGACAGAATCAAAAAGGCATCCCCAGGCGGGGGATAAGGTCAACCATGGAACTTCCTCCTTTAAGGGACTGCTTAACCCTAAGTCACTCTTGTATCTTTTTCTGGTGGCTCTGAACATTTTTTTAAAGCTGCTGTAAGTTGGCCCAGGTTTCATTTCTCTCCTCAGCCGGTCTCAAGAGCCCCTCGGGGTCCCACTAAAACAGATTACTGGGGGTTAGAGCACAGGTGGCTGGGCCCCACCCTAGTTTCTGATTCAGTGGATCTGAGTAGGGCCTGAGACTCGTTTTTTGCACAAGACCCGGATGATGCTGATGCTGCTAGCCGGGAGCCCACATGGAGAGGCACTGTTCCCGCTCATCATCAGGCTTCATTAGCGCTGTGGGAGATAACATGAAACAATGCAATTTCATATTGAGGTTGGAAAATCTGTACGGGTTCATTAAGAATGTCCCAATCTTTTAACTCTCCTACTTGATACAAATTTAGTTCATTTTCTGTCCTTAACTTTAAGGTTTCTGCTCAGGAGCCCACGAAATTAAAAACTACCATCTCTACAACATCAGTTTTACATGCACCTTGGTGTTAAATTAAGGAGCATAAGTTAAAAGTAAAGTTCCCTGTTTCCTGTTTAGAACGTCATCTGTTGATCACTTGACTTAATTAAAATTGGGTTTATCATATACTTGTTGTAATGCACTCACCTTCTACCTCCACGACAATACTGCTTTAAGCTATGAATTGATTAAACTGTAAAATTAGCTCAGTGCCTGGTTTTTGCTAAACTGCAGATATGAGATCGCCCTCTGCCTTTAACTTAAGGTACAAGCTTCTGGCACAGAATATATACACTGATAGAAATGAAATAGTGAGGACCTTGAAATTAAATTGCTCTAAGGAAAACCAGAAACCCTGAGGAGAGGGCTGAGCAGTTCATAGTGTTGTGCAAATGTGCTGTGATGGGCCACAGTGACTTCCTAATCGACTCGGAATGATAACTGCAGTGGCAGTGCCCCTGCCGATGCTCTGGGCCCCGCTCATGTGTGGGTACTGTCAGGCAGTGCCTGGCTTAACTTCTGTTTTCAGAACCATACACAGCAGCCAACCTGGATGGTATTACCAGTAATTCTAAGGCCAGCTTGCATCGGTCTTGTTCAGTCCTGTGCATATTATACTGGCCTGGGAACTGTGCAATCAAATCATTGCTTCGAATGCCATTCAGTGCTGTGCATTGTATTAATAGGGCTGGTTGGCAGGATCAGCTATGACATCAGGTTTTGCGGTGATTCATTTCTAAGGTATCTAGTTGGGGAATTAATTTTCAAGTTCTATTTCTCCCTCCCACTAGTCCCCTGCCCCCCAGTAGCTAGGGTTCTGAAAATCATAGTCTAAAGTCTAAGCCAAGATAAACTTCCTCTTCCCTTCCTGGAGTTTTGTCCCACCAGCATTTCCTGGGTCTCCTCCAACGCACCCAGCCCTGGGTATAGCTAGGAGATAAGATGGGACTTTTCCCTAAAAGTTTGTTTTTGTTTGGTCTCTTTGGGGCAGAAGGGAACATAAATACAAGCTCTACAGTAGTCTCGTTGATTGTTTTATACTCACAGCTGACAGATGGCTGAGCTTGGTAGCCCTTACTAGAGTTAGACGTTCTCAGAACCCCATTTCCCTGAGTTGTCATTGGTTTACATAGTTATTTCTTATTTTACAAGATTTGCACACATTTTGTCAAATGTTCATAAAATCAGCGTAAGCGAGAATGACCTGGGAGTGTGTGAATTCTGTCCTGATAGAATGACGCTGAGAGAGGCCCCAGCTGTTGGACCTTTAGTAGCACAGTGTTCCTGGGTTTTGGGAAAGATTGTTTTAGGAATTCAACTAGGAACTGTATTAGGCTCCCACCTCCTGTGGGACTCAGGGATACAGCAGTGGCTAAGACGCAGCCCTCTCTGCCTTGATATATTGTGAAGGGACATATATATATATAAATTATTTATTACGGAGAGGTTACTGAAGTACACTGTCCTGCCTCTGGGAGACTGTGCGCTTTATACCAACATACTGAGCTAAGGAGGGGAAGAGCTTCTCTTATTTGGGAATGGGGAAGCTTCTTAAGGGAGGCAAAACCTTTGAGCTGTGTCTTACAGGAGGACGAGGAGACAAGGGATGAATCAGAGAGTGAACAGGAAATGGGTCTGGGTGGAATATACTTTAATCTCATTGACTGGATCTGAGGGCAAGGGCCAGGTGACACAGCCCTGGTGGGCTCTGGTGGGCAGCAGTTGGTTTTTCTTCTGGAGCCAGCATCTCTCTACCTCAGTCAGGTGGGCCACTTGGTACCTTGGGAGAGCAGGAACCCTTCCTCCCTGGTTCCTCAGGTGTCCCCACTTCCCTAGTGCTCTCCTGCCAATCCCACCTTCCACAGAGCTGGGGCTCACTCCAGCTTCTTCAGAGGCCATTCCTTATAGACCCCCAACACACACACACTGGCCTACCCACCCTCCTTACTGTCACCTTTCTCTTCGTAAAATTTACCACAATTTGCGACTCCATATTCACTGCCTTTTTTTCTGTTCCCCCAATGGTGTCACTTCTGTGAGCCTAGAGGCTACATGTGGCATACACACGGCGCACACCCATGTCCACAAGTCCAGGGCCTGGACAGCTTCGTGTGTAGTCTGTGTTCAGTAATTAAGCTAATTGAACTAATGTTTTTCTCCAAAGAACATTACTTGTTCAATACCTTTCTGCATATTTTTCAGTAAATGAAATAAAAGACACATTTTAATAGAAATAATAGTATCTTTCTAAAATATATACACATCCAAATAAGGTGCTGATGTAATCACAGAATTTAAAATTTGTCAATAAAGTCTGTGCATGTGCAAGAATGACAGCCCCCTCTGGGGTATTATGCACCATATTGAAAATGCAACCAGAATTTTCCACTGCTATTCAAGTGTTTATTTTTAAGTAGCTGAGAATGAGAACTGTTTTAACTTCTGATAGTGATAGAAATCAGAGGAAAGGAAATCTACCTGCTGAAGCCTCTTTTAATAAAGAGTTTATCAAAAATAGTGACAGTGAAAAATGCAAGTCTCTTCAGCAGCCAGGTTACACTGGTGTCATGCATTCCACAGTGAGCCCCGGTTCCCACTGGGCCTTTACTAAGCAGATTGTAATTATTCTTGGGCTGCCTCTCGTCTTTCTGAATACCAGGCGCCGCCGTTGCCAAGCAGGAGCTGCAGCTCCAGCTCCAGGAGTGAGCACTTCCCTTCCCTGGCTCGCCTGCCTGTGCACGGCGGGGCTCCCACCCCCACGTGGCCCACTGTAACTCGTGCTTTGTTTCATCCACAGCCCAGTGACTTCTCCGTGTCTCTCAAAGCATCAGGGAAGAACAAACACTTCAAGGTGCAGCTTGTGGACAATGTCTACTGCATCGGACAGCGGCGGTTTCACACCATGGACGAGTTGGTGGAACACTACAAAAAGGCCCCCATCTTCACTAGTGAGCACGGGGAGAAGCTCTACCTCGTCAGAGCACTTCAGTGACAGCCCCTCCCGGGCCCTGCCACCTCCAGGCCTTCGGTGCCACACTCACTTCCCCAGAGCCCAGCGGCTCCACCCGAGAAGTCGACGTCCGACATGGGCTGTCCCGCCCAGGGTCCACGCTGTCCGGTGGTTCTTCCTTTATTGGCTTCCTTTGCCTGGTTTATCACTCTGTCCAGGTCGGTTTGTTTTCATCTTCTCCCCCACCCCCACCTCCTCCCTGCCCCCATTGCTATCCCAGACCCTCACACCCACCGCCAAGCCCACCCCCACCCAGGCCAGTTTTAGAGAAAGGGAGATGATAGAAGAGGGGCCCGTTTGTCCACTTTGTACCTTCTGGAGTCAGCCTTAGTCTGTTCGGATTGTCACGCTAACACAGCCCGTCACTAGAACGACGTTGGGCGCAGTTTGAATGCACTGAAGCTGCCATTAATTACATGAACTACAGTACACTCAGAAAGTGGTGTCCAGGGGCCCTTTTGTGCTCCAGGCAGCGCATGGAAGGTCCCCGGCCCTAGCAGCCCTGTTTCATGTCCTTTGCCCTTACGTGGCTCCCACATCCTCCGGGGAGTCAACCATTTGCTGGTAGCAATACTGGAACCACCGGGTGAGGTTAGTGGTGAGGAACTGTCCAGTGCCTTTGGGGCTGTATTTGCAATAAAGAAAGGATTTCCTTGAAAGTCAGTCTGCAGAAGAGGTGACCCGGAAAGACACATGTTTTGGTAATGTACCCCCATATGTGCCATCTGCATAGTGCTTTTTCCTCTTGCCCTTTGGCTTGTTTAAATTTCACAATTATGTATTTAATTCTCAAAGTAATATGTATCTGTAGTCATTTGTTCACACTAATTCAGATGATTAAGAAAACGGCTGATCTTTGGGGAAGGGGAGCTACCAACCCTTGACACACACACACACACACACACACACACACACACACACAATATATGTATGTATATGTATGTATATGTAGGTATATATGCATATATATATTATTTGCTTTACAAGGAAATTTTTCAGGGTTTACAAAGAGTATGTGATTGGTAGTAAGAGACACACAGAATGTTTATGAAGAAATTGCATTTTCTTTTTTCTTTACATCTGAACTTCTTTATAGTTTAAATACACAGTCTTGAGATGGCACATTCCTACAGCTGAAGAAGGGGTCTTGAGAACTCCTAAACTTGCATACGCAGTTTTTTGGATATTGTAATAAAAAAAAAGTATTATGACAAGATTATGTGTGTATTTATCTTTGGGAAAACTCTTGACTCAATTATGGGAAAGTAATTACTGCAGCATTTACTGAACACTCAGTGCCTAAGGGGAAACATTTTTAGAGAGTTTAACAAATTTATTACTTATGTGTTTTCTACCACCACATTTTTGTATATTGAAATAATAAATTTTAATTAGTGAAACTCCAAAAGAAACCAGAATCTCAAACTTGGTCTTAACTTTACTCTTTGGAAATTATTTGTTAAAAATGTTTTGACAAACTGTTGCCAGCTATAGTTCTCACCTCTAGCGTTCCTCTCTTTACTCCTTGTACCTCATTCCCTCAGGCTGTAAGCGGTTATTATCAGATAATCATGGAGTGCCAGACACTGGGACTGTGAAGTCTGTAACACGGCCCTGTGCCCTGGTAGGCTAGTTAAAGCTGAGGTGTATTTAACACCTCCTCTGCAGACATGGTGTCCACCTTTATTCCTCATTATAGCCCTATGAGGTGGGTCCAGTCCCTATTTTATCATCCCCATTTTACAGATGGAAAAAATGAGTCACAGGGTAAATGAACAAGGGCACACGGCTGGTACATGGTAGGGCAGGGTCAAAAACCCAGAAAGCTGGCTGACTTCAGAGTCATGCCCTCCAACCGCCAGCTGGAGAGACTTCCAGGAAAAATAAGGTTTTTTTGTGAGAAGTTTATAATTAAGCTGCCATTCCTGTTTCCTGTGAGTTAATTGTATCTTTTTGCTGCCTTTGATAATGACGAATGAAAAGTTTGGTGTCTGATATCTAAGGTTTGGGGCACCCAGTTTTATGAATAGACACCCTGGTCTGGTGAGTGAGGCAGATGAGTACCTTGGACAAAATGTATCTGTCCTGTACCTTATCCATGAAAATAACAATACTTCCTGGCTTAGGTCTCGCTGTTTGGTATTCCATTCTGACATTGTGCTAGAAGCCTACAGTGAGTGCCTAGACAGCTGAAAGACTTTGATTTACATGTAGCCATTCAAGAAGAAACAGAGGACACAAGACAGATACACATTTTGGCTTCAGGGACTTCTTCAGGGCTTGTAGTTATAATTGACAATTATTTTCAGCTTTGTTCCAGTGTACCATGGGAAAGCCCTCTACCAGCCTAGGGTGATCAGGAGCTTATTAATAGAGTAAGGGGGGGTTCAGGCAGGTCCCCCAATGATTTGGAGTATGGATCACCCATATTCTGTCCAGGTGACATTTCTGCCATCTTCTTCCTGCATGTCCAGAAATTTCCTGGCCAAATCTTATTTTTCTGTCCCTTGGCTGTTTGCACATACAGCAAAGGACAACAGAGATCAGTTATTTTATGGTTGTATGACGCTACCCATTTGTTTGCATTAAATGTGCCTTCATTTTTCACAAATAGCCCTGCTGAATTACAGCACAGAACTACCAAGCCTTTCATTCATAGCTTATGCCAAATGTCATTAAACCGTTTTTCTAGCAAACTAAAACTGTCCATCGTTTCTCGCAGAGTCTATCACAAAATCTTAATATCTACTGAGGCTGACATTTTGAAATTATTTTTGTTGCCAGGACAGTTTTTTTTTTTAGTATCTTTGTGCTAAATGGTTTATAATTTAATTTCCTACCATCTCTGTAACCCAGTTCCAGAAGACCAAAATAATTGCTTAAGACCAAAGTGCAGAACTGAGAGGAAAGAAAAGTTTGAAAGTATTCTTTTAAAATGCTACTTTTCGATAAATGCAGGCTAACTTTTGGCCATTTTCTTAGTTGAATCGAACGTTATTCATTCGTTGTTACTGTGTGATTAATCTTTCCAGTTCTAACACCTTGCCAGAGTGCTAGCCACTCTCCTGGGAAGCATCCCTCATCCAGACTGGAACTCGTGCCCAGAGCCCAATGTTGTATGAGTGCCAGGTCACCTTATTATCCTGCAGCTTCAAGCAAATTGCCTAGCTGAACACGTTTGCTCATGAACAAAGGGGGCTGCTCGCCATGGTGTTCGCAAGGTTGTGTGAGGATTAACAGGGATAGAGAGAACCTTGTAAGACACTGCACAACAATAAGTGATGTCACTCTGGCCTGCTGTGTGTCATGTGCCCACCTGACCCTTTCCCTCACTGGTTCGAGCTCACAAGCCACGGGCTCCCCCAGCAGACAGGGCACCAGCTCCCTGAGACCCTCAGTGTGGGATTCCCCTGGCAGTCTTAGCACCACTTAATCCACTCTCTAGACCTTCAACCCTTGAGGCATTTGCACACGTATGATTCCAACAAATTCCTCATTCTAAATCATGTGGTCCGTCTTTCATTAGAAGCTAATGCCCGAAAGCCATACTGGGCCATTCTCAGCACCAGATTCACCTTGAGGCCTTTAGGTGACTGACAACCCTCTGGTGAGGGAGGAGATATCTTTGTTTTCTCCTTCTAGCGGGGTGGGGTCCGTGGAACTCCCTCCCCGCCCCCATGTTTCCTGTGAGGGAGTCCTGAGGCTGACAACACAGTGGTCGTTGAATTACTCACAAGTTGAATAAGCCAACCAATGTCCAGAGCACATTTGACTGTGGCCTGTTGTAACAACATACTGTTAACTAGGTGGCTTATAAGCAACATATTAATTTCTCACAGATCTGGAAGCTGGTGAAATTGGGTTGCCAGAATGGTGGGGTTCTGGTGAAATTGCAGACTTCAGACTTCTTGTGTTGTCAATGGCCAAAAGTTGTAACTGGCAATTACTTTCAACCTTCTCCCAAACTACCATGGAAGGCCTTCTCCTGTCTGGGAGACCAGGATGATTATTTATGAAGGATCTGCCACCTGGGATGGCCTGGCAGGTTGTCTTGTCCTCAAAGGACAAGATAGCCAGCTAGCTCTCTGAGCTTTCCGATAAGGGCATTAGTCAACCCTCATGACTTAATTTACCTCCCAAGAGCCCCAAATGTCATAAGGGATTAGATTTCAACACATGACTGGGGGGGCGCGGGGGAGGAGAACACAGATGTCCAGTCCATAGCAGCGTCTTCTTAACAACAGGTGGTATTCCCGCTGTTCTGAGGAAGCTGGCCATTGCTGTTCTAAATTTTGTCCTCTAGAAAATGCTCCTTTATGCAGTTTTCTGACCATAAGGTGGAGGTAGTCAGAGGGCAGCCATCTTCGTTTTTAACATTCTCCCTAGAGCTTCTGATGCAGGTCATTTGGGGCCTGTTCTTGAGATACTGTTCTAGGACACTTGAGATCTTTGGGGAAATCATCTGCTCCCACCCCTTGTGTGTACTTTCACATCATCAGTAACACACACCTATAGCATGTTCTTTCTTTGGATCATGTAGAGAGAGAAATAGCAGCTCTTGAATGCCTAGAATGGTCTTAATAGTCCCTGTTTGTCATAACCTCCATTTGGGTCTCTCATATCAAAGCTACCAGCCATACAAACTAACTAAACACCCCATTATGTTCCATCTTTGGGGGATCCGGTTACTTAGCAATAATTACTGAAGATGGATGATCCCAACAGCTGGTATAAAGTCTCACTTTGAGTGCTTTTTAAAACGCACGGCTCCTCCCTGGGGGTCAACATTTGGCCAACTGCTTGGCTTGAGGGCCAGGTTCTGCAGCCAAGGTCAGGAACCAGAAGACCAGAGTCTTGTACTTGAGCTCCTGCTGATGTGTGCAGCCTTCCAAGAATAGATCATAGCCTGGGGAAGTCCCAAATCCAAAGACAGATAAGTCCTGCCTTCATGATCCTTAAACCTTTGTCTTTGGTATTTGCCCTGGTCTAACTCTGGACTCTGCCCCTCATTGGTGCTTAAGCCTCCAGCAAGTTTCAGAGTCATTCTGGCTTAATGACTTCAGAAACACTGGCACAGAGCTGCACTTTCACACAGCCATTTAAGCCATTTAATGATGATATAGTCATTAGACATGATATATTTAGATAAGGTGAACTGCTTTTGCATAATAATGTAAAATGCTTATACTCTTGGACAGTATGTTAAATGAACTTAATGAAAAGGAAAAAATAGGTTAACATGCTAAATTATTACCTTATGTAGCCAACAGTAATCTGAGTTTCCAGACCACATCTGCTTGTAGAATCAGAAACTATATTCAAATGATTTCAACCTAGAACTCCATCTGGTCACAGATGGAATTCAAATTCTGGGACTATTGGTTTCCACAAAGATGATGCATTCCCTTCCAGTGCCTTGAAGAATAAGGAAAGCATGACCTTGAAGTAATGAAATCACCCAGCTAACACATGTGCCCAACCAGAATGTGGATGTACAAATAGCATCCACAGCACCCTAATTTGGCATGGTGTTTGCATTAGGTGTTGGAAGATTTCGTGTACTGTCCGCTTACTGTGCTTCTGGAGCTCCTCTTCGTGAAAAGTCCACTCGTATCATAGGGAAGCCATTGACTCTTGGTGGTAGATCCTTAGATTGTTTTTCTTGAGGTAGGGATGATATTGGTTACAAAACTATCTAGAAACCATTTTTGAAGAATTGGAGAGTTATATTCTTCACACTTTTAATATTTCCCAAATTTTCTGTAGTGGATATGAATTATCTGAATGAAAAGTGGATAGACTATTAGCCTTGTGCTATTTTAAATTGCATGGCGCAAAACTAGTTGAATAAAAAAATCGACATGCAATTGGTTGTATTGGTTGTAGAAAAATAGTAGTTTTCTATGGTGGACTTTGCTTGATTTCTTGGGTCTTGCTTCATATCTTATTAGAAGATAATTTTGTCTCTAGTCAATATTTTCATCAAAAGTGCCTGTTAAAAACATGATTGCCAAATTAATAAATGCAATAGTCAATTAACAGACTGGATATTGCAGGACATTGAATTCATATTTTAAAAAATTTCTTGAGAACCTTCTCAGAGAACCCTCTAAGCAGTGATCTCTCTTACTCTTTATTTTTCCTTCATAGTACATATCAATTTCTCATATACTGGATAACTTATTTACTATAGTTAGTATTTATTATCTGTCACACACATATACCCCTTCACATACAGCTATAATCAAGTTCCATAAAGGATAGAGATATTTTGTTAACTGGTGTAACTAAAATAAATTAGTGTTTGGTATTCACAGAATTGAAACCCTTCACCCATTAAACAACTCCCCACCCCCACTACCCCCAGCCTTTGGCACTCACCAGTCTACTTCCCATCTCTATGAATTTGAATACCTTATTTACCTTATGGAATCATGCAATATTTGTTTTGACAGTTTACTTTTTAGCATATTGTCCTCAAGTTTCATTTATATTGTAGCATGTGTCAGAATTTCCTTTTTGAGGCTGAAGGATATTCTGTTGTACACATATACTACATTTGTTTATCCATTCATTCATCAATGGATATTCAGGTAGCTTTCACCTTTTGGTGGTTGTGAATAAGAGGGCAATATCTCTTTGGGACTTTGCTTTTAATTCTTTTGGACAGATGCCGAGAAGTGGGATTGCTGGGTTATGTGATAATTGTGTTTCTAATTGTGTGTTTCTGGGAGATTGCCTTACTGTTTTCCACACCTAAGCCATTCTATATTCCCAACAACAGTGCACAAGCTTTCTCCACAGCATCGCCAACAATTGTTATTTTCTGATTTTTGATAATGTTATGACTATTGTGATATTTTTTCAAAATTTAGAGAACATGTCAGGTCTCACTGCGTGTGGGAACTTAAATCTAAGTGTCTTCATATCCTCAAACCCATGTACAGCTACATTCAACTTACTTTATGCTCTCTTGAATGGTTACTTAATCTTAACCCAAAGGCGAGTTGCTTACAGTTTACCCTATTTTAGAGAAGTTAAAACCCCTGAAACAAGTGACCATGTTACTGGAGATTAGCCTTAAAGGGAAATTGATTCTAGAAATAACTAACATTTAAAATCGCTCAAGGTAAGCAATAGAGATTAATTTTGTCCCAAAAGTCATCCCTGCCCTTCGACATGTGACTTAAATGGATTTAATCCATCAGGATGGAGACAGCAACCCAGCGCAACTGGGATACTTGGACTCCAGTTGGTTTTATATGTCTAGATATCCCTATTCATCCTTGACATCCTTGTTCTTTTATTCACATATGTAGCTCTCTATTCAATCAGTGTGCCTGTGCTAGCTTGTTACGGCTGCCGGAAACCATCACACAGAGACAGATCTGTGGTGTGGCAAAGGAGACAGGAGAAAGGGAAGAATGGGACAGTTACAGGAAGCAAACAACTCTGGCAGTCTGGGGGAGGAATGGTGGACAGGGTTGGCTTTAGGTTTGGTAAGCAGATGGTGACAGGGAGCCTGTCAGATGGCGTCTCCCCAAAAGTACAAGGCTGTCACTGGGAGATTTTTGTGTCCCCATGAATGTCTTTTGAATATAGAAAGGATTATCCAAAGGAAGTTACTTGAGTTGAAAAAAAAATGCTGCTCTCCCTGAAGTTTTAAAATTCAGTTTACTAATTTTCTTATTGTTTATAAACCCAGCATTTAGCCACTCCTTTTAATTACTTTGATTAACATTGGTTTCATTTTCAAATGTAATTAAATAAACTCTTAAATATTTTTAATTGAACTTACATGGCTATTAATTCAATTTCCTTTTTAAGTGTTTTAGTAATCGAATTACAAATTCCAAATACTTAAGTAATCCCTGAAAACCTAATAAATTCTTTTTCACATTTGTCCCCCTGCTAGGGCCATGACTATTAGAGGATAGCTAGCATCCAATTGTATCTGCCATGTTGTTGTCTGGGTCTAAGGTCATTCCTGTGACAGAGGCAAGCCCACGGTGGCCTAAGAAGACTGAAGTCCCCGGACTTTGGGGGGGAGAGCTCTGTAAAGAAGCCTTCCTGGAGCAGCAAAGCTGTAGTGACCCCTTAAGCAGGGAGGCCCACCAGATGGTGAGGACCAGGGACAGGCAGATGCCGCTCACCAGCGCCCCCTGGCTGCTGTCACTTATGCAACTTGTTTGTTCTGGCTTACAGGTGTTCTAGCACCTGTTTACTCCAGGCTTATATACTCTATAAGAACATAATCGCACTCAGGTCGTTTCTTAAGTGCCTTTAGTGTTCGCTCTATTTTAAAGAACACCAAACTAGCAATTGTAGAGGATTATAGTGAACTGTACAAGAAAGACAATGCAGAATTTCAATCAACAGACCCATTTTCAAAGAAAGGCATGGGCCTAACTCAAAAGATTGGTGAATTAGTACCCATTTATAGGTTGTAAGTTAAAATAACATGTTCAAGGGTATATGTATCACTTTTTAGAACTCCCATCTGTAACCTGATTTTTTTTACTTTTTTGCTTATTTAATCAACTACCAGACCAAATCACACTGGATAAGCTACCCTCTACTACAGCTATGAAGATAAACCATAGCATCTAAACTGGATTAAGGGGAAAATAAATAAAAATTAATGAGGAGAGAATTCTGAGATCAATCCATTGGGAGGTCTAGGTAATATTAATACTAAAAGATTAAATAGATCTGTGAATTGCACATTTGGAAATGTTGCAGTCGATGATCTAGGAAAGGATGAAAAAGCCATTGAAGAGAAGGAAGTCAAGGAACTGGATTCATCTGGATGATCTTGGCCAACTCTTGCTCTTAAAAAAAGAAGTGTACTTCAGAGACTTGCACGCACTTGGTGGTCAAGAGCCTGTTGCTGTGCCCTGGAAAGGTATGGAAGTTCATTCATGGGATAGCTGAGCTAAGCAAAACCTTAAATAGTATTTGAGCCCATGCTCTTGTTTTACTAGCAATGAAACCAAGGCTTAGATTGTGGGAATAACATGGGAAGAGGGTTCAAACAGCAAGGAATGTGAAGTACAGTCATCTTCAAACAGACACCTTGGGTGGGTTGTCAGCTGGGCTGTGCCATGGCACATGGCTCTTGATTTTTTAAAGACTCAGTCTTATTGGTATCAAGAAAAGACATGTGGCACCTAGGCCTGCCAACTTCCCTTACTGGGGCCGGGTAAAACTTCCTTTTGTGAGCATATCTCAGTGGTTCACATGACCTTCCAAGGCTCTCAGAGATGGTGGAATTCTGTTGACTGCCATTTCTGTTTCAGTGCCAAGATAAGGGGGACAGAGCCACGGTCCTGGGTCTGAACCTGGAATGGGCTCCCCACTCATTGGTGGGAGTGAGAGGTGAAGGTGTGAAGGTGTCGTCCTGTAGGTGAGAGCACAGGCAGAGTGTGAGAGCACAGAGGCAGGAGACAGATTAGGGTGTGGTTGGGAGGGAGCAGATGGTGAACTTCGCCGTAATTATTCTCATCTCTCACAATCAAGCTTACCAGCTCTATTTTCCACCCTTGAGTTTCTGATCATTTTAGGCCTGTGAATGTGAAAACAAGCACTTTCTAAGGAAGCATCTTGAATGCTCTTGGTTCTTAACTCAGTGGCTGGCCGGATCCTCTGCCTCCTCTGCAGGCCACCATCAGGAGTTCCTGTTTTAGAGTGGACGGACCTTCTCATTCTCTTGGACAAAATCTCCCCCTCCGCAGCAGTCCCCGAGGAAGACTTGTTTCTGTGCTGGGGATCTGCCTGGTATTGCTGTCAATCAGTGTTAATACATTTGGCCTTTGGGAATGGCACCCCAGCCTCCCCCAGGACCACAGGCACCACAGCCCCAACTAATGTGCATACAGGACACAGATAACTCTCAGCTCCAGGCGGGGCAACTCTTCACAGCAGAGGCCAGAGAACTGACAACAGCGCACAGACTAAGCCTCCAAAGGGCAAGGGGATTGTGGCCAACTGCTGCCCCCTAACTACCCAGCCCTTCAGTTTCAACTTCCAGAGTCTAGGCACAGATCTTTGCTTCTCCATTCTGCTCTTTCTCACTCCTAGAAGTCAACTTAAGCATCTCCCTGGCTCTGGTCTCAACCCCCTACACTTTTTTCTGCACATGGGCTAGTTAACCTTTGAGGCAATCTTCTCCAAAATGCACAAGTGACAGGGTGATCATTTTTAAACTAAAATTGCTTAAGAGACATCAGGTGAAGAAATGATACTCTAACCCTCTGTCTTTATGTAAGTGATGAATGAATCTCCCCTGTGATGGATACTCGCCTGTACCAGAGGGTAAGAGACATCTTTATCAACAGGTAAGGAATTCCACGTTTGTTTGACCTGCATAAATAAACCTTTTAGTTCCTCACAAAATTAGTACCCAAACCAAAAATTTCAAGAATTCTTTTGTCTAAAATGTAGCTCATTTTAGAGATACCATATTTATATGGCACCCCATGCCTTTGAAATTAAGTTGGTCTTCTTCTCCTGTTAAGCTGTCTTGTGTCAATTTAGTTATTTTCTAGCTAAAAGGACCTAGAAAGTTTGAGATTTTTCCTCTGCAACAGCTGCATGTGGAAGATTGTGTTTCTAAAAGTAGCTAATCCCACATGCTCTTTTGGAACCTTGACACTCCACCCTCAAGAGATGAGGTCTAGGTCCCCTCCCACTGAATTGCGTTCCCTTTGTGACCGACCAATAGAGAAAGGCAACATGATGCTGCGTTCCTTTGGAGGCAAGGTCATGAAAAGCACTGTAGCAGCCACCTGACTCTTGGGATTCACCATGCACAGGAAGCCACTACGCTTTGAGGGAGGTCAGGCCTGTGGGAAGGCCCATGTAAAAAGTAGCCAAGACTGCTGACCCTTAGCCCTGGCCAGACCCCCAGCCCACCCCCAGCACTGACTGGCAGGCACACGATTTAGTCCTGTGGTGTTGAAAGGGAACCCTCCTGCCATCAGTCAAGCCAACAGGCTGAGCCCATGTGGAGCAGTTGAGTCTTCCCCTATGAGCTCAACTCAACACACAGATTCCTGAGACAAACAAATGACTGTTATTGTTTTAAGCCACTGTTTAGGTAGTCATACAGCAATGAAGAACCAAAGCACTGGGAATGAATCACTTCCCAGGGTCATTTTGTCAGTTCCAAGTCCCTTCATGCTCAACTCTCTTCTCCCCAGCAGTCCCATTCTGGAATCCTTCAGTCTTCAGAGAGTCCTTCCAGACACGTATTCCTGCCATGTCCTCTGCCGCCTTGCCTTTGCCCATGCTCTTTCCTCTGCCCAGAAGCGCATCTTCCCGTGGTCAATTGTCACTCACTCTTTCCTAATTCTGGGATGTCTTCAAGACTCAGCTCAGGAATCACCCACTCTAGAGGCTTGATCCCCCTCCTCAGTTTGGGCCCACAACCACCCATGTGTCATACCCACAGGCTCTGTCTTATGTTCACTCCTGCCTGGCACTGTAATGTGCAGTACTGCACTTGTTCAACAAGATGGTGAGCTTCTTGTGCGAAGACTGGAACCTGTTTGTTTTTGTAAAACAAGAGATTAGCACAGTGCCTGCTGCAGACTGAATAGTTTGCATCTCCCAAAATTCATATATTGAAATACTAATACCCAGTGCTATGAGGGTGCAGGGCCTTTGGAAGGTGATTAAGTCACAGGGTGGTGCCCTCATGAATGGGATTTGTGTCCACATAAGAGAGACCCAGATTGTTCCTTTCCCTCTTCACCACGTGAGTGCACAGAGAGAACAGCTGACTATGAACTATTCACCACACTGGATCTGCCAGCTTCCCGGCCTCCAGAGCTGTGAGGAATCAATTTCTGTTACCCAGTCAATGGAATATAGTTATGGCGCCTGAATCCTAAACAGACTTAAACAGCATTCTAAGGAAACCAGCAAGACCTCACTGGAAGAATGTGAGAATGTGATGGGCCCCTGGGAGCTGAGAAGTCTGCTCAGGGGCCAGGTGAGACTCACCCAGCGTCGGCAGCAATTGGGTAGACTGCGGGGGTCTGGACACCAGGTGTTAATGAAGGATCCAGCTAGAATAACCAGTTATTCTTGAGGCAACACAAATCCTACAGGCTGGTGAAAATTAGGACGACGGGATCCCTGCTTTTAGTAGCTTAGTAGAATTGGGCTTAAAAATCTTTCTCTTCCTACTAGTTCTTCTAGAAAGCAAGATGCGAAAACCTAGACAGCACCCACCCCTTGCAAGCTGGCACCTGTGAAGAGACATGAGTGTTTGGTAGCTCAGACGGAAGAACTAGCCCCACTGAGCACGGCCACAGGTCTGCCTGGGTGTGCCTCCGCTTTCTGTTTCACGGGAATCAGCTGTCTCCTCCTTAAGTCTTGTTTCTAAACGTGGTACAGTGATTGTACAGTGATGAAGTTTTCTCCAGGGGAGACTGAGTTACTGGCCTCCGGAGACTCTTGGCTGCCCTAAGCCACCCTTAAATTTTGCTTTCAGTCTCAAATAGGCCTCTGCAGGTGATGACAATAGAAAAGGGGTAAATGTATTCCTATTATTCGCTTGGTTAGAATTCATTGTGGTATCTTGAGACCCAGCAAACCTCTCTTAGATTTCAGACTTTCAAGGCACTTAAAAACCCCACTTAAAATGCACAGTTTATTAAAATTCCGAGTTTGATGAACTTCCCTCTTGTCACAACCACAGGCCTTCTGTCCAAGCAGTTGCTGAGATAGGTTCCCCTGGTCAAACCTTTCTCACCTGCAGCAAAGATCTCTGAAGCATACTGGCTCCTTCCTGCACGGCAGATTCGCACAAAGATCTCTCTCATGGCTGCTTCTCTCTGTCCCCTAGAGGTCCGTGTGCTGAGTCCCTGGGTTGCAATCCAAGCCACCCCAAATGCAGTGACACAATGGTGCTTTTGTGTGAGCTGCAAGTCATCAGGAAGACAGCAGGGGCCCAGAGCTGACGTACACAGCACACCTGCCCAGCCCAGCCCTCAGGGGTCCTGGCAGGCAGAACTTTTCCAGGGCCCTGGGCCTCATTCCATTCCTTCTGCCCCCAGCGCTGGAGCCTCTCTCCAGCCTGCTGCTGGCTCCAGCTGCGCTTCTCCTGGCCTTGCCTTCTCAAGTATGCAGATGCCCAGAGCCTAGGACTAGACCCCACACTCCCAGTTGTTGGACCAGTCATGACTAGAGCTGCCCGCGCCCCACCCAGAGTTTGAGGTTAAAGATAAGCTGGTTGCCTGCCTCCCTCAGAGCTCAAGGACCAGTCTTCCTGCTTTTCATGAAAGCTTCAGGCTGCAGCACTTCTGGCCAGAGGAGGGCCAGTCAGTTGAGAGCAGCCCTAGGCAGCAAGGCTACTGCAGCAAAGCTGGGGGTTTTAAGTGACAGCAGAACTTTTATTTGGGGTTCTGAGGGGATTGCATCTGGGAATCACCACTGGAAGAATGTCATCTCCAATGTGGCGGAAATGCAGAGCTTATATAGCCTGCATTTAAGGCTATATATACAATGCCTCCTATAGGTCAATGAATTAAAAAAAAAATTAAGGGGAAATAAAAATATAGAAAAAAGGAGAGATACTTGCCTGTTATTGTAGTAATGGATTGTCCCCTTTGAAGCTGGGGTCCAAGAAGTATTTGTTTTATATCTGTGAGGTGCCATTTCTCCAAACTCCCCCAAAGCCAGACTGTGTTAGGATTCTGGTTCAATGAAGGTGATAGTTGCAGTTGTCCATCCCCATGACAAGTTTGTGTGTGTTTGGGGGGTAGGGGTCCTGCAAAAGGCCTACTTTCCTAAAGGCCTCCCTGACTCCATTTGGCTGTGCCCTTTATCAATGCTAATTCCGTGATTTCTTAGTCATCCCCCCAGCGGCAAGTTCCAGAAAGATGGAGTCGGGCTGGAGATGAAATATTGAGGGAATCAGGCAGCTCTGACCCCAGCCTGCAATCTGGGTGCAGCCCTGGGGTGCAGCGCTGGGTGCAGCGCTCTCCAACCCAGCTGCCACCAGCCACACTCAGATGACAATCACTTGAAATGTGGTGAGTACAAGTGAAGACAGGCTTACGTGTAACACACCAAACTGAGAATACCAAAAATGTGAAAGAACTTGTCAAAAACTTTTTCATTGTGATAACACTGAAATTATAACACTCCAGATATATTGTATTAAATGAAGTACATAATTAAAATTTATTTCAACCCTTCCTTTCATCTACTTTTAAAATGTATCTATTGGGAAATTTAAAGTGGCATAATAGGGTTGCATTATGTTCTATGTCCTGCACTGTTCACTGGCCTAAATTCTGAGGTTCCTCCACCTGGGTCCCCGTAGCTTTCCAGCCCAGGCCTCTAATTGCCATACAATACAATATTTTCATGTGCAGATACATTGCATCCATGACAAGAAAGCTATGAAACAGCAGCAGTGAGAGAATTAAAAAAGCTTTTGGAAATTACATGTCTTGATTAATAGACTTATTCAAAGGGGATGTGCAATAATTTTGAGAAAATCTAAAAATGAAGAGACAAGAAAATTCTAGGATATGAAAACTAACAATCAACTACTGGAGTTCCTACACCCCGAAAGGGGGAGGAAATGGTAGGAAGAAATTCATCTCAAGTGCTGGGAGACAGATTGGAGGGATGTTCCGGCAGGGTCAAAGCTACGCCCTCATCTGTCACAGCAGGAAGTTGATAAAAACTGTCTAAAACTGAAAACTGAGAATAAGCAGCATAACCTTATTTAGACATTTGATCCAGAAGCAAATACTGAGTGATGGTCTGCCAGGAAAGGGATAATAGTGGCATTGCGAGGACAAGTGAACCTCTCAGTTCAGGCTTGTGGACCAAGGAAAATACGGGAAAAATAACCCCAGCTGCATTAAGACATAAATGTGAAAAGCAAGGCTTTAGAGGATACCATAAAACATTATTTTTATGAATTTGAGATGGAAAAAAAATTATAAGCAAGGCACAAAAATGTGTAAATCCTGAAGGAAATAATAGACAAATGCAATTCTAATTAAGAATTTCTACTTAAAAGACACACACAATTCTGTTTCTATAAAGATAAGTCATGAAATGGGAGAAATTACTTTCAATGCATTCTTGACACTAAGAACTTTTAAAAAAGGAATATAAAATGGGCCAAAGTTATGTATGCATAAATAATACATAGAAGAGCAAACAAAAATGGTTTTACAAAAGTATCAGGATGGTCATCCAATCAGCCAAGAGGAAAATGCAGATTAGAATCAAATTGGGTCTTGTTCATACCCAATAGGGAGTCACAGTCTGCTGGTGTGTAAGTAGGTGTGACTGCTGGTAGGAATGTAAATTGATACAACCTCCTCCAATCTCCGACGGGAAGGAATCAGCAATACCTAATCAACTTGAACATAAACATACTGTATGGCTGAGGAATCCCAACACTAGACATATGCCAGGAAATTTCATATATCTCTTCCATAAATATGTATGTATGTCTAGATATGTACACACATTTCCCTAATTTACATAATTCCATGAAAAGATCATCCTTTAATCCTTTATATATAGAGATGGAATTTTCTGATCTATATG
Source organism: Scalopus aquaticus (assembly GCA_004024925.1). Taxonomy (NCBI): domain Eukaryota; kingdom Metazoa; phylum Chordata; class Mammalia; order Eulipotyphla; family Talpidae; genus Scalopus; species Scalopus aquaticus. The sequence continues at coordinate 171,385 of PVIJ01000083.1, forward strand.
CTGTATGTGTAGCTATATACATATTCACACACACATATAAGAAGACTAACAAGAATGGTCATAGCAGCACTATAATAAATAATAAAAAACTGTAAACAAACAACATCCACTGACAATAGGCTAGCTTAGGTTATTTACACAAAAAATGTAAATACAGCTCTAATAATGAGCAACTATGGTCATAAGAATCTACATGAGCTTGCAATTTGACTAAAAAATTCGCAGCAGAATGCATGCTATTTAACATTATTTATAGAACAGCTAAAATACACAAAATAGTGACAGATGTTATTTAAGGTTATATATGCATATACACACATGAAATAAAAACAGATAAAATGAATCAAATGATTAACAACAAATTCAGAACAATTGCATCAGGGGAAGGGGAGAAGACTTAATCAGGAAGGGACACAGGCTCATAACCTGCATTGGTAACACTTCGTTTCTTAAACTGAAGTGGATGTCACTGTGTTAAATCTATTTTTCTTCTTAAGAAAATTTGGCCCAAGCCTGACTGACACATCTAGATGACTTATTGAACTTAATTTCTCTAGCTGCCCGTGTTGTCTCAGAGGGTGATATGTGTAAAAAATACGAGTTTTTTTATTCTTCAGATATCAGTAATTGCTGTTTTTTAAATTCAATGTATTATAGGAAAAGCCATTAATAGGGAGTCTTTATTTCTAATTTGACTTAGACATTTTAGCAAGATGTATTTGCAATCACACTTATTAAATGAACATTTGAATTGTTCTGGCATTATTACTGATAGAAAATACTGTTGCTCAAAACACAGTCATATAAAATTATGAAACATTTTTTAGATGTGAAAATCAGAAGTTTGTTAACATATTCTGAACTATATTCTGTAACTGTATTTATATAGTTTATTTAGCCAATGTTATCCATGAATTAGTGATTTATTCATTGATTGAACAAATAATGCGCACTTACTACATGCCAGGCAGTAGGCTGAGTCTTGGGGTACATAAAAGAGGGAAAAAAACTGTGAAAATTGTTTGCCTTTGGGGAACTTACATTCTAGTGTGGGTGAGGAAAACAATAAATCATAAACATAGTAAATGAGTAAATTGCCTATTTTATTAGAAAGTGGTCAGTGCTATGACAAAATAGAATGAGGAAAGTAGGCTATGGATTATGGGGAGCAATCATTGTGATATTGGATGCATAATTTCAAATAATAGTCAAGAGTGTCTCCCCAAGAATGTGACATTTTAGCAAAGGCTGAAAGGATAACAAATGTTCTCAACAGATGGAAGAGCTAACCGAATGTCCCTAATGTGGAAACATGCCTGATCTCTTTGAACAATTCTGTGAAGAACACATACTCCGTGTGTCCCGAGCTGAGTGAGCAAGGCAGAGAGTAATAGCAGGCAAGAGGAGAGCAAGGCAGAGCATGGCCATAATGGAATATTGGCTTTAACACCCAGTCAAATTCTAGGCAGATGACAGACACTTTTTTTTAAACAGCTTTAATGATAACATTGATATGCCATAAATATTTAAATGTACAAGTTGATAAAATTTGCTGTCTCTATAGCCTTGTGAAACCATATTCAAGTCTAGATAATGAACATACCCATCCAACCCCAACCCCACATAACCACTGACCTGCTTTCTGTTTCTAAAGGTTCTAGAAAATTTTCATTTTCTAGAATCATACAGTCTGTACTACTTTTGCCTGGCTTTTTCAGTGAGTATTGATTTTGTGATTCATCCTCGTTACAGGTGTCTACAGCTCACTCCTTTTTATTGCAGAGTAGTGTTCCATTGTAAGGATATGCCACAATTTATCCATTTACCTGTGGATATTTGAATTGCTTCCAGTCTTTTACTATTACACATAAAGTTGCCATAAAATTTGTGTACATGTCTTGTGTACATGTGTTGTTTTTTTCTCTTGGGTGAATGCCTACAGTGAGAAGGCAGGATCATCACCACAGGTGCATGGTAAGTAATGTTTAACTTTTTAAAAACCAAACTGTTTCCTAAATTTGTGTACCCCACCATCAGGAAATGAGAGTTCTAGTTGCTCCACATCTTCACAAGCACTTTTAGAAAGGCCAGTCTTAAATTTCAGACATTCTAGTATGTGTGAAGTGGCATCTCATTGTGGCTTTAACTTCTATTTCCCTAATGGCTAATGATGTTAAACATCTTTTTATATGCTTGCTTGTCATCTGAATCTCTTCTTTGGTAAACTGTATGTTGAAATCTTTTGCCCATTTTAAAAGCTGGTTGTTTATTTCTTATAGAGTATTCAGTCTTTATTCTGATAAAGCCCTTTATAGTGATATGACTGGCAAATATTTTCTCCCAGCCTATGACTTGTCTTTTTACTCAATTTACAGTGTCACCGAAAGAACAAAAGTTAATTTCGTGGGTATAGAGCATGCCTTTTGATTTTCTAACTAAGAAATCTTTGCCTAACTAAGAATTTTTTTGCCTTTATTGTCATATATTTAGGACAATGATTTGTTTGGGTGGATTTTTTTTTAATGTTTAAAGTTACAAACCAAAATTTAATTTTTTAGCCAGAATCATTGTTCTCTATTTTCAATAACTTCATTCTTTACTCTCACTGTAACAAGCTCTGTCCACATGACAGAAATCACTGCCTCTGATAATGTTTTACAACTTCATCTACCAAGACTGAGTTTGACTGAATTCTCCTGGTTCCCAGCCCATAGATTGAAGAGGAAATCTCTGATTGGCTCATATTAAGGAGTTTCTGGGACAGTTAACTATGGCATAGAGACGGGAACTATGTGCAAGTTTTGAGGAGTGGTAGGAAGAGGTGGAGCTTCACAGAAAGGTAGGACTTGTACCACGTAAAGCGTGCAATACAAAGTAGTCCTGAGATTGGAACTCGTTAGCCAGTAGCTGGTTCCCAGCCAGTAGAAATAGGTTTCTAGAGTGCTGGGAGATAAAGCAGGTTATGGAGATAAAAATGAATACAGATGGAGGTCAATTATTGCTTGGGAAATGGAGAAAGGTGAGGGTCACTTCATTCAACGTCCTTCCAACATCTGGTTTCTGGTATTCCTGGCTATACAGCAGAGGAAGGCAGGTAAAAACCTCACTTTATAGAATCCCTGGCTACTCAAGTTCCAGACATCACTTACGGCCTACCGCCTGATACAAATGGGGGAGATTGAATTTGGAACCAGTCAAGTTCAGAAAGACTGAACCTGAGGCGGCTACTTCACTAGTGAAAGGAGGGTGTATGCGAGCGGCTCTGGAGCCAGCAGCTGGGGGTGTTCGCTGATTCCGCAGTCCCCTCCTGTGTGGTTCTCGTAAATGGCTTTGAGAGTGGCTCCTGGGAGCGCCTCGTAGATCTGCTTTCCAACTTCCAAGCATTCTATAAATCATTCAGTAGCCTGTGATAAATCCTTTTCTACTTCAGCCAGCTCTAGTAGATTCTGTTCTTTGTGGCTGAACCCTGTATTAAGTACAATGTGGGGACAAACTCTTAGAAAACTGAGGCAGAAGCCATGGCTTCCCAACTGCCCCAGTGCCATGAGGCCTAACCTGGGGTGATAGAATACTGACGGTGAGATCCAACATTGTCCTGGGGTCAAGCTTGGCCAGAATATGGCAGCTTAGTAGACCCAACATTTGGGCAAGGAGAGAGTCATTGGTGAGGAGTTCACCAGAACCTCATATCAGCTGTTGTGACCAGTGACTCCTAGGTTATCAGGTTGAAATAGGGGTCCCAGCTGCTGCTACCTCAGGGCGTGACAGATTGAGGGCTGGCCCCAGCGGGAGCCATGGACAATCTGATTGTTCCATTTATAATCCTGATGCATATTCCAAAGTGAAACCCCCGCCAGCGTGCCCAGACCTGAACGATGCTGCTGTCAGCGTTCTCAGGTCTCATCAGCAGTGGGCTCAGGGGAGCTGCAGCCGGAAATGGCTTCAGCTGTGCGGATATCACCCAAGCAAGCCCAAAACAGGAGACGTGGTGCCAGGGGTACCAATGTTGTTGGAGGGCAGTGCCACCGGAGTCTGGGGCTGGCCACAGGCTGCATGTGCTGTGGGCCTCTCTCTCCATGGCTCCGTGGGGGTGCTGGCAGCTGTGGTGCCACCTCAGCAGCACCGCGACAAACACCTCCAGCTGTCACTGTGTGTTGGGTCCTCACTTACCTGTGAGACCCTCGCTCTAAGCTCTTGCTGAAGGGGAAATGCCATCTAGTATGAGCAGCCTTTGGCTCGGACTACTGGGCAGTGTGGCCCCTACCTGGGCTAGGATTGCTGGCTGTTTGTGGCCTTAGAAACCTTTCCTTCCTCCAATTTCCTTCTCTCTCTTACCCTTTTGTTCATATACTCCATTGTTGCTGCACTCTAAGCTTGAGTGGGGTCTTACAGTTTCAAGGACATGGGTGAGAGCCCACAAAGTGACCTGTTCCCCAGCCTTTATGCTGTTTTAAGTTCTGGCAGAAATCCAACCTCCCCACTTCGCAGAAGGAAGTAGAGAGACAAGACATTTAAAATTATGAATTTAAGATTAAGGGGAAACTCCCATCTAGACAGTGTGACCAGCTCCTAGTACATACAGGGCCTCAGCAGACTGTGCTCAGATGGTGTCCTTGCTCGGGCATGGCCCCTGAATGGAATATATTTCATTCATAGTTGGGGACTCCCCACCACCTACTCTCCTTCAAGCACACATGCGCTGAGCCAGCCCTGGACATGAGGGTTACAGCGGGGCCACCAGGAAGCGGCAGTGACAGCAACTGTAACCCAGGGGAGAGCAGCAGCCGAGAAATCCGACAAAAGGTTTGTGGCCATTTTCCATGTGTCAAACAAAAGTGAAAGCAGTCTCCTAAGGACCAAATTTACACTGATCAATGAAGCGCTTCGCCAACGAGGTGGTAAGAGGTTGTTTAATTATAACAGTGCAGTGGGGCGTATTACATCCAACATTTGTTTTACATCTGAAAACCCTGGAAATGAAAATGAATAGATTCATGCAGGAGTGCACTTACTTGTGGGGGACCAAAGATTCTGGGCAGATCAGCAATTACTCATTTTCCCTGGAATTCATTTCTCTGATGGAAACCCAAAAAGTGATTTCAAGAAGGAAAATCATTGCATGGAAATCTGGCAGGTTTTCACAAGAACTGAATTGCTCTTTGTTTCCTGACCTGCAATATGAGGCTGCAGCTGAAGTGTGTCTCTGCTGCGTTAGCAGATGACAGCTTGGCTCACGGGCAGGCGAGGCTGCCTTGGACTGGACTCTGGGGCATTCCGGAGTGTCCGAAGGGGAATGGACCGCCGGGACCCTGAAGGTTGTGGACACTGACAGTGGCACAACAATGACAGAGGACCCCAAAGGAAAGGCCTGGGGTTCTGAAGGCAACTGGCAGGTGTGGGCCAGTCCAAATCAGGATCAAACTTTATTAGTTGTCATAAGATGAGAGAGAGAGAGAGAGAGAGAGAGAGAGAGAGAGAGAGAGAGAGAGAGAGAGAGAGAGAGAGAGAATGAACTTAACAAATCCACCAATCTCGTTCCTGTGTGAGTTGTCAGCACGAGTTCCTGTCTGGCCATACTTAGCCCCATGCCTGGCCCAGTGCAGCTACTCTCAAATAAATAATTGTTGAGTGATAATGAAACCAAGATGAACTGAGAGTAAGGAAATGCCTGAGATGGCAAACCAACCAAACTATAGGTGAATGATGTTTTATGTTATTTTTTTTAAGGTGGGTCAGATGTGAGCAACTGATGATAGAATCTGGTGTTGGAATCTGGAAGCTTAGCTGTGTCCTTAATAGAGGAGTTGGGAGTGCTCTCAGAATTCTAGGAGGTGAGGAGCGGGAGAGGGACTGGGAAGGAATAGAATAACTGCCAATGTTAGCAAGATTATTGAAGTAAATGAGCTTTCTGGCTCCCTTCCAGCCAGACCTCAGCCCCAGCCTGCCAGCAGCAACTGCAAACAGGCCAAAGGCAGGCCTCCTCCTCCCCCAGCCCCCACACTCCGGGTGGGCTGCAGCCCAGATATGAAACAATATAAATGATTACTGAGTAAGGTCCTTAATCCAGCACTTTGCAAACCTTAAAGCTGTCTGATGGAAATTGATTATATTTTCCCCCAGAGTTAAATGAATTAGGCATTGATACAAAGCTCTCTCTTACTCCCAGTACACAGATTACATATATTTTTGAGATCACCTATGGTCATATAAATCAGAGGGCAATTAAGTTCTTCCCAGATCTGGCGGAGAGAATGTCAAAACCAGACAGAGAAAAATCGTTTCACCTGGCGGAACATCAGCAAATTCTTTGTGTTATTAAATCAAGTGCCATTTTGTCAAATGCCAATGAAGAAAATATTTTACATACTAGACAGCGCTCCAGTTTCCTCTGGGATCCAACTATGTATGCTTTGCAGACCCGGGGTACATCTGGGGGTAAGGCAGGGAAGGAATCTTTAACAGCAGTGCAGAAATTACAGAGTACACAGAAACTTTCTTTCATATCCATTCGAACGATACTCCAAAAGGTGTGATGAAAGATCTGTCCTCAAAAAACTCACATAAGGTGTTCAGCATCAAGGAGTCAGGATGCCACAAAAAAGTTTGAGAGTTTCTGCAATAAAAATAGCTAATTGGATTATGCCAACATGTACCAAATTTATCGACACTGTACATCATACGTCAGAAAATCCTGAGAAGCAGGCATGGGGAGCTGTGTTTTGGGGCATCTGTTTGGCTATGGGGAGCTCACTGAGGTATAGTCTCTCCAGGCTATTAGAAGTTCATTTTCCAAAAATGGGCAGAGGAGCTAAACAGATACCTCTCCAAAGAAGAAATACAAGTGCCAACAGGCAAACGAAAAAATGATCATCATCACTTATCATCAGGGAAATACAAATCAAAACCACAATGAGATACCACCTCACTCCAGTGAGAATGGCCTGTAATCAAAAAAAGAAAAAAAAAAACGAAATCAGAAACATCAAATGAAGATGTAGACGTGGGGGGAAAGGAATTCTCATACGCTGCTAGTGTGAGTGCAGACTGATCCAGCCCCTGTGAAACACAATATGGAGGTTTCTCAAAATATTAAAAGTAGATAGACCATATGACATGCCAGTAATTGCAACTCCTCAGCATATATCCAAAAAAATGCAAAAATACTAATTCGTAAAGATATATGCACTTCTATGTCCATTCAGTACTATTTATAATAGCCAAGTTATGGAAACAGTCGATGACAGATGACTAGATTAAGAAGATATGGTATAGATACATGATGGAGTATTATTCAGCTATAAAAAAGATGAACGGCCATTTGCAACAACATGGATGGACCTGGGGGGATTGTACTAAGTGAAATAAGCCAGAGAGAGAAAGACAAATACTGGCTGTTTCGCTCATATCTGTAATATAAATAAACTAAACAAGGAACCGATAGAACTAAACCAAAACAAAGTCTAGAAATGACTGCAAAATTGAATCTACTAGAGAGGGAGGGTGTAGGAGGACCCCAGGGATGCATAATAAAGAGAGATGGGCGCTCGGGGGTGGGTGGGGTGTGGTGATGCACCTCTGAGGAGGTGTGTACCTATTCCTCTGAATCATATACAATGTGTAAACCAATGGCACCTAATGTTAATTAATTTTTAAAAATTAGAAGTTCTATTTTTTGGGGGTGGTGAGGGAGAGGAGTCACTATAGGAGGTGTATTTTTGATGACATGTGTTTTTTTGATTCTGGAAAAAGGGTTCAGGTTGGAGATTCCACAAAGACAATTCTAGAAGCTCCCCAGGCAACTTCTTGGTATCTGGGATTGAGGAAAAAGCACGACAGGGACCCTTAGGTTTCCTTTTAGATCAGTGCTGATTCAATAGAAATAACATGAGCAACAGGTGTAATTTTAAACTTCTCAATAGCCATATAGCTGACTTAATTTTAGTAATATATTTTATTTAACTCAATCTACATAAATATTTTTAATATACATAAATATTTTTATTTCAAAATGTAGTCAAGGTAAAAAATTAGTGACTTTTTAAAAATAAGATTAAATTCCAGTATATATTTGACACAAGACACTTCTTTCAACACTCACTTGCCACGTTGGCCAAGGCCACCCTCTGGGACAGCTCAGATCTAGCCTGGCAAACTGCAGCCTCAGCACAATAAAGGAAGTCAGCTGCTGGGCTCGCCCTGGTACATGGAAATGTTTGGGCTCATTTCTCTGTTTTTCCCTCTGTGATGGTTAATTTTGTATCACTTGACAAGGCAGCTGAGAAGGGATGCTGAAGGGTAGGGCCTCCCAAAAATGCTCAGATAGGCCTTCCTAAGACATGTCACTTTGGCATGTGTATTATTTGAATTGAGGTCAATCAAGGTTCTGCAGGTTCATAAAAAATTTTTACCACTCCCTTATTTACTATGTAGAGGAATGAAAATTGGTGCTATTGCCCACAATTAGGGTATTTTGTTTGTTTATTTGTTTGTTTGTTTGTTTTACCAGAAAAACATTTCTATAAAAGAATCTATCTATATGATATAACAAACATCTAATTACAGAGCAACTGGTCTTTGTCCTATAAGCCATGCTTTCTTCATCCTGTGAGTCCCCCTCCTCTCTCCTGGAAGCCCCAAGTCCTATCTCATTCGTAATATATACCCTCATTTGGCCCACTGGCTTGGAATCCACATATATCTAGATTGCCCATAATTTCCCCATAATTAAATTTGTTCTTCCACTAATCTGCTGATATTAATTTGACTGCTGGACCAGCCTGAGAAGAACTTAGAGGGGTAGGAGGAAATTTCATTTCCTTCTGAATAATGTGGAAAAGCATTATTTCTGGATATGTTTGTGAGGTTGTTTCTAGACTATATTAGCACTTGAATTGGTAGATTAAGCAAAAAAGGAGACCCTTCCCATTGCTGGCGAGCTTTATCCAAACCCCTGAGGGGTTGATAAGTCAGAAGTCAGAGGAAGGGGGAATTTGCTGTCTGACTTGGGACATCCAGCTTTTCCTGCTCTTGTTCTCAGGCCTTAAGATTCTGATTGAATTATACCATGAGTTTCCCCACTTGCAGACAGCAAATCATGGGTCTTACCAGCCTCAATAACTGTGTGAACCAAGTCTTACAATAAATCTCATTCTACACATCTGTGGTATCTTATCGGTCCCGTTTCTCTTGAGAACCCTAGCACACCCATTATAACAGGAAATCTTGAGAATGCTTACTCATCACAGAGTCCTCTAGGCCTTGACATTCAATCAATATGTGGCTTACCAGATAAATAACACTGTTTTGTTCTTTACTTTTCAGAGAGTACCCTGTGATCTGTCTCTGCAATAACCCCTAAGTACTTCCTGCTTCTTCCAAATCATGTCCATGTAACACCCAGTGCTGATTGGACTTATTTATCTATAGCTGTGGTTGCTTCTCTCCATTCCTTTTGTCTCTTTAACCTTTGAATACCTGAGATTATATTGAGTATTATACATAGCAAGCAATCACATTCTATAAAAGCAAACATAATAGAATTCTTTTCAGTGATAAAGGAACAAGAATTTGCCTTCTAGGCTGACAAGAGTGTGAGTCCTATTAGGTGTGTGTCTGGACACACCTCTGATTCACTCCTCAGAAAAATTTTTGCAATCTCCATGTCCCTATCTCCAACTTAGGGCTGAAGGGAGAGGTCCATCTTGGTGTCCTGAAGGAGCTCAGTGAAGGGAAGCATGATTCTCCCTGGTACCCACCATCCCCTAGAAACTCTCCATGGAAGCATCTGGAACACCACTCAATCATGGTCACCTGCTCAAAAAGGGACCCGTGGAAGGCTGTTTAAGGGCTCAGCTCAGAGCAGGTACAGGCGGGTTTGTAGCCAACCCCAAGAAACATTGATTTACTTCCTTTCCCTCTTTCTGTGTTTCTGCATATGTGTCTGTCTGATTTCCTGGCTATGTGAGATCTTAGCACACAGGAAACCAAGCCTGTCTGGTTCCCTGGTCTTGAGGCCTAGTATGCAGGTAGGCAGAAAGTAGAAACTCATTTCTGCCTTCGGGGTGTGGTCACACAGTGATGTTCTCCACCTTTTACCAAGATGCAAATGACCTCTCCCAAATCCTAGGAGACCAAGTTGCTGATCATTTTGCATTTCACTTTTCCTTTTGTAACATGAGGGAGAAAGACTGCTTCAATATTCCTAGTCTGTTTGCAGAGATACATGCTAATAGCAGGAAAATGTTATTTCCCAGCACTGTGGAGGTGGGAGGGTGTCTGGTATAACCCAAAAGAGAAAGACCTGCCCCAAAGGAATAAGCTCTGGAGCCAGCCCTTCCTGCTCTGTGATTTTAGTATAAAAGTACAATGGTCTGGACTTGCAGGTTTTCCCTTGGCAAGGCAACACATCCCAGCAGCCAAAAAGGCCCACTTGGGAGCCAAGAGTTCTAAGCTCCTGTGTAGGTCTAAAGTCGATTGGCTGCATAATCTCAGGCTCCCCAGTGAGGAGGCCAGATCTGCCCAAAACTGTCCAGAAGCTTTATTCATTCATTAATTATTTAAATTTTTAAAAAAGATTTCTTTTATTTATGCATACAAGCTGGGGTGCAGGCCAGAGGTGTGGGGGCGTGAGAAGGTTCACCAGAGACAGAGTGGGGAGCAGAACAGGCGGATCATCAGAAACACACTGCAGAAACACACTGCTGAGCAGCGGGCGAGGCAGGAGAGGTCTGCTGTGCCATGTGGGAATCTCCCCGGCCTGACACTGAACTCATGCAGCAGCTGCTGACAGCTCCACAGCGCTGCGCTTAACCCATTGTACCACCAGGGAGGCCCTAATTATTTAAATTTTAAAAATATTTATTCATTTCAAAATAAAATGGTCAATACATTACATGTTAACTATATTGTCCACATAAAAATGAGAATACTGTTGCTTGACATTATAACAACTTGGTTTTCTTTAAATTGCATTATTTTCATTTCAATCAGGTTGGTCTTTAACACTGCATATGATTTAGAGGTACAGGTTCACACCTCTTCAGATGTATGTTACCACACCACGCCCACCACAAAAGCAACCATAATCCTCCACCACAGTCCATCGGGCCCCTTCCCCATTTGCTCCCCAAGTCCAGGGGCTTTAAAGTGCCAAGAGTGTTTGAAGCTCATACAGGCTCCCCACACTGCCTTCCAGTCTGGGTCCAGCTCTGCCCCTGGGATCCACCCAGCCTCTCCTTCCTCCATCTCACCTCCTGCCCCATGGCCATTTTATTGCTTTCCCCCATATTTTTGTTTCTTTTTAGTAATTCTTCCAAAAGGAGGATAGGTTTGGAGTCTTGACCTCTATGGTAAGGGAAATAAAAGCAAAAATAAACACTTGGAATTACTTCAAGTTAAAAAAATTTACAAGAAAATATAAGAAGACTGAAAAGACATCCCACTGGATGGGAGAAAATATTTACACAATATAATATAAAAAAGAGGTTAATATCCAAGATATTTTTAAAACTCATACAGTTAAACAATAAAAAAATTATCCAATTAATAAAAGGGCCACAGATATGAACAGACAATTCACCAAAGAGGATATCCACAAGGTCAATAGACATATGAAAAAAATGTTTGTTATTGCTTCCAGGTAAAGAGACACAAGTTAAAACCACAATGAAATACCCTCTCACTCCCGTGACAATGGCACATACTAAAAAGATCCCCAACAACAGGTACTGGAGAGGATATGAAGAAAGTGGAACCCTACTGCACTGTTGGTGGGAATGTAAACTGATGTGGTCATTATGGAAAGTGATCTGGATTGATATTAAAAAAGTGAAAATAAAAACACCATGTGACCCAGCAATCTTACTTCTAGGCATAAATCCCAAGAACATAAAACCATCAACTAAGAATATTGTATGTTCTGCAGTATTTATTGCAACACTATTTACAAAAGCTAGGACATGTCCATCAATAGATGTTTGGATCAAAATGGGCTATATCCACATGATGGAATTCAGCCATAAGGAAAGATGAAATGCAGCCATTTACAGCAAAATGGGGAGAGTTCTGGGAGTTATTTCCAGTAAAGCAAGTCAGAATGGCAAAGATAAATACTGGTCATTTACATAGCAGATGATTAGACGTAGTAAAATACTTACAAGAACCAGCAGACATTAATAAGCACTGTGAGGGCACTGAGCTAACAGGGAGTGGGGTGTGAGGCAGGGCCAAGGGGTAGAACAGATGGCAGAGGGGGCGGATATTTTTTAAAAGGAAGATCGGGAAAGGGAGAGACAACAAAACCCAGAGACCGCTGCTACTGTTTCACAGCCAAAAGTGTTGAGTGAAAAGTCTAAAATTAACATCTGACTACCTAAAACCTACACAATGTTATAAGCTAAAGTTATTTCAATAAAAAAAAAAATTAAGAAGATGGTCATTTTGGGACCACGGGGGCATTAGAACTCAGCTTTCATAGAGAGGAGTTAGATTTAACTCAATAGAAAACAAAAAGGGAAATGAAAAGTAAAAAAAAAAAAAATGTTACCTATCTATAAAACTGCTAGTATGATCTTAGATAATATGGTCTGAAATCAAGCAAATAAATACTGAATTATATGTCCTGTATAAAATAAGCCTATTCAGAATAAATTGAGGCTAAAAGAAATTGCTGCTTCTGTCAGCAATTTCCATAGTAAAGGTTTGGGGGATGTCCTGGGCTGGGTGTGTAGTGTGAGAGATGGCTTGAGAAAAGATGGGGTTCTGAGGCTCCAGAGCCCTCACCTGCTTTGCCTTCTCTTCTCATCAAACACATCTTCAATAGGAAGGATAGTTATTTCTGTAGGGAGACTAGTGCTTTAAAACATAATATCCAGGACCTCCCAGGTAGCACAAGGGGTTAAGTCTCAGCACTATCAAGCTATAGGCAGCCATTGCATCATGAGTTCCATCCCTGGCCAGGAAGCTGACCCACATGGTGCCTCAGACCTCTCCTGCCTCGCCTCAGCAGTGTACTTCAGTAGATCTGCCTGTTCTGCTCCCCAGTCTGTCTCTGGTGAACCCTCTCACCACCCCACACCTCTGGCCTACACCCCAGTTCTTGTATGCATAAATAAATCTTTTTTTAAAAAATAAAATAAAACATAATATCCATTATGTTAAGCAAAATAAACCAGAAGGAGGAAGATAAATACGGGATAATGTCACTAATATGTGGAATATAGAGAAACTGAACAAAGGGTCAGACAAAGACAAACTTTAAAACCAACCCTTGAAAGCTGCCCACAGATCTGAGGCATCCAGAGGGGGAAGGAAGGGGGAAGGGTGAGAGCAGGGTGGGGAAAGAGCACAGCAGACTGTGGTGGAGGACTGTGGGTGCTTCGGTGGTGGGCTCCCCAAGGTGACACACCTGAGGGTGTGGGGAACCCTATACTTCCAAACACTGACAAGGATATAAACCAATGGAAATTCAATTTAAAAAATAATAATATCCAGCTTTTTATGATTTCCCTTCTGAGAGCATGGAGTTTGGGAATGCTGGTTTCCCTTTGGCAAGCGCTGACTTCCTGCTGCCCCAGGTCAAGGCCAGAATCCACATGGGAAAGTCAGAACAAAACTTCGGAAGTACAGAAGTTTTCCAGAAGCCCTTTCTGTGATCTCACCTTAAGGAATTACAGAGGTTCTTGTCTCAGGGGAAATACTTCCTGAGCAGAGGACAGCCTCAGTCCAAGAAACTGCTAAATGCAGGAAGGGAAAAAAATGATGGAGCTGGACCCGTGCTTCCACTGAATATTGGGGATTCTGGCATTTTTAAGGTTATTTTTTTTTTCCAGTTTATGGTACAATGTAATCAATGTCCCACATAGAGATCTTCCTAAGGCCTCTGCTTCCCATACCCTGTTCCCAGCTGCTGGGAGCTGATCTCTACCCTCAAGAAAGTCAAAGGCCTTGGGGTTGGAGGGTGGCATCATTGGGTCTAAAAACCACAGGCACTTCTAACTGGGTCCTGAAAAGGCCTGGCCCTTTGCCTGCCTTACACAGAAGCAAGGTGAGATCCAGAGTGAAGATATTCCCGAGGCACGAGGCACGGGGACCATTCCCTGTGCCTGTGACTGCGTCTGGCTTCCCTGACTTGAAGCCTGTTCTGCTCTCCTGGTGAGAAGGCCACTGCTCATAGGCTGAATGCAAATCTTCCCTTTGGGACTCAACTTTCAACCCTCAGGTTTCTGTTTTGGCCTGTTTCTTTTTAGGACCCAGAGAAACGTAATCAGCCTGGAGGGAAAAAAGAAATCTCTCCACCAAACTGCATTTGAGAGAATAAAGATCTTTTTAAATCCACAAGAAAGAACAGAATGCCTCAAAAATGATCATATTTTATTTAAAATAAGGCTGGATTAGAGATGTAAAAAAAAATAGAAAGGCTGTTTAGGAAGCAATAAGGCAGTTAGAAAGGTATTTATGCAGTTAATGATGCAAATGGGAGATATAAAATGCCCCAGGATATCTTAGTTCTTGGAATAACTTGGTAGCCAGAGTCCAGTTTTCCTCCTGAGCTCACTATATGGTCTGTCTCTAACCTAAAACAGAAAGCCTTAGAAGCTCTCAGGAAATGGCAGTTGAACAGGTCTAGCGTTACCCTTAGTAGCAAGTCTGCTCCTCCTGACCAGAATTACTTGTATATGAAGAAACAAAGAGTTCTCCCTCCCTACCAGCTTCTCATGCATTCTTGGCACTCAGAAGCCTTCACAACACCTCACATCTGTGCTGAGGCCGCAGGTCAGGTAAAATAAGGCTGAACTCTGAATCACGCTACGGAGGGCCTTTTTCCCAATCTGCCACTCACTGGTTGGTAATTTGGGGTGAATTATTTAAACGTGTGAGCATCAGTTTTTTCATCTATAAAATAAGACCAGCTGCTAATATTGAGCCCCTCTGGTATGCCCAGCACTGGGCTAAGCGCTCGTGAAGAACTGCCCCAACTAATTTGCTCCTTCTCAAGGTCAGAGGGTATTTAATTTTTTCTGGTGTTTTAGTTGACATAGGTAGTATAGGGTAAATACGAATTATCAGGTTTTTCCGCCCTTCTCATGATGATGGAACTCTGCAGGCCTACGCACATGCGTAATGGCGGGCACCTGGAGTAGGGTGTGGGCCTGCGTGAGTGGATACAGCTGAGCCAGAGACCGGGCTTGAAAGTGGAAGAGGAATTAGAGCAGAAGCAGCAGAGAACAGAGCATGGAGCAGAGGACTGTTCAGGGTGTAGCAGAGAAGACACAAGACGCCACCAGAGAGCCCCAGAGAGTGGTGAAGATTTGCCGGAGGCTAGAAGGCCTGCCAGCCTCCTGCCCCCGCCCCCCCACCTGCCCTGCATCTGGCTGCCTCACAAGAAAGATGTAAATAAAAGCCTAAGAAGCCACCGAAGGCTTCAGGACTCCTTCCCTTTTGACCCGTCTGCGCAGCGCCACAGCGAACCTGCTCCTGATGTCCTTCCTGCCTTTACAGGTAGCCTCTGGGGATTAGAGGTAGGTGAGAGCTTCTAGAGTAGTCCCACCCCATCATTGCCAATGGGTGGAAGGTTACAGTGATAGCAAATATCAGGCTGACTTGGGAAATGGCTTGCGTTGGTGAACAGGCCCAGGGGAGACTTATAAGCTCTCCATGCATGCTCAGGAAGAACTGGGTTCTCTCTCCTTTGGGACTCTGACAGATTTTTTGAAGAGTTTCTGAAGGCCTGTGTGGTGAGATTTCAGGGGCAGGACATCTCTCCTTCAAATTGGATCAGGCATCAGAATCGTCCGTTAGGGCAAAAGCTAGCACCACGGAATCTAGGGAAACACTCCCAAGAGTACTAGGTTTCTGGCCTCAGCAAGTTCTTATACTATTTCTAGCTACCACTAATTTCATCAGTGAAATATTATAACATTTTTCAAACCAATTTTTTAAATCATTGTAATGTGCATGCTTTGGCTATCGAGAATGTCAGTGCCGATTAGAGCCTCTGCGGGAGTGTGGACTCTTGATTAGGGTTTTTTGAACGATATTTCAATACTAATTGGGAGTAGATTAAACTACCATGGTAGAATATTCTAAGTAAGTGTTAAGCAACATGGAAGCACTTTCATATTTCCCTTCTAATGCTCATATCCGTGCTGTGAGATGGGCGTCGTTACATCCATTTCACAGCCCTTGAGCTGAAACCACTTCTCCCAGATAATAGAGCTGGCAATTGACAGAGCTGCAGTGCAAACACGGTTCTGCCTGACTCGAGGGCTTTCATACGTTTTGTCTCATCACACAGCCCCCAAGGATCTGAATATGTTGATATGGAAAGATGGAACGCGAGAGTTCCCAGTGACCTCTGGGGACACAGGGCCTGCCAAAGCCTCCAACCCTCAGAACATCCATTTCCCCACGTCTCATCCACCATCACTGTCTCTCTCCTGCACTCACACAGGAGCCTCTGACCCAGTCTCCCTGCTCCCTACAATGTATTTTCTCCCATGAAGTCAGGATGCTAAAAATTAGTCGCTTCCTTCCCTGCTCAAAATCCTTCCATAGTTTCTCACTCCACATACAATATTTGTACTGGACTCAAAAGGCTTCATGTGGAAGGGTGGAGTAACCACACTGTATTAGCAACGTGAATGCAGTTAGTATGTTTTCATTTCTCTTGAGCCATTTTAAACCATTCCACAGGTCAGTCTCTCTGCCTGGTTCCTCTGATGTTTATCTTCACCTTGTCACCACCAATCTCAATCATCTTATTTACATAAACTTAGCTTCCCAGAGCCGTTTCCCTAAGTCATCTTCAGTCAAAACGCTCACTCAGATCTTTATGAAAGAGGAAGAACTCTGGGACCAGCCCTCAGGGAAAAGTACCCAAGCCTGAGTCATTCAGATGTGGCCCAGTGATGCAGGGCACCTGGTTTCTCCCCTCTCCTCTGTCCTAACACTTCCTGTTATGTCCAGAACTGGCCTGCACTGGCCTGGGGGATGTGCCCTCTCACTGCAGTCCCTCCTGCCTAGACCACAGCGTGGTTGGAAATGTCCATGAGAACTTAGGCATTTGGAAGCAGCCAGTCTGGCTGGGTCTTAGTTCCAATGTGTCAGATTTTGATGGAAACTGCCTTGTCACAGTCAGATGGGTCTAGAAGACTGTTACTCTAATTACCTGGCACCATACCTGGTGTCTCAGCCAGCACTGGAGAAGTCCTTGCCTTTGAGCCAATCACATGTGCTCACCTCCTGCTGGGTGAGTTGTACAGTCAAAATAGCACCTGACACTAATTTTCCTTGTGTGGAAGGGGTCATGTGCCCAGGTGGAAGGGGAACTCTTTGTTCCCCCTCATGCAGCAAGGAGCAAGATTTACTTTCATGATAGAAAGAAACTGTTTTTGCTATTTAATGAAAGTGCCGAGGATCAGATTCTGTGGAAAGAATCTGAGACGAAGGGACCATTTCTACTTGAGTAGGAAAGTTAGAAACCTTATTCTCTCAGTTGCTGCCATGAGGCCTGGATGATAATAACTCAAAAAACTTACTTGAAGGAGCAGGTATTGTCGTTCTGGCTTTTATATTCTCCCACCAGATACTAGTTGAGTCCTATCCTAGTCTCACACCATGTGTCTTGTAGGTTCCTCTGAATGCTGACGTGCTAGGCTGACAGCGCGCCATTGCTGCCTTGGAAAGCCAGGCTGTTCTTGGCTATTATTCTGTAGTTGGATTTAGAACATTGCATTATTGGTCCCAGTTCTTTAGCTATTTATGAACCCAGATCTTTGCCATGTGATTATGTCATTTCCCCTAAGAGGTAAAATATGTTCTCTGCCCTTAACTTTGGTCATGTAACTTACTTTGGTCAAGAAATAGAAACAGAGTTATGGTGCACAGATTCTGAACCCAGGCCTTAGAAGCTTATTGTCTCCTTTTGCTCTCTTGCGCCTCTGCCTGGTCCTGAGGAAAGCTCCCACAGAACTTAACTGAACCTGTCGCTGGGGGCTGGGGATGAACACAATGAACTGATCCAAATCCAGGCTTCCATGAGAAGCCAGCTCAAACTACGACTGCAAACAGACTGACCCAGCCAAGCTCAGCCCAGATCAGCCACAGCCTAGGCAACCTGGAGATTGAGGAGCAAAGTGAGTGTTCACTGTTGTTGCAGCAGATGTGTGGTTGTTGGGTACACAGCACCATGATTGTCACCATCTAACACATGGGTACTGTGACAGTCACTTGGAGCTTTGCAAACCTGAACTTGCAGTTAAGCGATCCGAGTTTACATTATCTAATAGCTCTAGCACAGCATTAAAGTAAGCTGATTGGGCAAAAAAAATTCCTTGATGCACCAAAGGCCGTTGCAAAGGAGGAGTGACCTTTATCTATTTAGTGACACTCACAACTCTGGAAGGACTTCTGCAAATACCAGCCAGGGATGGTTATGACTGAAAACAGTCTCTATAACTGGGTACACATTAAAAGAAAGTTTGGTTAACAATAAGCTGAAAAAAAATGAATAGATCAAGACAATAAATTGATGAAAATATGTGCTTTTATCCACCTATTAGGTCTGTGTGAGAGCCTCTGACACCTACTGTTAGGCACTGGGCACTTAGTAGGGAACCGAAGCAAGCCCAGTCCTGCTGGGGAATGTTCTAGAAGAGTTTTGCCACTTTTCAGCTAGCAGCTTTTGCTTTATCTTCGATTAATAAGATGAAAGGAAGAGTCACAGTCTGTTTGTGAAAGTACCTAAGTAGCATCTGTATAACAGGAACAGACCATAAAATGGTGAAAACCTAGTCAAATATAGGGCAAAGTTCACAGCTGAAAATGCAATTTTATTTTTGAAATTTAAATTTAAAAATTTTAATTTTAATTTAAAATTTAAATTTAAAAATTTAAATTTAAATTTAAATTTTAAGTTGGAATGGTTTTAAATTTAAAAATTTAAATTTTAAAAATTGTGCTAAGAGAATAGAGAGATTAGTTCACCCATGCTCACAGCAGCCTTGTTCATAACAGCTAAGATGTGGAAGTGACCCAAGGGCCCAATGAAGGGTGAGTGGATATACCAAATGTGGTATAAATATGCAGTGCAATATTATTCAGTCTAAAAAGAAGCACATTTTGGCCAAAGCCACAACATAGAGAAATACTGAGAACATTATGCTATTTGAAATAAGCCAGACAGAAAGAAAAATTTTATATGATTCCATTTATATGAGGTGCCTGGAGTAGTCAAATTCACAGAGATAGAAAGGAAAATGGCGATTACCAGGGGCTGGGAGGAAGGGGAGATGGGGAATTATTGTTTCATGGGTCCAGGGCTTCCTGGGGATGGACAATAGTGAGTATACATAATGCTACTAAACTATACACATAAAATAATTAAAATGCTAAGTTTCATGTTATATATATCCTGCCACAAATAAAAAATATTTAAATATTTAAAGGTTGACAACTAAAAAATAGGAAAAAATACTTTTAAATGAATTTTTAGGATTTAAAAACAACGCACAGATAAAATTAAAAGCTACCTGTGGCGTGGGTAAAAACCTTGATATTCAACCATTTTCTTTCCAACAAATCAGTTAGCTCTAAAACCAAAAAATTTAAATTCATGAAAACTTTGCCAAATAAGCAACATAGGCAGAGTTGGCTAAAAATAACTTGGAGGAGAGGAAAGAGCAAAACCAGGACTGGTGGCACAGAATTCAGGTTGGCTGGAGTCACTGGGTGAAGGGAAAAGGGGGTTGCTGATTGGAGGTGGAGGGCTCTTGTCCATCTATGGACTGGCGGTCAGCTCCATCCGGGGCATGGCCACCTCATGGACATGGCTGGACCCGGGATGCCAGGTTTTATTTAGAGAGGCCAAACTGATGGGGGAAGAACTGGTTAGTCCTGGCATTGTAACAAAGGGGCTCGTAAGTTATCTGATTTAACCAGTAAAGCTAAAAAAACAAAACCAAAATGGCTGGAACTAGTTAATAGCTAAGAGTTAGGAAGAAACAAGGCAGTAGTTTCAGGGTGGACTTTGGGGCATTGGTATCTCAACTTGGGCAATGATTAAAGCACAAATTTCCAGGCCCTCTTGAGTATGTCTGGTGCCCCAGATCTGGGTGAAGCCTAAGAATCTGCTAATTTGTTAGTATATATCCCCAATGGTAAATATACTTTTGGTTCTGTTTTCTAGAGAACTGTGACTAATACACATCTCAGTATGTCAGTCCCCACCCCCCAGTTGAACACAAAGGCAGGCTAAATAAAGCATGGAAAATGTGTTTGCTGCTTACATTTTAGAAAGTATAGAAAGCAACGGTCCTTAGAAACACAGTGATTGTTTCAGGATGGAGATGAGAGCCAGGATAATTCTAGCCTGAAGGGGAAGCACAGAAACATGTTATCCCTGGGATGCGGATCATCCTGATGTCTCAGTTTTATCAATGGAGAAATGATCTCAGGCCAGAGGTAGCAGGTTTCCCAACCTAGGAGTAAGCCCGGAGGAGCCCAGCCGTTGCAGCTGTCGGTCTCTCTCCTGATCTCTGACCTTGCTTTCAACCCAACTTTCCCCTCTCTGACCTTCTCCCCTGTTCCATTTCCTGTTGCTTTTTTTTTTTTCTCTGCAATTAGCCCCATTTTGGGTCTTCAACTGTCAAAAAGCCTCTTGGACCCTGTGGTTCCTTGACTGTTTGTTCTTAGACAAAAGTCTGAAATGCTTGCCCTCCTGTCAATTACAGTGCAAGCGCCCCCTCCATCCACCTAGCAGTACCTGGTAATCCTATAATCCAGTCTGATTTCTACAAGACTATACACAATTTTCACTGGTCCAGATTTCAAGCAGGTCAGGCTGCTAATGTTTAGCTGATTAGAGGCTCCTAGAGCCCCTAAAGATTTGGAGGCAATGGGGTGTCTTGTAACTTCAGAAGCAAAGTTTTTCTGAATCAACAGAGGCTCCCAAAGAATGCTAATCTTGGTAGTGCTTGAAGCAATTTAAAGATAATGAGCTTCTGTCAATTTGAGAGGAAGACATCATTTACATAGCTTTCCCCCTCTGCTGAGCCATTTTTGGATTCAGTGGGGCTTTTAGTCTTTCTATAAAAAGGAATTTCAAGAAATGTGTTTCTAAGTGAGAGAGTCCAGCCATTTCTTCCATGGGAAAGAAGTTTTTTAGTGAAAAGTCTTTTGGCGATATCAATGTGAGTGAAATGGTTGAATCTGACAGCCTGAGTGATAGAAGAAGCACCATGGGGTAAGGGTGGGGGAACGGAAGAGGTACTGAACTGGGAGTTGAGATTGGAAGTTCTCTTCTTGTTATCCACAATGATTTTTTTATATACTCAGTGTAGAATATGACTTGTGTCTATTAAACAAAAGAAATAATCTTTCCTCCTTCCTTCAATCTGAAGGAATGGGAGAGCAATTTTTTTAATTGTATCATTTTTTTGGTTGAGATAACATTGCTTTACAACACTGTATATGATTTAGGGGTACTGGTTTGCACCTCTTCAGATGCATGTTACCACCCACACTCACCACCAAAGCACCAATAATCCTCCACCATAGTCCACAGGACCTCCTGACCCTACTTTGCTCCCCACTGCTCCCCTTCTGGTATCCTCAGTTCTGCAGTCAAATTTCAAGGGTTTCTTTTGGTTTGGTATTGTCTTCTTTGTTTTGTTTCTTTAGATTCCACACACAAGTTAGATGTTTCGGTATTTGCTGTTCTCCTTCTGACTCATTTCACTGACCATAATCCCCTCCAGTTCCATACATGCTGTGGCGAATAGCAAGAAGTCATCTTTTTATAGCTAAGTAGTGTTCCGTTCTGTAAATATACCATATTTCCTTTATCTACTCATTGTCCTTGGACACTTAGGTTGGTTGTGTAACTTCACTATTGTAAATTGTTCTGCAACGAACATAGGAGTGCCTGTCTCCCTTCGAATTCATATTCTACCTGCCCCAACTCACCCTCTTTCTCCTCAGGGTGCAGCACAGTGAGAGTAGAACTTTTGCATCCAGACAACTGACATACCTGTCGCTGCCAGTGTGAGCTCTGGTCAGGCATGTTAGTAGATCTCTACTAGATACTATTATACTGTTTGTCAAAATTCAACTCATAATTCCCTAGTAGAGAATTCATGTAATCCCAGACCTTGATTAACGTTACAATATATGTGAAAGAACCAAAATTCTTTACCTTCTTTTTCTCTTGCCGCCTTACAGAAGGGAGCCTAACTTTGCCAGGATCTGGAGGAGGGTTTTCCTCTGGGACTTTCCGGAACAAGAGGTATGGAGCTAAAATAAGAGAGTAGTAGGGGCAAGGGTGTGTTTTCGCTTTGTGCGGGCCCACAGCTGACCCTGAGACAAGCTTGGAGTATAGGTTTCTTTCAAATGTGATCGGAATGTGAAAAGGAGAAAGGGGAGGAAGTTACTATTGTGGGGACCTAGATATTAATCCCTCTGGGAACTTTGGAAACTCGGGTAGAATATCTTCCCTTTGAGTGAGGATGCTGGGGTTTCACCACTCACTGGTTGAGGACTGCTCTCACTTCCTGCCTCTAGACAAATGTCAAAGGGGGATCCATTTTTTCAGACGCAGAAATGCAGGTCCTGGCCCTAGGATGCACTGGGAAGGATGAGGTGAGGATGGCTAGTAGGGACATGACAGAAAGCTTCTGCTACAGGAGATTTTAAAGAAAGCAAGCTATGCTGTCTATATCCTCCTTATGTGGTTTGAGACACCCAAGTAATGAACATCAATTATTTTGAAATTGCCTTTTGGTTATCATAGTGTGTCTTCTCCAATGGGATGTGCCTAAAGGCAGCATCACATGAGCCTTTGCCTCCTGTGTCCTCACCATGCTGGAACCAAGTATGCGCAAATGCTCTGCTGCGTGCTGCCATCTGCACATGCTCTGATTGTGTGAGTCTGTGGGTCTCCAGGGCAGGATGGGAAGCGCCTCAAATACAGCAATGCTGTCTGCTTTGCTGCTTTTGTATTTCCTGACACTGCCTGGGAAGTCTTATTTATACATGCAGAGAACGAAAGAGAAGAGAACAATGTTTAATCTCAGATAAAGGGTCTTCAAGACCAAGCTTGTGAACAGTTTTTCATAGGGGATAATCACTCTCCTGCTGCACTGAATATGCTGCATTGAATAATCTCTTACTGCTCACAGCTAGGGATGTGAAAGATAGGTCTCCCAAGAAGTCTAGGTAAAGCCTTCCCAAGACATGTCAGTTTGTCATGTAGATTATTTGGAATTGAGATCAATCGAGGGCCTGCAGGCTCATGAGAAGCATTTACCATTCCTAACTACCTGGCAGAATAAAAATTGGGGGCATTATCCAGAATTAGCATTTTTATAAGAAATGACTTGTCTATCAGAGACGCCGTCTATATGGCAGTGCAAATACGCCATCACAGAATACCTGGTTTTTGCTGTGAGTCCTCTCCCTGTGTCGTGTGGGTCCCCTCCTTTCTTTTTGAAGTCCGGCCTTACTCCCCTTCTTTAGCTCAGGAAATGTGTCCTCTCATTTTGCTCTATTGGCTTTAGAATTTACTTCCATGTAGCTTCTCTGCCCCTGTGCAATGAAGTTTGTTCTTTTCTCCTACTAATCTGTCTAATACTAATTTGATCGCTTGTCCCAGTCCCAGAAGTAGTCTGAGGAATAGCAGGGGGATTTTCTCTCCACCTCTACTGATGCAAATCAAAGGAAAATTTGTTTGGGGCTACTGACCAGACAGGATTAAACTTCCTGAGCCAAGTTACTCTGAAATATCCCTTTGAGGCCTGGGAATGAAGCGGTGTCATCAGAGGGCACAGATGGAGCGTGTCTCTTCCTGTTAGTGTTTATGGAGCGCCACAATGAAAGTCAAGTTTAGATCAAGTCCAGGACTTCGTTTCTGAGCTTTCACAGACTGAGCTTCCGTTTGCTTGTCTTTATAGAAGGAAAATAATCTCTGCCTCAGTACTGCACTCAGGGATCCTGGTTTGATTAGGGAGATAATGAGCCTGAATGGATTGGTGAGCTGAAAAGGAGTCTCTCGCTTTGGGGTGCTGCATTAACCTGGCAGGGCTGTCAGGGACCATTGAGTACACACTTCTTTCTAAGTCCTAAATGGCTCCCCTGTGTCCTAGAAGAGTGATTTCAGCTCCAGGGAGCAATTTGCTCTCCTCATTTCAAGGATCAGACCAGTGTTATTAGAATCCTTGATAGTCTCAAGGCAGAGGTGTTGGCTATATTTGCACCAGCTGTAAAAATGCCACATAAATATTGATATTGTTTAAAATTGCCTATTAAAGAAAAGAATCAACTCCAGGAAACCATTTTAAATAAATGTAGATTGCCCAACTCCCTGGCTTCTTTTCTCCTCTGATACCAGAGCTTTTTCCTTAAAATGAGATCCAACCCACAGCACAATAGGCACCATTCCCTAAAAAGTGATGTGAGCTTCCTGCTCAGCAAACTGTCTGTGGAAAGACCCCTCTGCCTAATTCCTCTACTACTTCTAAAAGAAGTGACAAGAAGGAAAGCATCAGAAGGAAGACAGAATGAGAGCAGATGAAGCATGAGGATGAGTAAGGAGAAGGGGAGGACCTGGGAACTAGAAATGAAGGAAAAAAAGAGGAAAGATAAAAGTAAAAAGGTAGACATTGTTTCCCCAAAGAATGACAGCAATATCATTGCCTGCTGTCTGTCCTCAATGCCCACACCCTCCAAAAACATCTCCTTTCACTGTACAAACACACTTGTAAGGCCATTGTCAAAGAATGTATTGCCTATTTTTCTTCCGCGTGTTTTACAGTTTCAGGTCTCACACTCAAGTGCTTAATACATTCCAAATATGTTTTTGTGTATGTTGTTACATAGTGATCTAGTGCTCTAATTTCATCATCCAGTTTTCTCAATACCAGTTATTGAAAAGACTATCCTTTCTGCATTGTTATTGACTCATTTTTTGTAAATAAATTTTCCATATATCAATGGGTTTAGTTGCAGCTGTGTAAATACTGCATTAATATTGGCATTGTCTAAGATTGCCTATTAAAGGGAACAGCCAACTCCATGAAGCCATTTTTAATAACTATAGATCACCTGACTCTCTGACCTCTTTTCAGGGCTCTCAATTCTCTTCCATTAATCTGTATATCTGTTTTTATTCCGAATGTCTGTGATCTTTTTTTTCCCCCCAAAACCACCCTATGTTGATTATTATAGCTTTGTAGGATAGTTTGAAGTCAGGGAGCAGGATTTCACTTTTTTTTTTCCCTCAGCATTACTTTGGCTATTTGGGGATTTTGTAGTTCAACACAAATTTTAGTGATACTTGTTCTCTCTCCTTGATAAAATGCCATTGGAATTTTGGTAAGGACGCTATTGGCTCTAAATCTTAGTTTTTAACATATTTCCCTTATTTTCCAGCTACAAATCATTACTCTCTTTTGATTTCCTGCTTTCCTCTTCTCTTTCCCTGTGAGTAGACTTGGAAAGCAGGAGTTGTCACATATAATCCTTATACCTTTCACAACGCAGAGTATAATTATCAAAAAGTCAAAAATATGATCTTACACCAATCTAGAATAAACATGGGCCAAATATCTATTAAATCACTGATAAGGGAACACATATAATAATAGTGTTGAATCAGAAACCAATTTAAATAATTTGGTATTTATAGGAACCTTGAAAACCAGATTGTCAGAATACGATTGTTTAGATAGCACGTGTTCCACAGGGCAACTAAATCATAGCTTCTTTAGTGGACAGTAGCCAACCAGTAACTTCATAGCATATGGGTGCTAATCAGTAAGTAGCAACATCAAACAGTATTAGACAGACAAAAAATCCTTGGGCAGACCTGTTAGGGCCACCATACAATATTGAAAGGACACATTGTTTCTTCCTCCTTATTTACAAGTTTTAGATAATCTTTCTTAAGATATACATTCAATAAGTAGTAAATGATCACAGAAATGAAATTTAAATCTAAAATCATGTTCTATTAGTAAACAGTATTTTCTATTTCTAATTCCCATATGTTCAGTGTAGTTTGGACCCTCCACAGGACTGTGGAAATTTAAAGGAAGAAGGCCTGTTGACATCATCTTTAAATATTGTATAATTAACATAACATATTAAAGTTTTAGGTCACATGTGTGGCCTGAAAACACATGCTTATTCAGTGATGTGGTCTATGTTATGTGAACACTATGTTAGTAGAAGTCAAATTGGTTTTCATGTAATCTCACTAATTTCATGCAGATCCTGGCTTTCCTCCCTTTCAGATTTGCCATATAACCTTATTTTCCATATAACCAAAATATTAAACGGAGTTTTGGATTTAAATTTTTATTCAACTCTAAATGGAATCTGAATCAGTTGACGTGGTTAATGGCTTATAAACAAAACACCATACTTAAAGTCAGCCCCCCATAAATAATAAAATCCAGCTTAATGGAAAAGTTTTTGGAGAGTTTTTAAACCATTGTTTAAAGCACATTGCTGAGTTCTTCTTTTACTCCTTCCCCAGCTCTGTGCTAAGCAGTCAGAGCTTAGCTCAGCCAAAGGCAGAGTGAAAACCCTGAAAAACCATTTCATTAAACTGTGCAGTCATCTGCACATCTGTCTGCTTGTTAACACTGTGCTCTGGGGAGAGTATCACGGCTCTGCCTCTGGTTGCATTGCCCTGATGGCTGACGTCCCATGATGGCTGAGTCCCATAGAGGGCACTGTGCAAGCCTGTTGGGACCTGCTGCCTCTTCTAGGTTTTGGATTTCTCAATTATGGATGACTCCTGACTTACGATGGTTCACCTTATGATTTTCAGTCTTATGATAGTGTGAAAATGGGTCATATTCAGCAGAAAACATACTTTGAATTTTGAGTTCTGATCTTTTCCTGAGCTAGTGATATATGGTGTGATGCTCTCTTGTGACACTGGGCGTAACTGAGCAGTAACTTAGCTCCTGGTCATGCATGTACCATGAGGGGCAACAGCCCATACCCCGCAGTGTGCTGTTTTGCCAGCATTTTTTGAATTTTGTGTTTTAAAATTCCATTATGGCAAAAAAAAAAATGTCCGTCTGTGCCTGAGATAGTCAACACTTCATTATACAATAGGCTTTGTGTTAGATGATTTTGCCCAACTGTGGGTTAATGTAAGTGTTACGAGTGTGTAAGGTAGGCTGGGCTGCGCTACACTTGGTAGGTTGAGCATATTGAATAGAGTTTGAACTTGCAATACTTTCAGCTTGCAGTGGGGTTTCAGGATGTGCCCAGTTGTATTTCAAGGAAGATCTGTATATCTTTAAACATTTTTTACTCTCTCTGTTCGCTTTCATTTTTCTTCTGCATTGAAGGTCCTTAATTGAAGAACAAGCAATTGCTCTTTGGAGCTTCTGATCACATTTTCCCTTACTCAGAAGCAGTCTACAAACAAGGGCTGTTAGAGTTGGAAGAGAGTTTAGAGGACATTGATTACTCTCTCCACCTCCGTTTACAAACATTTCCTGTCATATTCCAGCTCTGCCCTTTCTCCCATTTTCACTCCCTGTCCCAATAAATACTTCTTTCAATCACCTGCAAAAATTTGACCCAAACATCTTCCCTTCTCCCAGATCCACCCAAGAAGTTGATGGCTTCCAGAAAGTTTTTCCTTGGACTATAAAACAGGGTAGCAGTGGGACACATCCCACATCCTGTATTTACAATTTTGTATGAATCATGTCTCTGCTACAACTGACCCCCAGCAAAGGGGATGTTGCTGAGTGTAAACAGTTGTGCTTCCATCTTGTTGAACACCTTCTTCCCTAGTCCAAGTCACCTTCATTTCCACCGGGACTATTGCAATTACCTCATGAATTTCCTTCCACTTCTCTTTAGATCTATTCTTCATATAGTATCCCATGTGACCTTTCCAAATTGTAAGTCAATTCATATTATGTCCAGCTGAAAGCTATTGGTAGCTTCTCTTTGCTTTTAGCATAAAGATCAGCCTTGTGACAGCTCCCAAAGACCCATTCTTCCCCCTACCCCATTGCTTCCCTTGGCTCTTGCCTGGCCTTATGACCTCACCCTGTTACCCACCCACCCCCATTGCCAGTCACAGTGTCTTCCTTTCTGTCTCCCCGAATGCCAGTCCTTTTCTATTTTGGTGTTACCCCTGCATTCCCTCTGTCCCATCCCCAGTTTCCTGTTCTGCATGTGACTAATTTATCCACATCCTTAAGGTCTCGGCCATATAAACCTCTTAGAGAGTCCTCCCCAACCTACCCCCATTTAAAATAAACTAAGCACCCTTATTTTTTCTATCTCATGAACTTATTTGTTTCCTTCCAGGCCATACACCATATTCTAGAAGTGTGTTGTTTATGTATCATGTGCTCAGTTTAGGCCTGTCCCCACCCCTGGCCCCCTCTCACTTGTAAACTCCAGGAGGCAGGACATGACGCATCTCTTCATCACAGCATCTGCTGAGCCCCATGCCCATCATGTGCCAAGTGAATGAGAATGCAGGAGACTGTTACTTCTGAAGATAATTTATGAATTTCCCACTATCTGTCAAACTATATAGTGGCTCCTTTCATTTACATTACTTCCTCGAAACACCCCAAAGTAGAGTTGCCTCCCCACATTAGAGTTGTGTAGACAGGGGCTTGGCAGTAAGTGACTTCCCCCCGGTCACCCAGCTGTCGTGGTCGGAGTCAGCATTCAGTCTCTGTCTGGTTCTGCTATACTCACTGTCACCAGCAAGACACAGAATCTCTACAGAAATCCTGCAACTGTTTAGTCTTCCTCATTGTTTAAAAATAGCTGAAGATTCAAGACAAGGTCTTCACTTGGAGAAGCTCTTTGATGACCTCTCCCCAGAAAGAGGATTTTAACTGGTTCTGAATCCAGGCTCTTCTTTGAAAAATATGGGAACAAACCTCTTCCTGAGTAGTATGTTGTCCTGCTCCAAGAAGCAAGCATTATTGGGGTAAACAGTAGAGGGTTTGGGGGCCTCGATAAAATTTGAAAACTAGTTCCTCAATTCATCTTACACCCACTGTGGCCTGAGGGCTCACAAGGCTGGGTGTGTGTACCAGAAGGAGGCAGGAGGCTCTTAGAAACACTTCTCCCTGCGCCATGCTGCGCACTGACCTACCCGGTCAGGCCTATATATGCAAAACCTGAAAGAATAAAATGAAAGAAAAATGGTCCTCACATCTGCAAGCTGAGCAGAACTGGGCAAACAGACAGTCTCTTTGTCCCCTGAGTGCAGATGGACTCATGACGGCAACAGGCAGGCCTCAGTGGAGGACCTCGAGTTGCCTCTTCAAGGTCAGGCAAGGCCAAGAAATGTCAGTTCTGCTTGGCCCTGGCTGAAATTCAAGAAGAAGTTTCTCTGGGGTCATAGATCCCCGTTAACTCCCCAGGGCTTAGTGTTTTTGTTTCTATGAGATCAGATGACTTCACATGACCTAGATGAGGCAGAGGCAACCCCGCACCCTGTCAATTCTCAGTGCTAACAACAGGCTTTTAACAAGTCTTTGGTGACACATACTATGAAGAAGTGAGCACTTATGGGAAGTGTACAGCTCAAAGTGTTTCCAAAACACCCCAGTGTTTATCTAGAGCAGAAACAAAATGTAGCTTCTGTCTCCCCTTCTCTTCTCTCTCCTCCCTGCCCCTCTGGCCCCCTGAAAATGCTAGTCTCCAGGCGGTGTGGTACTCCTCTCCTCACCTCTGACACCATAGATTTATTTTAGTTGTTACTTTATGTAAATGTAACCATGCTGTGTTTATCCTTTTCTACCTAGCTTCTTTCTCTCAATACTGTGTTAATGAATGCATACTTCATTCTTGCTGTTTCTAGTAGTTGTTGAGCATTTGTTCTCATGAGAATGTAGTTTGCCACTGCATAACCACAATTTACTAGAGCTTTACGTTTTTTTAAGATTTATTCATTTATGCATACAAGCTGGGGTACAGGCCAGAAGCATGGGGTGGCAAGAGGGTTCACCATAGGCAGATTGGGGAGCAGAACAGGCAGATCGATGGAAATACATTGCTGAGGGGAGCAGCAGGTAAGGCAGGAGAGGTCTGTTGTGCCATGTGGGATTCTCCCAAGCCAGGTGTCGAACTCACATCGTCGCTGCCGACAGCTCCACAGTGCAGCTCTTAACCACTCTGCCACCAGGTGTCATTTTCTAGGTTGGATGGAAATGACTCTTTATTGAAGCCACCTCTTTAAAAATGGTAACGCTCTGTAAATTCCATTTCATTCAACAAATTTTTGGGGAAATTTTGTTATATCTCCTCTATTACTATTTTATATCCATATGTATTTGTAGAACTATTAGGCTGTGATTGCCCTTCACCATGAAGAGTCTACATATAGTCAACAGCACCAGGGGCCAGATATGTAAGAGGCAGGGACCAGTGTTATGGCTCTTAGAGATGCTGAGAATAAAGCCAGAGATACCAAGCACGGGGCCAATGGTCTCATTCATCAGATGATGTCAGAGACAGAGTCCATCAGGTCTGCAAAGGAATGGTGCCACAGGACAGGGACCAGGGTTATCGCTCTGTGAAGGTCTTCCCAGGACAGTCCAGATGAATCTGATTGACTTGAACCTGACAGGAACCTGACTTATATACACTTCAGAGTGTTCCAATCAGATTAGTTCATTTACAATCCCAGCTATTTACTTAGTGCATATTGAACTGCACAAGTGCATCCAACCTGACCTATGCTAAGGTTGGGCTGCACAGCTGACACTGCACCAGTGTGTGCAATGTGACCTATACTGTGTTTGGGCTTCAAAACTGAACACCAGGAGCCCTTTTGGCACTGGTGCAAGCTGGAACCTGATTGGTGACCATAAGAGCTCCAATCAAATTGTTCCATTTTCAATCCATTTTCAATCTCATGCTGGTTTCATGGGCTCCTCTGACAATAACTTTGGACTTCTAGGATCTCTATGCCTTCAGATGAATAATTACAACATTTTCAGAACTGGTGATCAGTTTTTACTTAAGACCTGGCAGAATGGCTGTCTGGCCCCTATGATGTTTTGCTAACCACTCACACTTCTTCAAAACTTTCAGGCATAAAACCCAGAGCGCATCAGAAAGTCCCAAGTCAATGACTAAGGGACAAGACCCATTTGTCTTGTGAAGCTGACCTGAGAAAAAGACAAAAGTTTAAATATTTTTTCTCCCAGTTTCTGTTGCAGGATACCCCAAGGATTAACTTCCTGGTGAACACTGGAAACCCTGAGATGATGAATAAAGCCATGAGGTTTGTAGTGCCAGGAAGAAAATGGCACTAGGCAGGTTCTTGATGATGGACAGATGGGTATAAAAGAGTCCTTGAGCCCTCGGTGGCTTTTTATGGCCTTTTTTAATTTAAACTCTTAAACTCTGGCAACCATATACAAGGTGGAGGGGCGGGGGGGCACTGAGTGCCATCTCCTCATGGGGGGGGGGGCGCAGGAGGCTAGTTACATTGTTATTTGTGTGGGTTTAGATTTTAGATGTTTAGATTGTTTGGCAGAAAACCCTGAGGAGGGTGGATTGTGGGGTAAGTAGGAGAGCTCTCAGGATGGGCCTCTGCAGGTCTATATGCTGCCTGACAGAGTAGCAAAGCCTGGGGGGCGTGGCTTAGAGGAGAGTAGACTACAGAGTAGCTCTCAGAGTGCACATGGGCAGAAGGAGAGAGCTGAGAGAGAAGCAGCATCACAGAGAGCAGCAGCAGAGCACGCTGCGGGAAGGGCCCCAGAGAAGCTGAAGATTTGCCGGGGGCTAGGAGGCCTAGCCTCCTGGTCCCCCCCGCCCCCGCCCTGCCACCTTGTATGTAGTTGTAAGAGTTTAAATAAAAAAGGCCATAAAAAGCCACTAAGGGCTCCAGGACTCGTTTATACCCGTCTGCCCATCATCAAGAACCTGCCTAGTGCCATTTTCCTGCTGGCACTACAGCCTTCCTTGATAATTGCTCTCACTAAACCTTTCTTTTCTTCCTCCAAAGGCTAATGTATATAGAATGGCATTTGAAACCGCATGACCTCTCCTGACAACACCTCCTGTTTGGGATACTTGATTTTGACTTTATGGGGAAACAACAGTTTGATTTTTATTAAGTTAGCCTCTAATTTTTTATTGTGAATTTTTTTTATATGGACCTATATTTATTTTTCCCTTTGTCTCTCTGTAGACAGTTTTTGTAGGTGTATCCATGGTTCAGGTGAGGCTTTTGTCAGTTAAACTGTTGGAGCTTTTGGGTAGTTAAATGGCTGGTAAGAGGGCTGTTTGTGGAGAAGTTGCCAGCTTGCCACATTGCCATGTACAGTTTTGGTTTGGACCTCAGTCTCTGCTCAGTGGATAATGTCTGGGGTAGAACAGATGGCATCTGGTCATGTGCCAACCAGTAATTCTCTTTCTGTCTCTCTCTCTCTCTCTGTTTCTCTGTCTCTGTAAATAAATCCTGTTATTGTTGTTTCACACTACTTGTCTACTTTTGGGTCATGTTCTGTGGTTGTAAGTGTGCAAATGGGGACCCACCGACTGGGTCAACCCTTGTCCCCCAGGTTTGTCCTGTTTCAAGCTTCCCTTCCTCCACTCCATTTCTTTACTTTTTCAGGTGACATTTCCATCCCTGTCTTGTCTATGCACCAATCCCAGTTCTTAATTTGATTGCTATGAGGAACCTGTGAAAATGTAGGTCTGAGGGTCAATGCTTGTCATTTGCTTTTAGAGGGTGTACGCAGAAAGGAAAAATAATTCCTTTAGCTCAGTATTCAGCTCTGGTTCTTAGCTACAATTGCAGAATAGACACCAAGAAAATGACTAAGGTGGTTGCAGTTAATTAATGTTCAGATTTCTAATGAGGAACACTTAAGCAAATAGCACTGGAGAATACTTGAACTCCCTTCAATTCCAGGCTTTGTGCACTCTCACCTACCAACCTTATTTCCATGACAACCAAAGAACCTTGTTTAAAGCTCAGTGCAAATGGCACTCCTTACGGGTCACAGGCTTCAGTAAGTGTCAGGGCACAGTGATGAGCCCATTGCTCTCTGCTCCCATGTCTCTGACCTGCTGCTTCTGCTCTATAATTTGCCTGTTGGTGTGTGCCTTTCTGCCCGGCCAGCAGGCTGTTCTTGATGCCAAGTGTGGGCCTGCTCTTTGTTTGACACCTTTTGCCCAACCCCACACATTTAGGAGTAGGTTTTTAGCAAGTGTTTGTTAATAGAAGGGAAGGAAGGAAATTGAGAGGAGGGAGAAAGCATGGAGGGGAAGAGGGATGCAAAGAGAGGAATAAGGTAGTGAAGAAGGGATCGTGAGGTGGGAGGAGGTGGGAGGGGAAAAAGAAGGAGGGAGGGAAGTGTACGAGCTACAGCGAGGCCACCAGGCCACCGTTTCCTCATATCCAACTTGATTATAGAAGGTGGCGCTTTCTAGACTCCAACTCCTGAGGAGAACTCGATGGTTGAGGATGAGGCTTTTTAAGCTCTACCCCCTGAGTGTGGGCTGATGGGAAACGTGGAAAACTGAGGCTTTTGGCAGTTAAACTGCCAGGACTTTTGACCAGTTAAAATTGCTGTGACTTTGGGCAGTTAAACTGCTGAGGTATTTGGCAGTTAAATTACTGGGACTTTTGATCGGTTAAGCTGCTGGAGCTTTGACAGTTAAGCTGCTGGGCCACTGGCAGTTAAGCCACTGGTAAGAAGGGGTGTCTTTGGAGAAGCTGCCAGAGGAGCCCCCCACCCCAGCTCCTGGTGTTCAGTTTTGAAGCCCAACCTCAATACAGTCAGGTTGGATGCACTAGTGAAGTTTCAGTTTTGAAACCACTGTGGCACTGACAATGGACCAATCTGATTGGAGATTCTCTAGGCACCAATCGTGTTTGAACTTCCATTGGTGCCAAAGGGGCTCCTGGTGTTCAGTGTTAAAGCCCAACCTCAGCATAGGTCAGGTTGGACACACTGAGACAGTTTTAGCCAGTTTTGAAACCAGCGGGTTATGGACCAATTTGATTGGAGCTCACTGGCACTAATTAAATATCAATAGCTGGGATCATAAACAGACCACTATGGTTGGAACTCCCATGGCACCAATCAGGTTCGAGTTCACATGGGTGCCAATCAAGTAAAATGGACCGATCAGGTTTGAAAGGTGGGTAACTTTAAGGGGACCTAGGCCAGACTTCAGTCAGTTTCAAGAGACAGACTCAACTGTATTCTCTTCTGGAAAGATCTTTGCAGCCCTGACCTCCGACCCTGCTCTGACATCACTGGCTGAATGAACCATCACCTGTTTCCAGTGACTCTAAAAGAGCTGTTTGGGGTTGGCTTATGCCCAGCATCTCGAAGAGCTGTAACATTGGCCCCTGCCTTGGCACGTCGGTGCTATTGCCTCCAGTATTCTCTGGCCTGGCATCCTGTGCTACCCAGCCTAACCTTTGGATTGCTGTTGCTGACTGCTATGGTACTGAAATAGGGGCCGACAGGGCACATGCCTAGGCTCTGAGGCAAGAGCCACCAAAAAGCCCCAAAAGGCCAAAAGGCCAAAAGGCCAAAAACAAGAAAGGACAGCGCCTGATGAGAGGACAGGGCACTGTGGGTTCTCACCCGCGCACAACTGCAAGAGACTTCAGGCTACAGGAACAACAACAAACACGGGGTTTATTTTACACACGGGGGAAACAGAGAGCTCACTGCATCCTCAAGTGGCGGCCACCTCACCCGGAACGCGTCGGGGATGGTAGCTCTTTCTGAGGTGCTGGGTTAGACCAACAAACAGCTCTTTGAGACCCCAGGCCCATGGCCCCTGGTGCTTCTTTCAGGCAACGTCAGAGACAGGACCGGAGGCCCAGTCCCTGCAGAGTCCTTCAGCTTCTCTTCCTCCTCGGAGGGCAGCTGCTGGACGCTTCTTTTCTTCTTTCTTCCTCGGAGGCCAGGAACAGACTTCTTTCTTCTCTCTCCAGAGTCTGGAACTGTCGTCTTTCTTCTCCTGGGGGCTGCTGTCGTCGTCATCTTCGTCGTCATCGTCGTCTTCTCCTGTTCTTCTCTTTTCCCCCTTCTTCTGTTCTTCTCTTTTCCCCCTTCTTCCGGTTCCTCCAGTCCTGGCTTAGCCTCTCCCAGAATACCATCCACAAGTCTGATTGGACCATTTTCAATCCTGGAGCTGATTGGACCTACCCATCAGCTCCTAGCGCCTGATTGGTCCGTTCAAAACGGCAGTTACTGCACAGGAGCAACTGCCATAACTGCTCTGGAGCAGCGGGGTAAGAGGCCCCACCGCTCCTGCCAGCTCCCACTGCTAAGGCAGCTTGGTTCCGGTAACAGTACCACCTCTAGAAAGATATTCACAGTCCTTCCAGACCTTCGCAGAGATCTTTGCAGACCTTATTCAAGATCTTTGCATCTGATCTCTACTTCAAACCATGGCCTGACTATAGCTGCCTTCGCTGGCCCTGCCTCTAACTCTTCCTTTTCTCCCAATTTCTTTATCTCTCTCACCCCTTTGTAAATAAACCCAGTTGTTGTTGCACCCTGAGTTTGAATCGTCTTGCAATTGCAGTTGTGCGTGTATGGGTCAGGACCCACCAACTGTGACATTTGCCCCCTGGCTTTGCACAGTTTCAGAGCCACCAGCTTGCCATGTGTGGTTATGACTTGGATCTCAGTCTCTGTTTAGCAGATGCCGTAGGAGTAGAATAGACAGATCTAACCAGGCCAGCCTGTGGGTTGGCGCTCTGTCTTTTTCTCCTCACTCCCTGTGTAAATATGGTTGTTCATACTGTATCTGGTTTTGAGTCATGTCTGGCCATTGTAAGTGTGTGGATGAGGACCCACCATCTGATTGTTCCCCACAGGTTTGTTTGGTTTCAGAAGGAAGGAGAGATGGAGGGAAGAAAGTAGACCCAGGCATGTCATGAGTATAAAAGCAACCTAAGCCACTGTCCTGTCTTTCAGAATGTCTAATCATCTTTGTGGATATTATTAATTTTTGGGTTCTTTTCCAAATAAGCCCTGTGTCAACAGTGTGTCTTTCCCCAGGTTAAGGTGGTGGTGTACTAGCATGGTAGTTTTACCTTATTCTCAGGTGGTTTATAGGCATTCCAGAGAAGGACCAACTCCTCAATGTGCCACAATTGGACCTCTTTCTGTTCTTACTCTGAAATACACCCAGAAAAAGTAGTCTTGAGCGGGAGAGTATATTTAGCATGTGGGAGGGACATGAATCACCAGTAGCCAATGGTGAGCTGTGATGCTCAGTCTCTAACATGTCCCTCCCCACAACTTCCTTTTCCTGGCAGTCCCTTCTCACATTGCGTCAGAGTTAGTCTTTGTGACCAGGAAAATACAGCAGCTGGTGTGTTACTTCTGACACTCGGTGATATGAGATATTAAGGCTTCAGATTGGTGGAATCCAGCCCTAGTCTCATTATTCACTCTGGGGATAGCCAGCTGCCATGGCTTTGTGAGCAGCCTTGTGGAGAAATTCATGTGGTAAAGAACTGAACCCTTTAACCCAGAGAGTTACCTGAGAGAGTTTATAAGTGGTCATCTAGCTCCAGTCAGGCCTTCAGGTGACTGTGGCCGGAGTCAACACCTCCACTACAATTTCACAGCAGGACCCAAAACAAGACTTCCAGGCATACCTGGATTAGTGAAACTCCCAGGTAAATAATAAATATTTAGTTTTCAGCTGCTCAGCTTTAGGGTGATCTGATATAGAGCAATAAAAGCAAATGCTGCTTATTAAAACTCTTGCCTGGGGAAGTGGAGACAGAGAAAAAAGACACTGTGTTTTATTTTGCCAAATTGAAAAAAAGAAAATGGACAAAGAAATATTCCTAGTTCTGAAGAAAAGGAACAGAGTTGTTAGGGGGATAGAGGGGTCACTTTTATTCTGATATGGCCCAAAATTACTGCCAAGATTCACCAGATAGTACTTTCCTTTAAAAAGGTGATATCATTTAAAAATTTTTAATTATATTTTATTATTTATTTTTAATTGAGGTAATATTTGGATACCACCATCAGGAATTTCCACCATAGTGCAACCACCACCAAATCACCTATAGTCCATCACTATAGCCCATTGGGCTTCTTTCCCTCTTTATTCTTACCATCCCATCCCCCTCACCCTCCTTGGTACTTCTGTTCTGTAGTCAGCTATCAAAGTTTAGTTTTTAAACTTGTCTTTATCTGATTCTTAGTTTAGTTACTTTATATTCCACATATTAGTGACATGATCCAGTATTTATCTTTCTCCTTCTGACTTACTTCACTTAGCGTTCTCTTTTCTAGCTCCACCCATGAGGCATGAGTTTACCTTTTTTGATCATCGAGTAATATTCCATTGTGTACATATACCACCCTTTCTTCATTCAGTCATGTCTTTCTAGATTCAGAAGTACTCATTCCTGGGGAACATCTACCCGCTAACCTTTGGGACTCCACTATACACTTGGTGGCAGTTTAAACAATCTTGATACTTAGTAGATTTTTATAGTTTTGCCGAATGAATAATTGCTTGAATTGTGTAAACATATTGACAATTTACTTTAGATATTTTGCTGCTTATGTTGCCAAATCCCCTTAAGATGAGGATCCATTTGCCTTGTGCCTGAAAGCCAAAAATTCAGAAATTCACGTTCAGTTTAATAGACCAGGAAATTTATTGCTTGACTGTTAATGGAGAAGTGAGAATTCGTTTAAAAATGAACAAATCAGGGCCTCCCTGGTGGCGCACCAGGTTAAGTCTCAGCCTAGGAAGCTATCAGCAGCCACTGCAGCATGAGTTCCATCCCTGGCCAGGGAGATTCCCACATGGCACAGCAGACCTCTCCTGCCTCCCCTACTGCTCCCCTCAGCAGTGTATTTCAGTTGATCTGCATGTTCTGCTCCCCACTCTGTCTCTGGTGAATCCTCTCACCACCCCACACCTCTGGCCTACACCCCAGTTCATGTATAAATAAATAAATCTTGAAAAAAGAACAAATCTCTCCCAAGCTTCAGGGAGGGTTTCCCTTTTACTGGGGGGTAGGGCGGTACATTATGAATTCAGGGTGGTGTCTCAACAGTCATGCTCTCAGGCCCCTTTTGTCAGCATGACACTCAGTCACCATCTTGGGAATAATCAGCTGGGTCCAGCTTTATGGCTGCTGCTCTCCTATGCCACATTCCTGAGAAAAGGCACAGCTTGGTGCAAATATTCACCCCAGTTATAGTTGTTTGCTAACTCATCTAATTTAGAGCAAAAGGACTCATCCATCAGGGAAATTTCAGCCTTGCTCCAGGTTTCACTCCTGGTAAGGAGTGAAGTAGGACCTAGAAGTTGGGTCCCTCACTATCTGTGGCAATTGTCCTTATTGTTTAATGAAGACTTTGATCTTTGTTCCAGATTCTAGGGTGAGAGCATCTAAACGCTTCAAATTTCTAAGTGATAGGAATGTCTTTGTTAATCATGGTGGACCCTGTGATCAACACTGACTTTATGCTAGTGAGATGAATCTACTTTCAAAAGTAAAAGCTATAGAAATTCAGTCAGTAATGCATGATTACACATGCATAGTGACATCAAGAAAATTGCTAACTAACTTAGAGTGGCAGTAAGTTGATTTGCGCCTAGTTAGCATTTTATAGAATTGGAATCCCTAAGCCAAAATGATTTTTTTCCAGCTTGTATTTTTTTTTATTTATTCATTTTCATGTTCCTCAACCCATTTAAGTAAACATATTCAAGAGGATTTTTAACTTACTAAAAATTTAAGCAACATATAAATATAAGACAAAGTATTAATTAGTCATGATGCCTGATGGGCGGTTATCCTTGGAGATTTCGAAATCTTTCACTTTCTACTATTAAGATGAGTCTTTTAGGGTTTAATTTGATTTTCTCAGACTTGACAGGGCAGGAGAACCCTATGGAAAAGGCTGGTCTAAGAGACAGGGCCCTCCCTTTGAGCCAAGGGGAATCTGGGCCTAGCGGCCGGCCTGGCCTTCTCTAGGGTCGCTGGTTCTAAAGTTGGGTGACCGCGGTCCTCTCTCACAAGCAAGCTATAGAAGGAATTCAGCCTCACGGTGTCTATTTCTTTATGATTTATGATGCTGCCAGACAAAATCCCAATGTGAAATTCATCTGTACCTGTTATTCAAGAGCAACTTCACATACAAAAGGGCCAGAAAACGGAATTAACAAACATTAACAAAACCACATGATGGACTGTAAAATTATTTCTGCAATTTGGGCCTACATTTGCTTTTTAGTCACATGAGGAAGAACAAAAGAAACCTCTTCAAAGGGCCAGCAAAAAGGCTTTTTAGCTTTGTAAACAATTTGTCAATGGCACTATAGGTGAAAAGACATATTTTGTCTTGCTTGAGCGCTGTGGAAATGGAGAACTCGTGTGTGTGGTGTCTGTGAACTGTGCAGGAGCGTGTGGGGGAGCAGGGATGTCTCATTTCAAGGCCCAGAGAAGAAAATTGAATTATTCCCGTGGTCTTCATCTGTCAGGTAGGGTGATTTTCACCCTCCCCTCTCTCCTACCTTCCTGCCACCCTTGTCTCAGCATTCTCAAGTCCTTGAACTTTCCCTTCATGCCGCTGTCTGCCATCTGTCCACCACTGATGAGGACAATTGAAAATTAGAACCCAAGTTTCTCAGCTGAGCTGGGGTCATGATAGGTGTTTCTGGAGTCCATGCCCTTCTTTCTAGGTTCTGCCTTTCTTAATATGATCATCCTTCACCTCTCCTCATGGGACATATATGGTCAGTTCTCATTTATCCATCACATTTCATTGTCATTTCTTCTAGTTGCTTTATACACTCCCCATATTTGAGCTAGCCATAAACTCCCAGTGACTTTGAAGCATGTTTCCATTCAGTAGGTATTCCTGAAGATAATATGGTATTTCACAGCAGGGAGAGAAGTCCCTGGTGTTCATAAATTGTTCTCTACCCTCTGAAGGAGGCCCTCAGAGGCTCCTTGGAATGGCAAAAGCCTTGGAAAACACTTCTTTTCCCAAATTCAATAGTTTATATAGTTGGAGCAATAAAGACTGAGTCACTGCAGACGTAATACAGTGTTATTCAATTTGTTCATAAAAATTTTCAGTTATTATGACTTTTTAGAGGTGTCTTCTATGTGAGGCACCAAGCATATGAAGATGAGTAATATCACTTCAGCCCCAGACCTTCGTGTTCTAATGTGGGCAGGGGGTCCCTGGAGAAGCATGAGACAACCAAGGTGGCTGAGATAGCACAGGCAGAGAAGCCAGGCCACTGTGGACACCAGGGAGCCATCCTCCCCAGGCCGAGGGAGGAGTAAGAAGAGAATTTCTGAAGTGCAAGTAAGAACTAGCTGGGAGGAAGGATTGAGGATATTGAGAACACGTCAGGGAGAGTTTAAGGAATCTCTAGAAGTTTTGAGAAATAGCCTGTTGGAATGATGGTGCTGGGGTGAGCTAAAAGCTAGGACAAGACACCAGCCTTAGCTGCCACATCAGGGCAGGTTTGAGATGGCACAGTTCAGGTAGAGGCCTAGACTCCTGTGACCTTGGGCATTGCTGCACATATTTGGGGGAAGGTGCAGCTCCTCCTCCCTTTTAGCACACACCTCGCCCATTCTCTTTCTTCTGAGAGGCATTTTGTGCCCTCAGACTGGTTGCCAGCTTTGTGGGTCTCACCACCATTCACTCATCAACACCATTATAAGCTGCCTGATTCTGTCGACCACCTCCCTGTGACAAATTTGGGAGCCTCAGCCTCAGTAGCTCTTTGAAGAATAAGGTCTCACGAGTCATGAGCTATCACATGAGTACACCAATCATTTCATACTACATTAGTAAAGCCACATGACTTTACTGCTGTGCATATCTTTAGAGAATTTATATTTTCATGGTGGATAAAGTAGTGAGCTAAAAAATAAATCTCTAGAGGTGAAATTACAAGAGATCGTAGCAAGTGTCCACTCCTCTCCAAATGAAATCATAAAGGTAAAGGACATTTTTGTCTATAACATTGTCCTGAATATATCTCAGATTTAAAAAATTTTAGTTGGACCTCTCTAGTGGAGCAAGGGGTTGTTAAGTCTCAGCACTATCAAGCTATCAGCAGCCACTGCAGCATGAGTTCCATCCCTGGCCTGGGAGCTGACCCATATGGTCTAGCAGACCTCTTCTGTCTCACCCACTGCTCTCAGTAGATCCACCTGTTCTGCTTCCCACCCTGTCTCTGGTGAATCCTCTCATCTCCCACACCTCTGGCCTACACCCCAGCTCTTGTATGCATAAATAAATAAATCTTTAAAAAAAAACTTCAACAAAAATATTTAATCTCAGGAACAATTCTTTTGATTATCACAATCTACTTTCTTCTATCCAAAATAGGTGTCCTAACAAATCTGTTTTGGTTTTGAGTCTCAGCTAGTTTCTGGCTAATAGAAATAGCTGTACCAAAGTGACAGTCCATTATGTATTTTGTAGCAACTGAAGTGCAAGTGTCAGTGTGGGAACATAAAAAGGCAAAAGAGAGACACCCTTTCCTAAGGAAGGCAACAATTGAATGAGGGAAAGGCATATGTGCAGAAGTTTTTGTTGAAGACTTAATTTGGCCTCCAGGAGAGGAGAAGGTCAGGTAAAGAATAGATCAGAGAGAATCATCTTCCAGTTCACACAGGCTGACTTGGTGAGAGCAACAGATGGAGACAAGACCAATGTGTTGGGCCCAGATGTAGTCACCAGCTGCCAGCGCTCCGACACAGTGGTGTGCCTGTGAGCAGCTGCGCCTCCAGGAAGGCCTGGTGAGCTGCAGAGCAGGCTGGCACATTTATGGGCTATGTAAAGGATGGCACCAGAGCTGGTAATATATCAGCAGCTTGCAGAGAAGAAGAGGAATGTGTTCTACACTTATGGAAATTTATGGTCAATGCAATATGGGAAATACATAAAAGCAACCCAGCATCACAAAGTCAAAATACTCCTTGGGGATATGAAATGAATTCTCTACACCTGGATTCAAGGCCTAGCTTATTACACATTACCTGTGGTATGTGGCATCCCAGCACTTGGAAATCATGTTTGCAAACAATTCACACAGTTAACTTCAGAGGTTTGAAGGATTCTGAAATGTCTTCCAAATCATTGAACAAAAACAGAGGAAAACATGAAATTCATTCCTTGTTTTAAATTCTCTGTTTTGAGACTTGTCAAAGTTGAACTGCCATTTGACTGCCTAGTATGTGTAACACACTGCTCGGGGCTCCATAAGGGAGAGACTTGTCTCTGTCTCCGTTGCCTTCATAGCACAGTGCAAAAGCAAACGAGGTCCTCAGTGTTTAGACTATACACCACGAGGTGGAGTGTGAAGTATATGGTCCATCCCTATTCACTCTGGTTTTTCTTTTTTTTAGCAATTTAATGGTTTTCCCTATATTTCTAGAGTTGTGTGAACATCATTACAATCAATTACATCATTACATCATTACAATCAAAAGAGATTACATGCCCATTAGTAGTCACTTCCTACTTCACACTGGTTTCCCCTGACCCCTCCCTAGAAAAGCGCTAATCTGCTTTATATGTTTATGGATCTGTCTATTCTGGACATTTCATATAAATTTCTTTTATGCTGTCAAGCATCAGTACTTCCTTTTTTTATTAATGAATAATATTGTGCTGTATGGATATACCACACTTTACATAACCATTCATCAGTTGGGGTTGTTTCTACTGTTTGACTTTTGTAATTAGTGCTGATAGAACACTCAAGTGTATTTGTATAGATATATGTTTTCATTTCTTTGGAATATGCAGGCATACCTCATTTTATTGTGCTTTATTTTCCTTTGCAGACACTGCGTCTTTCACAAATTGAAAATTCATGGCAAAGCGAGTCTATCAGTGATATTTTTCTAATAGCATGTGCGCACTTTCTATCTCCATCACACTTAAGGTATGTATATATTTTTAGACATAATGCTATTGCACACTGAATAGATGACAGTGTAGTGTGAACATAACCTCTATACGCACTGGGAAACCAAAATAATCCATGTGACTCGCTTTACTGTAATTTTTATTGGTCTAGAATTGAACCCACAATATCTCTGATTTGTGCCTATGTTTGAGAGTGAAAACAATTGAGAAGTGGAATTGCTGGGTCATGTGGTGACTCTGTGTTTAATCTTGTGAAGAGCTACTGGACTGTTTCCCACAGTGGCTGCAACATTTATACATTCTCATCAGCAGTGTACAAGGACTCATGTTTCCTTGCCTCTTTGCCCACACTTGTTATCATATATCTTTTTGATTTAGCCATTCTAGCAAGTGTGACATAGTATCTCAATGTGATTTTGAATTTCTAATCTTTGGAGAAATATCTAATATAGATCCTCTGTCCCTTTTTAAAGTTGCATTATTTTTAATTTTTCTATTATGATTTTTACCTTTTTCTTGTTTTGTGGGTTGTCTTTTCACTTTTTTAATGCTACTCATACATTGAAGCACAAAAGTTTTAAGTTTTGAGAAAATCTAACTAATTTAGTTTCCAGTGAAGCTCCTGGAGTCTGGACTTTTTTTGTGGGAAGAAATTTAATCACTAATTAAATTCATTTTACTTGATAGAAATTAATTCATTTGGAAATTTTCTTCTTTGATCAGTTTTAGCAATTTGAGTATTTCTAGGATTTTTTTCCTTTTTACCAGTTGTCTAATATGTTAACATAAAATTATTCACAATAATATCATTTTTCTTTTAATTGCTGTTGGATTTGTACTATTTATTTTAGGATTGATTTCTCTTTATTCACCTTTGTCTCCTTGAGTTCAAATCTTAGCTTATGCATTTTGGATTTTACTTCTCTCTGGATATAAGCATTTAAGTTTAGCTAGATCCAACCAAAGTTGATGTTGAACTTCATTTTCATTAATTTCAATAAGGTTTCTAGTATACTGATAGTTTACTCTTGACCTTTGGATTAGTTTTAAAAGTATGCTGTTTAATTCCCAAATATTTGGAAATAAAATTAGGAAGGTTCTCTTCTATTGATGATTTGGTGAAATTTTTTTCTAGTATTTTTATTTCTAATTTAGTTTTCTGTTAGTTGAAAGACATACTTTGTATAATTCCAGTCCTTTCTAGTTTTTGAAAGTTGTGGCTTAACATATAGTCTATACTGTAGAATGTTTCATATAGTGAACATATAGTCTACTTTATAGAATACTATGTGCATTTGAAAAGAATGTTGTTTAGTGGAGTATTATATACATGTCATTTAGGTCAGTTTGGTTGACAGCACTGTTAAGTTTTCTATATTCTTACTGTTCTATCACTTACAGAGAGGCAGGTATTGGAATTTCAAACTATAAATGTTGAATTGATTTCTTATTTCAATTATTTAATTTTTATTTCTTGCAATTTCAGCCTCTGTTGTTAGGTACATACACATTTGTCATTGTTGTTTCTTCTTAATGTATTTCCTCTTTTATCATTATGAAATGTTCCCCTTTGTCTCCAGTAATATTACTTTTCTAGAATTCAGTTTTGTTTTAGGCAGTTTGTTAGGCAATG
Source organism: Scalopus aquaticus (assembly GCA_004024925.1). NCBI lineage: Eukaryota > Metazoa > Chordata > Mammalia > Eulipotyphla > Talpidae > Scalopus > Scalopus aquaticus. The sequence goes on from PVIJ01000083.1 coordinate 215,950, forward strand.
CTCAGACACCTCGACTGCAAGATTTATATCCTCTGCTGAGGGATTTGCCTGTAGGTTGCGGACTACATTTAAGTTGTACCTATATCTGAAATCTCCCTACACTTTCACTTTTATCAGGCTCTCTTGGGACTGTGCCCAAAATGCCCAAGTAGGATTCTTAGCACCTTGGTATGGGAACTAGAGGTCAATCAAGACCCTGTGACCATTAGGAGGTCTATTACTATTACTTAAAGAATGCAGATTGTTTTGTGTTGAGAGCAGTAGGACCCTAAAGCTAGGAGAACCTTCTATCTTTACCTAAGTCCATTCCTTCACCCCTCCCTAATTGGAGAAGAGATACCTAGGAGAATGTAGTTTGTAGAGTCTCAACCAGTCCTAGGTTTATATAGTAAACACTGTACAAACCTTTCTAAGAATCTTATCTTTGCTCTCAGAGCAAATATGAGTAACCTCCTTTCTTGTTCATCTTTTAAAGTCTCTCCTTCTCTGTCCTTGATATCCCAGCTCCCAAAACAAAGGGTTAATAATCCTAATCTGTTCCATTATTCTTTAGAATTTACAGCCATGTAAATTCTCATACATATGTTATTTAATTGATTCTTCCTTTGCTAACCCATCTAATGCTGTTTTCATTACCTAAGAAGAAACCAAAGAGTTACAGGGTGATTTCTTTGCTCCTTCCTCAGTGGGGTAATATTCACAGTCCACATTGTGGGTAGGACTTTCTTATACTGAGTAATTTTCTAGTTATTGAGGGACATGTACAGGATTTATGTTATGCCTTCTTTGACTCTCATTTCTACGATTTACTTGTTAAATTGCTAGTTAGCCCATTATTTGTCCTAACTGGGTCCACAATTTTAGGCTCGTGAAATTGCAGGCTTCCCTGTGTTAAAGAAACCAGAGTTGGACAGTCATCAAAGTACTAAAAATAGATTTTATCCAGGAATTATTGCAATAGAAGAAAACAGAATTCAGTATAGAACTGGACTCGATTCTGAATATAACCAGGATATGTGGAGATTTATACACAAGGATCAGGTCGTTGGGCACTGGTAGTTGGAAAATTACTAAGAAGAGATATCCAGAGGAGGGGAATTCTTGCTGAAAGCAGATCAGGGTGATCAAATATCACCTAAGGGATAGTAGGGAATGAAGAATTTGAACTGATATAGGCAGTGTTGGATGATCTTGGAGGATTCTCACTAAACTGACTTAGCAGGTATCTTGATAAAACTGGGCCAAGTAGACCTGAAATTAAGACACAAGGATAAGGGGTCTTCACAGTTGAGAAGAGTTTGGAAGAAACTGACCCTGTAACTCTTTGGGTTCTTCTCAGGTAGTGAAAACAGCATTAGGTGGGTTAGCAAGGTGACTGACTATCACCTTCTTCATTTCCATTTTTGCCAACATAGTTATGGGGGATCTCCAATCCTGTTGTTCATTTGGGAAACAAAGTGCATTCTTTTAATCAGGCCCATACCACTTAACTTGCCATTCCTGCCCTCTGAGCTGAGGCTGGTATCAGTTGTGGGAGGATGCAGCCTAGACAACAAGGCCATTTTGAGTAAGAGCTTGAAACTGGTAGTTTTTCCAAGAATGGTTCTAAATTTATTGTCAGTCTTTGAGTTTTGTACCTTGAAGTTGTTATTTCAGACAATTCTTTCCGATATTATATTTGTTTTTCCAGAGATGAATTACAACCCTTTTCCTGTTGACATAACTGAAAGCCCCTCTAAAGGGTTCTTGGTCAGGGTTTTTCATATATCAAAGTGTTTTATGAATAACCTAGTGGAAAATGCAGCATTCAGTGCTTCTAAACCTCTTTAGTAGAAGAACCCTCTTATATTTTTTTTTAAGAGCATGTTTTATATTCCTTCTCAAAGTTAAGTGTGAAGATGACTTCCCTGGCACAACTGTTAAATTATAGAATCCTAGGGGCTTCCTTGGTGGCACAGGGGTTAAGTCTCAGCACTATCAAGCTATCGCCAGCCACTACGGCATGAGTTTGGTCCCTGGCCAGGGAGCTAACCCACATGGTGCAGCAGACTTCTCTTGTCTCGCCCACTATCTGCCTCAGCAGTGTGTTGCAGTAGATCTGCCTGTTCTGCTCCCCAGTCTGTCTCTGGTGAATCCTCTCACCCCCACACCTCAGACCTACACTCCAGTTTTTATATGCAAAAATAAATAAACTAAATCTTAAAAAACAAAACTATAGTCAGCCTCCTATCCCAGAGATTCTGGTTTCAAAGCTCTGGGATGCACATGTAGGACTTTATACAAATTCTTTGAAAACCAAATTGACCTTTGTTCTAAAAGTATCCCTGTTCTCAAGGTTCCAGATCTTAACAAAAAACCTTCTTAACCTTCATTGACAGTGACATATAAAACTACATTTCCTAGCCCCCTGTAATTGGATGGGGCAAATGTCTTGATCTGGCCAAAGATATGTATGTAGAAGTGATTAGTAGATCATTTCCTAGCCATGGCAGTGAAAAGCCCAGATGCTATTTATTCTTCAGCCTCTTGCTTTCAATTTGGTAATGAGAGTGAAGGTCTCACAGTTATGAACTTGACAAAGTTTTGATACCTAAGTCCTCACATAGACAATAGTTGCCTTTGGACAATAAGGGACTTTGAGTGAGTCATAAATAAGCTTTTAATTGTTTGTTACTGTATCATGAACCTAGCCTACTCTGATTTGGGGCTATAGAGAGGGAGATGGTGAAATTACCTTTTGAAACAGCTCAAAGGATTGAGAAAAGAAAATGTTATTAACAGGAAAACTACAATCTTGAAAATGAATTACTGGCATACTTTACTGCCATTTGATCCTGCTCCTTCCTCAGTGAGGTAATATTCACAATCCACATGCCTTTCCTGCAGTTGGTAAGGTCTGACCTTTTAAGTGAAAAACAATGTCTTGGACTTAATCTAAAGAACAGATATAATAAAATGTCAATTAACCAGAGCCCTACTATGTAGAACCTTCACTTCACAGATTATTTTCAACAATCAGCATGAAAACAAGAGTCTTTGTAATCTTCAGTTAACCAGCATATTTTGTTAGAAACCATAACCTAAACTTTGAACCTTCTCATTAGTTGAGGTTTTACCTTATATGCAATTATTTTAACGATAGGTAGCACTAAGAAGGAGGAAGAAAATAGATGTCGCATTTCATAATAGAAAAAAGAAACAAAATTAGTAAAATTGGATTTAGTTGGGAAGTATTTAAAACTGTCTTTATAAATAGGAAAAATCAACTAAATTAAATTGAGCTGGTCACATTTTATCTTTAAGCCCTGTGGGGTTGGCGGGAGAGCTCTCAGGCTTTTCCGTCCCCCCACCCCACTTGGGGATGGGCCTCTGCAGGCCTACTGTGCTGTGTGACAGAGTAGCAAAGCCTGCGATAACTTGGCTTAGAGCAGCCCTTAGAGTGCCCATGCGCAGAAGGAGAGGGCAGAGGGAAGAAGCTGCACACAGAAGGCAGCAGAGAGAGCACACTGCAGGAAGGGCCCCAGAGAAGCCGAAGATTTGCCGAGGTCTAGGAGGCCTAGCCTCCTGGACCCCCAGCCCTGCCACCTTGTATATAGTTGCCAGAGTTTAAGAGTTTAAATAATAAAAAAGGCCATAAAAAGCCACCGAGGGCTCCAGGACTCCTTCATTTATACCCGTCTGCACATCATCGAGAACCTGCCTAGTGCTGCTTCCTGCTGGCACTACAAGCACTTAATAATCTTCTTAAAGATTTATGGTTTTCTCAAACTTGTTTCCCACCACCTGCTTCTGCTACCTTGATTTAGCATCAGGCTTCTGCCCACTCTTAACTCCACTCCTTTCTGTCAGAAAGGAAAGTGTGGTACATGTGTGTCTTGACAAGAATCAGTCACTAGAGAGCTGTGTCGGTTGTAGATTAGAGGAAATTAAACGTTTGCTTGCATCTCATAGAAAATAATTGTGAACCTGTTTGGTGAGGGTAACAGACATGCTGTGAAAGTGAAATTGTCAAACTTTCTTGCTTTGCCTTTATTAACTTTGACATTTGCGTGAAAATTGAATTCTGATTTTCTGGGGGTTCATCTGCTCCTGCAGCTTCTTCCTTACCTGAAGGCTTAATCCTCTGTTGGTGACATGATAATCAGGTCTCCAGCAAGCAATTATGATGTCACAAAGAGGCAATTATCGCTTCAGGTGAGAAAATAAACATCCACATGGATGATCACTTGATATCTTAATGATTATCTTAATGCAATTTTTCTTTGTGAAGACTTAACTTCATATGAGAAAATTATCATAAACATAGGAAAAGATTCCTCAAGGCAATGGTAAATGTTTGTATTCTATCCTTTAGTCAAATACTAAAACAAGTCTCCTAAATCCTTACTCAACAATTCTTGGGTTATCTTCTCTGCTCCTTTGATATCTACTGCAAAATATGGTTTACTGAACTCCCCATGTGTTGGACCTAAATGATCTTTCTCTTCCAAAGCAAAGTAAACATAAATTTATCCAATTAGAGTAATGTCATGGAAAAATGTATTGACTAGAAAAGCATTTCAGCAAATAAAAATTAGGCAATGCATATAAGTAAAAAGACAGCAATAAAAATTCATCTAGAATTTTACATCCAGAGAAAACAACAACATTTTCATCCTACTCTTTTTTCTTCAATGTGTTGGGAGTGAGGAAGATTGTTTCATAAAGATTAAATCACAAAGTGCACACTGTTTGTAATCAGCTCTTTCATTTGACCACTGTTGTGACACCTTTATATTACAGTATTACATTTTAGATAAAGGAAACCTTGGTCTTAAAGCTGCAGAGTGTAATCTTTATAACAAGGGGAGGTTCCGTGTTCTCTTCTCCACCTAATGAAGGGTGGATCTGAGCAGGGAGGGGAAGTGAAGACACAGAGAGGACTTAGAAGCAGCATGTAGAGCAGAGACTTGTAAGGAAGTCCCACTTGCTTCTAGGCTTTGGACTAGCAGACCTTGAAGGAGACACCCTGTCTTCCACATGTGCTCCTTTTTTCAAGTTTTACTCTGTTTTACAGTGTTTTATCAGCCTTAAAAAGCTTCTGTAAGTGTTGACCTCTTTTTAGAATGTAAACACTATAATGGAATGAATTTTTTCTACATACATGACTGTCAAGAATAAAGTAACTTACCTTTAGGAAGAGGGGAGAGAAAAAGTGGAATGTGGAGAACAAGGAGAGATGCTTGCCTTTTCTAAAAATATCTTGTATTTTTATTTGATAGGAGATCCTAATAAGAAATCAAAGAAGTAAAAACTTTAATTATAGTTTTGAATTTTTTCTTAAAGAAAAGGAAGAAATCTATTTCCCACACCTTTTAAAACCTGATTTTAATCGGGACATAATACTCCACAATTTTTTTTAACAAAGCAAACTTTGTTTCAGACGTATCTCAGCATAATGGAAAAACATTCGGCATGGAATCAGAAATCCTAGGCTCTGGGCCAGCCTCCAGCTTTTATTAGACTGAGCCATACGATATTGCTGATGTTGGGCTTTGATCTGCAGGCATAGCTGTGCATATGGCCTGTGCCCACGGTGATTACCCCTCTGACCCAGGGCTAGCCCATGACCTCTCAACTCTCCTGTGAAAAACCTCCAGGCTCAGGGGAAGCTCGAGTGGATCAAAAGAAACATTGGGCCACAGGATTTAGGTGAAACGTTGTTAGAACCCAGAAGAGGTGGGTCTGTGAGGTGGAATAGCTACATCTGCCTGTGCACCCTTTTATAACTTCTTGCAGAACAATTCTGAAAATAAGACAGAGGTCCATTCCCAAGCTGTGCAAGGGCTGCAGGCATATTCCACACTTCGCCAGCAGCTACGCAGACAGAAATCTTTGCAGTGCTGCTTTGCAATTAAAGGACATTTGAATGGAACAAAATGTCAGTTTTTTTAAATGCAGTTATGCAAAGAGGATCCTTTGAGTTGTATTGTCCATGGTGGCACAATTGTTTCCCTTTTAAGATGATTTGTGCACTTCTCATATTGGAGCAGCACTGGCTGGAAGGTTTAGAACAGCCCCTGCAGGGTAAAATTTCAACAGAGGTTTCTCAGGGCCGCCACATGCTGCATGGGTATGAAATTGCCTTTGGGGACCACTGCCCAATGCGCTGGGGTCCTGGAGAGCCAACCTCAAGTGTAGATTTGGTTGTTCATGACCCAGGACACCCAAGAGAAGCAGAGAGAAAGTCAGCGGCCTTGCTTCACTTCCAAGTAAGGCAGGCTTATTTGCACCCAACTTGGTAAATTAGGAGCTACTGGGGAGATGTTTTTTGGAAGTGACTGTGCCCTTTCAATTTAGCCATTTGTGATTCTGAATTACAGCTGACTGGAAATTAAAACTGTAAGCAAAGCCTCTAACCACAGGGAGTGAAGCCAAGGGCCTGCTGGCGGCCTCACATGGCTCCCAAATGTTTACAGTGCCTGATAATGCTTGCTCGCATTAAGACAAGAGCAATAAAATGTGAATTAGATGGAGATGGATGTACCATGCAGGCAAGAAGAAATCCTCAAGCAGATGTGCGTGGAAATTAATGGTGTGGTGATAACAAATTTTAATGCCCTGCACAGCTCCTGTACTAAGGAAAGAGGCCCTTGAGAACTCTGGTTTTGCAGAGGGAGGTGTCTCCTGTAAATGGAGGGAAAATTTGTAGGGGTTGGGGGTAGGGCATTTGAATTCCATACACTTGATACAGATAATGAGCTCTGCCAGTCTGTTTCAAGAATACAATTAAATTAGTGCTTCCAAAAGGTTCAGTATTCGTTGGTTGAAAGCCCATGTGTATTTGTTACTCCGCCTTCTCTTTTTTTTTTTTTTTTTTTTGCTCATTCTCAGTCTCTTCTCTTTATTCATCTGCTCTTTCCTCAGAAAGAGGAAGAACCAGGGTAACTTAAGAGAAGCAAAAACAGCAACATTCTACCTGAGTGGACAACTTTCCAAAGTCAGCTCAGGCCTTTCTCTGGGTCCAGACATTACTAGCAGGGTTTCAGTAAGAAATTTTGTAAATCTAACAATGTAATAGAAGCTCAGGGCCCTAAGCCTGGATTCTCTGGAAAGCTGGGCTTTTACAAAATCTTATTTATATTGAAGGAGAAGATAAAATGAGAAAGATGATTGACAAAATTCTGTGAAAGTAGCACCAGGGAGATTCCCTGCAGACACCGACTCAGCTGAAGGAGCTCCCTGAGGAGGCTCCAAGGGCAGATCGGTCACAGAAGACGCCCCACAGTCGCCAGCAGGAGTGAGCCCCAGGAACAGGCCTGCGGGCAGATCTGCCAAAGCAGATACCCCTGGGATGTCTGCACAGTATTAGTGAGCTTGTGGAAGAGGCCAGAAGGCAGACCTGACACGCAGACCCCTGCAGACATCAGTGTGGCCTCAGGGAGCTCCAGGAAGGGGCTTGAAGATGGGCCCCCTGGTGCAAGCCCACACCAGCAGGACCTCTACCCACTCAGCGAAGACCCAGCTGCAGATTAGTTCTCCCCGACAACAGCGTCATCTGCTGGAAAGCAGAAGCTCAACGCCCTTAATATTTAGAAATAAAACACGGGTAGATGAAAAAAATGCAACAAACAGCAATCAGGGTGGTAGAGAGATACCACAGCCCAGGGAGAGAACAAATTTTCAGAGCCCAATGAAAAAGCCATGGAAGAACTTTTCGTTCTATCAGATACAGAGTTCAACATCTCAATGATGAGGAAATTCAAAGAAATGAAAGTAAACACAGAAAAGCTGGTCAAAGATGTACAAGAAAATGAAAAACAAACAATCAAATGTTCTGAGAAATAAATGAAGATTAAAATTGAGGCATGCCCGAAGCCTCTCCTCCATTCTGCCACTGGAACCAGACTTCACCCACAACTCTCAGGGCCTGACACAGAGCACCCACTGCCTGCAGCCTGCTGGGGGGTGCCCCTGGCTAGACTGGCCTCGCCACAGCTCCTCTGTCCAGGAGTGGGACAGGCGGTGGCAAGCTCAAGACACCCGGCTGCCATCTTCCCGCAGAAGCAGCGTGCCGCCGTCTGCATAGGCCCACAGCCCCCACTTACTAAGTTATATTCTTTTTAAATTTTATTTTATTTTTTTAATTGAGGTTCTATTGGGATACCTCCATCAGGTATTCCCACCATAGTGCACCCACCACCAACTCACCCATATTCCACCACCAGAGACCATTGTGCTTCCTTCCCGCTTTGTTCTTACACCTCTCCCAGCCCCTCCCCCTTTGGTGCTTCAGTTCTGTATTCAGCTATTAGGGGTTAGTTTTTAAGCTTGTCTTTATCTAGCTCTCAGTTTAGAAACTTTATATTCCCCATACTCGTGACACCATCTAGTATTTATTTTTCTCCTTCTGGCTTATTACACTTATCATTGTCCATGTTGCTGCAAATGGCATGAGTTTGTCTTTTTGATCACTGAGTAGTATTCCAGTGTGTACATATACCACATCTTCTTGAACCACTCACCTGTTTGGGGGCACTTAGGCTGTGTCCATAATTTAGCTATAGTATATAGCAATAAACCTGGGAGTGTAAGTTTCCTTTCAAATTAGTGTTCTTGAGTTATTTGGGGCAATGTCTAGGAGTGGAATCCTGGGTCTAGTGACAGATCTGGTTTGAATATTTTGAGATACCTACATACTACTTTCCATAAGGGCTGGACAGTCTGCATTCCCCACAGCAGTGCAGGAGTGTCCCCTTTTCTCCATGTCTCCACCAGTACTTGTTGTTTCTGGTCTTTTTTGATGTGGCCATTCTCACAAATGTGAGATGGTATCTCATAGTGGTCTTGATTTGCATTTCTCTAATAAGTGATTGTGAACAGTTTTTCCATGTACCTGTTGACCATTTGAATGTGTTCTTTGGGGAAGTGTCTGTCTCTCTCTAACCAATTTTTAAGTTGGGTCATTTATTTTGCTTTTTGTAGACTTTTATGAGTTCATTGTATATCTTTGTTTTCAGTCCTTTGTCAGATTTATTATGAGCAAATATTTTCTCCCATTTAGTTGGATGTCTTTTCATTTTAGCTAAGGGGTTTCACCAGTCTGTGTGGTTGCTGGTGGCATCTTGTGGGAGGAGAAAAGGAGTCTGGGGTTTTGGGTGTATGTTGGCACGATCCCATAGATGGGCACAAGGACTCTGTTGGTCTGAGCTGGGGCTGGCAGTTTCTCTGGTTAACTGGGGTTCAGGGTCACATCAGCATGGGTGGGAAGAAAGACGTGAGGCCTCTGCTAGTCTGGGCACTGCCAGTGGTGTCAGCAGAAGGTCTCAAGACCTCTGCTTATCTGCACAGGGCCAGCATGGTTTGTGGGTAGTCTCAAGGCCTCTGGTCACTCTGGCACCCTCCTAGACATGGGTACATGGTCTCACCGGTCGGCATAGGCACTGGTGTGGTCTCATAGAAAATTGCAAAGTCTCTGTTGGACTGGGCACTCTTGTGTGTGGGGTCTCGCCGGTGGCGGTGAGACCTCTGGATGCTCGGGCACCCTCCCTGATGTGGGTGCAGGGTCTCACCTGTCTGGGCAGGCGCTGGCAGGCAATTTATATTCACATTCTCTCCTCTTTCTCTCTCTTTCCTTTCTCCCCCACCTCCTTAATCACTCTCCCTCTGTTTCTTTCTTCCTCTGTTTCTCTTTCTTTCCCTGCCCCCTCACTTTGGTATAAACTGCAGCTAAACTTCTTTTAATCCTGCCTTTAACTTTGTGATAAACCACTGTTCACTGTTTTGAATTTTCTGAAATTGGAGATACTGACTATATGTCCCCCTAGGCACCAGGGAAAACGTATTTTCTTGTTCATAGAAATGTCACCCCTTTTTCCCTGCAAAATTCTGCCCTGGAGCTGAACTCATCTGTGAGCTTGAACAGAAATGTGACTAGAAAATAATAGTATGATAGACCTTAAAAAAGAAAACAAAAAACAAAACAATAATATTTCCTTCAGAATGGCCAGTCTAAGATGCATTTATTCTGGTTATCTTTTTTTTGGGGGGGTAATTGACTTTAGAACCTGCCTCACATTTTGAGACAAGGGTAACTCATTAAAAAATTCTCATCCTTGAGAAATATTTTATTTTTAAAACCAACTGAAAGTTCTTTCGAGTCCTGGTGTGAAATCAAGCATGATAAAGCCATATTTTATTTTTAAAATGATATTACCCTAGTGAGTCTCGAAGGCAACCACAACTTACAGAGGCAGAACTGAACCTCGGAGGAAAGGATGCATGCATCCGCACACGATATTTACAGTTTATATTTGAAAAATGGAAAAATATCTATTTGAAACTTTAAATAATATTAAAAATGTGATTTTTTTGTATGTTTGCAAAAAGAACAGTGAGGTTATAAATTTTAAAGCAGTTCCTCTAAAGTAATAAAGGAGGGGCCACCCTGGTGGCACAACGAGTTAAGTCTCAGCACTACGAAGCTATCCACAGCCACTGCAGCATGAGTTTCATCTCCAGCCAGGAAGCTGACCCACATGGCGTGGCAGACCTCTTCTGCCTCGCCCCACTGCTCCCCGCAGCAGTGTACTTCAGTAGATCTTCCTGTTCTGCTCCCCACTCTGTCCCTAGTGAATACTCTCACCACCCCACACCTCTGGCCTATACCCCAGTTCTTGTATGCATAAATAAATGAATCTTTAAAAAAATAAAGTAATAAAGGAAATTGTTCCTGTGCAACTGGAAATGAGTTGTGAACATGAGTACCCATAAGGCCTCAACATTGTGGCAATGGTAGCTCAGGGGTTAGCCTTCCCTACTTTGAAGGTGGAACTCAAAAGTCCAAGTTCAGGCACAGTAAAATGCCCACACTGCATCATAATCAGGTCTGATTAGGGCTCTCTGAGGTGCAGGCTTTGATCTATAGGGAATTGTGATGGGGTTCCTTAGCTGGCCAGAGAGCCCTTGGTGAAGGTGAATCCACCATGGAGAGCTATCTGGAAGCCATCTAGTCTATGGAAGAATTGATGAAATACACATTTGTGGCTAGCCTACAGAGAAGACCAGTGAGCTCAAGCAGCTGTCTTCCAAGATTTGACATGTGTTGACGAGAAGAAAAGCTTATTGACTTATTCTGTGTATCTCCAGGAGGTGTAATTTTTTTTCTTCCTTTTTACCATGTAAACTGCTTTCTTTCAAAAGATAGTTAAGGCAACTTACCAAACATGATACAAAAAAGAAAAAATGAAATTTCAATATCTAGGAAATAAGATGAGGTTACAGAGGAACTAAAGGTTAGGAAAATATAAATTAAAAGTGAAATTAATACACAGAGTATTATTAAGTGGGCCACAAATTGGGTTCTATTATTTTAAGACAGTAGAACTAGGTCAATAAATTAAACAGAGTTGGGACTCCGAAATAAAACAAGGAGTAATTTCCAAATGTTCTTTGTCCATTAATGGGACAAATGGCTGTGGAGAGGTCCTCATTTTTGGATGATGATTTGGCCTTGATTTTTCCATTGTCAGTCACTTGGTGGAAGAAGAAAGACTCTCAAATTGTATGAAAATTGTTTGTGTAGGGATCAGTTTCAGTACTTTGTACCTTGGGATGCATTCATAGCCAAGATCAAGTTTACCATGTACAGGTTTTCACAGTGGTCTCTGAAACAGGAACAATATTGTCGTCCCAATTCCTTCCTGAGCCTTGAAATCCTGTACCCAAGTTCTAATTCTGCAATGAGAGAGATGGCTGAAATGCAAGATCTGGGGAATTGCAACACATTTTGGTGTGGTCCGCTCACGTATTCACGTGTTCATCTAGTCTCCGGTTTTTCACACCACAGTGGATTTATTTGGAACTATTAGGAGCTATTTCTTTGATCGTACTCAGTCTAGAAGCTTTAATCTCTCTGCATTTAAAATTTCATTAAAATATATCCAGTAGTTCAGGAGCTGTGTGTGTTTTATTGAATGTTTATACCATTCATGCGGTGGCACAGAAAATAGCCGGCACACAAAGTGTTAAAAATCACATCAAGTTGTAGATGACTGACATAGTGCCTTTCCAAAGAGCAGAAGCCATGAAAAATGGAAAAGGTGTGTCAGATTCTAGGTAGTTGAAGGAGTGACTTTCAGGATTGTGCCCAGTTGCCACTGGGAAACCCCTCAGACCTAGTCAAGGAGACCGTGTTTTCATAAAAGAAGCTGTTTGTGTGTGTGTGTGTGTGAATTGAGAAAGCAAGGTCTGTGCCCCATAGAACACTAGATGTTGCTAGCAGTTCCTTGGTTAAATCTGGTCACAAACAACTTCTAATTCTCAGTAACTTAGCATAGTAAAATGGCGTTTTGCTCATTGCCCCAGCCAGGTGAGGAGACACAGCTCTTGAAGGGCTGACCTGACACTAGAATTATACAGTGCAGTTTCTTTAAATGTCTGGACTTTTTCATACAACATGTTATTTTGAGATTTATCCATGTCCTTCTAGGTAAACTTCAAAATTTACATTTGATGATTTTGGAAAAGAATATTATTCTTGACGTTTAAAATAGGTGTATGTTGTACTCCGGAGAATGGGGAGATTTTCTTGGCCAGCAAAAAGTACAATAAAGTACAATCAGAATCTGTGATCTTGGTATAAACTGTAGAGTGACTCTAGTGCTGATTCCAGGCTTCCAAAGATTTTAACAGTAGCAGTAAGGAAAGGAGAGAAGGAGAGAAAAGTGTGGAAGGAAGTAGTAGGCAAGAGAAAAAGTAGGGGCAGCTAACTAGCTGCGGGAGTTTGCTCCCCCTCTCCATTTTTGGTATATAATGTTCTCTCTGAGATGAAGCCCAGTTGTGTAAACAGATCTGTGCCTGGAATGTAAGGAGGCGGGAGGGGAGCCAAGTGGGGAGAAACTGTTGGAAAACAGGAAGAACTTGCCTGAAATAGAATAGCTCATGCTTTGTGTGGAGCTTTTTAAGAACTTATCAGGCAGACCTGAAAATTAGACAGCGCAAAGGAAGGAGCTCACCCCAGCCTCTCCTCCTACCTGCGAAGCCAGTGTCCCTGATCCTGGCCCCACCAGCTGATCATGCACCCGTGGGCTGATGAGCAAGTGGATCGGCCGACGACCTGACAGATTAAGGGGCGGGTGGCGTTGTCACCAGCTGTATATTCTAGTCCTCACCTGACCAGCTGCTATTAGCACAAAAACATTTTTTACTTCCAGCAGACTCTATAGTGTCATACAATAATTGTGAAATATTTCAAGAGGAATGGAGGAAAGATGATGGAATTTTTCCCTTTTGCATCTTTGTTCATGAACAAATGGTACCACACACAGTCGTGGAATTCCACTTACAACCGTTGTCTCCTAATGTGTTCCCAACTGTCACAGATCTTTTCTCTCCTTACCTCTATTTTTCTTAACGGTTAATAGTTTTAGGTATTTTAAACTTTTCTTTCATCCTGACCAAAGCTGATAATTGTGTTCCACTCCATTCTCTGGCCACTTTATTTTCTCCTTGATCTATATTCAGATCTCCCTCAAAGGCCTTAAGCAAACTGATGCTTCTGTTTACATAGAATGAATTCCACCAGTTCAGGGACAGCTGAGGAAGTGGGTATTGCCGCTTTCCATTAAGTCTTTTGGCCTTGCTGAAATCAGATCTTTAAAAGACAATGTTAAATCCTGTTTCAGTGGAAAATTGTTCCGTGCTCCAAATTGGCCATCCTCCAGCATGGATTGAAAAATGGAATGAACAATGAGATATACACTGTTAGAATGGCTAAAATTCAAAAAACTGACAATAACAATTTCTGGCAAGTGTGTGGAGCAATAGGAACTTCCATTCATTGCTGCTTAGAAGGCAAAATGGTATACAGCCAATTTGGAAGACAATTTTCACAAAGCTAACCATACTTTATCATATGATCCAGCGATCATACTCCTAGGTACTTATCTACCTGACTTGAAAACTTAAGTCCGCTCAAAAATCTGCCCAGAAATGTTCATAGCAGATTTATTCATACTCATCAAAACCTGGAAGCAAGCAAGATGTCCTTCAGTAGGTGAATAAATAAACACAATATGGTACATCCATGTGATGAGTGAATGCTATGTAGAGGTTCAAAAGGAATGGACAACAATGTGGGTGAATTTTAAATGTGTTGTGCCAAGTGAAAGAAGCCAGTCTAAAAAGACTATCTATAGCTAGGATGCCATTTATATCACATTTTGATAACGGGAAATCTGTAGAAATGGTAAACAGATAAGTGGGTACAAGAGGCTTGGGAGAGGAGGAGAGTTGAATAGGGGAAGCACATAGGAATTTTCTAGGACTGAGAAACTATCCTTTGCTTCACTCCAGTGGTATAAACACTTATCAAAACCCATGGACTCTTACAGCACAGAGAATAAACCTTAATGTGTGCAGACTATAAAAATTAATTAGGTCAGGATGTAATGCAGACTAACAAAATTACATCACTGTATTATGAATGAATGGCATAGTCTTATAGAAGGAGAGGGAGATATCTGTCCTGAGTAACTGTGGAAAGTTTGAGTAGAGTTTATAAGACTGAAAGCAAAACAAAAAACAAACAAAAAAAACAACTGTGATCTAGTTGATGCAATTGTTTCTTACTGGTATATGGGTTAAATTTCTGGTACTTCTGTACACACACACTTGGTTGAAAGAAATTAGTAAAGGATGGTGAATAATAAGAACCAGTTCTCTCATTGTTGGAGTGGAGTTACATACAAGCAAGGGGAACCTTAGAATGAACCATGTGGCACTTTATGGAAGTCAGTATGAGACATCAGTATGGACTCATGCTTTGCTTAATCTAGATACAAATGTATAAATATGGAAGTAGTTATGGCAAGTGCGCACACACAGGTAAATACACACTCGTGTATTCCCAAGGTCTGTTTGCTGAGAGAGCCTTGAGGCCATGACATCCCAGTAGCAGTGAGCAGACCCTGTGCTCTGGTTTTGGTTTCTAATATCATTCTTCAATAAAAAGAAAAATTTTTGGAGAAATGACTGAGTCTAGGGATGAAGAAGACAATATACCAATATTGTAGCAACAGAGCTTAAAGAAGAGCTCCCAAAACAAAGTTATGGGGTTATGTCAAAAGGATATGGAAACCAACTGAAACAATGGCTAAAACTGGAATAATTTGAGCAACAAAATTTTGTAACATTGGAGTATAATACAAAGTACAAAGTCACATCTACCTGTCTGTACATTAATGGGAGAGGGATAGATATATTTCTTGTGCAGAATACAAAAGAACTTATATAAAGATTTCCCCTCTCAAGGAGGTGGGACATAACTCCCACCCTTAAGAATGGGTTGTCTTAGGCAGGGTGGGGTGGACAGAGAAACCTTATAGCAGTGAGGTCTGACAAACATTTCTTCAGCTGGGTGATTAAAGTCATCAGTGATAAGTCATAGAGTTGCCAAGATAGTCACGTCACCTTTGTGTTCTTCCTCAATTTCCATCATACCAGTCTAATCATGAGAAAATCACCACTCAGACCTAAACTGAGGGGCTTTCTTCAAGATACCTGACCAGTTCTCCTCTGAAAGGTCATTTACAAAAGGATGTCTGACAAACTGTCACAGTCTAGAGGTGCCTGAGGAGACATGATCACTCAATATGATACGGTGTCCTGGCGGGATCCTGGAATAGAAAAAGGACATTATGTAAAGACTAAGGACATCTGAATAAAACATGGACTTAGTTAATGATATAATGCATCACTGTTGGTTCATTAATTGTGACAAATGTACCACAGTCATATAAGATGTTAGCAATAGAGGAACTGGTGTGAGGTATATGGCAATTCTCCACACACGGATTGCAACTTATTATAAATATAAAACCATTAGAAAATATGTTCTACTACTATTGTGTTGCTGTCGCTGTCTCTATTTTTTAAAAGATTTATTATTTATGCATACAAGAACTGTAAGTCAGAGTGTGGGGTGGTGAGAGGACTCACCAAAGATAGTGGGGAGCAGAACAGGAAGATCTACTGAAGTACATGCTGAGGGGAGCAGTGGGTGAGGTAGGAGAGGTCTGCTGCGCCATGTGGGAAGCTCCTTGGGCTGGGATCAAACTCTGCTGCAGTGGCTGCTGATAGCTACACAGTGCTGAGACTTAACCCGTTGCGCCACCAGGGAGGCCCATCTTTTTTAGACTGTTAACAGTTGCTTTAGATAGTTTGATGTTCCTTGGTTTGGCAATATAAATTGATGAGGGTTATGTCTTCCTAGTAGATTAATCCTTTAATCAATCTTTATATAATGTCCATCCATACCTGTCTCTTGTTGTCTTTTTTAACTCGAAGTCTATTTTATCTAATATAAGTATACGGCTGCCCCTGCCTTTTTTAGGATACCATTTGCTTGCAGATTTGTTTTTCAACCTTTTACTTTGAGTCTTTATTTATTCTTGAAGTTCATATGGGTCTCCAATGTCAGGTTTTGCTTTGTAATCCAACCAGCCTCTCTATGCCTTTTCATTGGTATGTTCAAGTCATTGATGTTTAAGGAAATTATTGCTATATGAATATTCATTACTGTTTCACTATTTGTTTTCTGGGTGTTTTTGCAGTTGGTCTCTGTTCTTCTTTTGCTCTTTTCCCCTTATCTTGATAGCTACCATTTGTTAGTCTTTGGATTCCATTTTATCTGCTTTGTTTCTTCTAGGTGTTTGTTTTATCCTGAGGACACCATGTGGCTTATATATAGGGTTCTATAATTATAACCTTGAAACTGAGTTAATCTTGAGCTCTTTCCACTATTCTCCATTTTCCTCTCCTCCCCCCCATTTTTTGTGTTTGGTGACTTTGTGCTTTCGAGTGAGGTTTCATTTGATTTTATAGAATACCCTTTAATATTTATTGCAAGTCTGGTTTAGAGGAGATTAATATTTTCAACTGTTGTTTGTTGGTAATCTCTTTATTGCTCTTTCAATTCACAGTGTTATCCTAGCTGAGTAGGGGATTTTTGGTTGGAGGTCTTGTCTTTCAGCACTTTGAATATTTCATGCCATTCCCTTCCAGTATGTGAGATTTCTGCTGAGAAATGAACTGATAGTCTTATGTGTGTTTATAGGTGACTCTTTGCTTTTCTCTATCTGTTTTTAGGATTCTCTCTTTTTTGCCATTTTAGTTATAATGTGCCTTGGTGTTAATCTGTTTGGGTTTATTTTCTTCGGGAATCTTCAAGCTTCTATATCTGGATGTTGTTTCCTTTCCCAGTTTGGGTATTTCTCAGCTGTTATTTCTTCGAATAAGATTCCTGCCCAGTTAAGGGTATTCCTTAGATGTCTTAGATGTTTTTATAAATCTGACCCTACAGTAGGTAAGAGTTTTTACAATTATGAATATAATAATATAATAAATATAATAAAAAATTTATAATAAACATTAATAATAATTTAATTTAATATTAATTAATAGAAATATTATAACAATATAATAAATTATGGATTTACATTTTTGGTGACTTCTCTGTATCCTCCAGGGGTCTTTGTAACTCCAAGCCCCCTTTCTGCTGAAATGATACAGCTATGAATGCCTCCTTTCCCCAGGCTTGGTTTCCACATGGAGGTCAGCTTACTAAAGTAGTACCCCTTTCTCTCCACAGAACAAGATTTATCCAGCCCCAAGAAAGGCAAGCTTGTGGTTTCCATCACTGTCCATGATGGAGTGGGTAAGTTCAATTGAGTTCAATATTTTTTAAAAGATTTATTTATCTATGCATACAAGAGCTGGGGTATAGGCTGGAGGTGTGGGAGGTGAGAGGGTTCACCAGAGACAGAATGGGGAGCAGAACAGGAGGATTGACTGAAATACCCTGCTGAGGGGAGCAGCAGGCGAGACAGGAGAGGTCTGCTGAGCCATGTGGGTTAGCTACCTGGCTGAGGATTGAACTTGTGCTGCAGTGGCTGTGGATAGCCTCATAGTGCTGAGACTTAACCCCTTGTGCCTCCAGTGAAGCCCTGAGGGATTCAGTATTAGCAAGTCCATTGGTTACCACATTGGCCCTCTTCCTCTATCCTGGCCTTTGTCTGTAATGAAGGTGATATTTTGCTCTCCATGTGCCTGGCCACCATGTCTGCTGCTCATTTAGTTTTGATTTTTCTCAAATCCCAAAGCTCTTTTTTTTTTAAAGATTTATTTATTTATACATACAAGTTGGGGTACAGGCCAGAGGCGTGGGGCAGCGAGAGGGTTCACCAGAGACAGAGTGGGGAGCAGAACAGTCAGATCAGAAGTACACTGCTGAGGGGAGCAGCGGGCGAGGCAGGAGAGGTCTGCCGCACTATGTGGGATTCTCCCCGGCTGGGCGTCGAACTTGCATCGCGCAAGCTGCCAACAGCTCCACAGCACAGCGTTCAACCCACCAGGGAGGCCCCTCCAAAGCTCTTTATAAAGATTTTTTAAAAGCTTGTTAAAGGTTTTTAAAAATAAAGCTGTATCTTTGAATTAGCAAACATTCATCAGTCACAAGCCTAGGATAACACTGCCTCTGGTATTGGTCTTGACCACTGATAAACTCCTATGTACAACGATTAGGGAATTAGTTTTCATATGAAAATGACAGCAGTTTAATATCAATTTAGTGAAGGAGAGGAAAGCACTGCCCTGGTAGAGGAGAGGGACTACCCTTGCATATTGAGAGCGGAGCATGGGACACAAGAACTCTCAGAGGAAGCCGTATGAAGACAGCTGGGATACAAGTTCTCTATATTCAGACCTTCAGTCCTTCCTTCTTTATTCTGAATGAGTATCTTTATTCCTTTACGAATAGTGGACTGAAAAATTCCTGTCTGACACGCTGCAGTGGTAACCTTACAAACTTTTAAAAACTCTTGTGCTTCTGAAACTACACACGTCTGAACCTAATCCAAAAGGCTGACCTTAAAAAAGTTTGCCCTTAGATACAGAGATAAAGAGTGAATTCATGAATATTGAGCATTTTTAAAAGTCTGGATATGTATAACCAGCAGGTGGTCATTCAAGCTCAAAAAAGGAACAGCAAGAACAGAGGTTATGCAGGACAAGCCCTACTCTAAAATAATCAAGTTAGATGGAAATGAGATGATGAAAGTCACGAATAGACATTATAAACAAGCTTATAAACAGGAGTTTATTAATACTCTATACTGGGAAATCTCTTATTCACATTTATCATTTGGGGGTCATTGAAATAAGGGCATGCATTTAATTACTTTCTGCAGTTTGGCCTCTGTCTTGATTCTCACTATTTTTCAGAGAAGCCCAGCCAAACTTTTACATCGTTTGTTGTGAAATTAGTCTTTAAAAACATACATAACTCTATCTAGAGTTCCGCACAAGCTGCCAGAAAAATAAAAAAGCTTTGTGACTGTTTGAGACACACAAAGTGGCTCCCTTGAAGTCTTGGGTCTTCTCCCTGCAAAGTTCCACTGAAGATTTACCACAGTGATGGAATCATCCTGACATTTTCCTTATGCCAGGATGGCAGAGAGCAATGGCCATCTGACCTTTCAGAAGACAGTGCTTTGCCTGAGCAAGGAAAGCCTTCTGGAACTTTACAGAGATTGGAATATGATCTGTCACTGTTGTGGGTACTCATGTATGCCAAGGAATAACAATTTATTATCTCTCTTCAACTACATTTTCCTTCCCTTGTACAGTTTCCTTCTAGGCGCAGGAAGATATTGAAAAGGTTTAATGTAATTCAGTTTTCATTCAAAACTATTTTAAAGATAGAATTGAAATATTTGAGAACACAATTCTTTATGCAATAGTAGAAAACATGATTTTGCATGGGAAGACCACACAGTAACTGATATTAACCCCACCACTTCTGTGGGGTTCTGTGAATCAGGTCAAAGGATATAATACCCACCTGACATAATTATTTTAACAAGTAAATTGAGACCGTATTTTATTTTATTTTTAATTTTCAGTTTTTTAAAACAGATTATTTTTGAGAGCAGTTGTTGGTTCACAGAAAAATTGAGCCAAAAGTAAAGAGTTCCCATCTACCCCCATCCACATACAAGTACAACCTCCCCTACTACAAACATGTTACAATTGATGAACCTACATTTGACTTGTAATTATCACTAAAGCCCATAGTTCACATTAAGGTTCAGCTTTGTATTGTACTCTCTGTAAGTTTTAACAAATGTGTAGGTCCCTGTTTCCACCATTTTATTATCATGTATTATAATTTCACAGCCTTAAAAGTGCTCAATGCTTTGTCTCTCCTTCTGCCCCACCCCCACCAACCTCTGATCTTTTAACTGTTTCCATAACTTTGCTTTGTCCAGAATGGCATAATGTTGGAATCATACAGCATATGGTTTTCTCAGATTGAATTTTTCCACTAAGTAATATGCATGTTAGATTCCTCCATGTGCTTTCTTTTTTTTAATCTTTCTTCTTAAATTTATTTTTTTACATCATTGTTAACGTTTTTCTTTTTTTTTTAAGATTGATTTATTTATGCATACAAGCGGGGGTGTAGGCCAGAGGTGAGGGGTGGTATGTGAGGGGATTCACCAGAGATAGAATGGGGAGCAGAACAGGCGGATCTACTGAAATACATGGCTGAGGGGAGCAGCAGCTGATTCAGGAGAGGTCTGCTGCGCCATGTGGGAAGCTCCCTGGAAATCAAACTCGTGCTGCAGTGGCTGTGGATAGCTTCATAGTGTTGAGACTTAACTCATTGCACCTCTAGGGAGGGCCCCCACTGTTAACTTTTGGACAGCATTCGATTTCTCCCCTTAGGTAGTCCCAGAGTTCTCCCACCGCCACAGCGCACATGAACCATCTCCACTGTCCCTTGTGCTCTTCCCTCCCCTGTTTTGAACCCCCTTCCCTGCTGTATGCCTCAGATCTATTGTCAGTTTGCAAAGTTTAGATTCTTCCTCACCATTTGTTCAGTGTCTCTATACTCTATATGTAAGTAAAACTATCCGATATTTATCTTTTTCCTTCTGACTTATTTCACTTAGCATAATCCCTTCCAGCTCCATCCATATTGCCACATGTGGCATGAGTTTATCTTTTTTGCTCGCTGAATAGTATTCCATTGTGTATGTACACCACATCTTTTGGATCCATTCATCTGTTGTGGGGCATTTAGTTTGCTTTCGTATATTGGCTATTGTAAATAGTGCTATAATAAACTTAGGCTTGCAGGTTTTTTAAGTTTACTTTTAACCACATTGTATGTATTGCATATGGATGGAATATATATGTATATTCCTCTTTTAAAATCTGCTTGGAGCTATAAGGGAGCAAAAAAAAAGTCTGGATTTCTTTTTCTTGGGGAGTATCGGAATTCTTCTAGTCCTTTTTCATGCTGTGCAAAATATAACTTGCTCCATATAAAAAGCAACTAATATAAGAAACTGAAATGCTTGGTATATTCAGCATGAGCTGCTTATATGGGGGCTCTTAGAGGAGATGGAACCGCTAATTATATTCAAGTCTGATCTTGAGCTTAACCGCACAGATCTGGCTGTATGTGAAGGGTGGGAGGACAACTGGTGAAAGACACCCCTCTGATGTGTGCAGAGTGCACAGAATCATAGGCAGCCCCCCCCCCAGACATTCAACAAGAAGCCTTGTTGCTTCTTATTAATAGAAATAGATTCTCTTCATTTTCCCAATCAGATTCCAGCATTACTGGGCTGTATGCTATTCAAAGTATCTGAACCCTCCCAGATGCCAGCTTCTGGGGGTGGAAAACAGGAAATGCAAAGTGGTTTTGGCCCAAGTTCAAAAATGTGAACCATAACAGAGAATGCACTGTGAGATGGCCTCTAGTATCTTTACGCTATTCCAAACTAGGTGTTGAATCATGACCAGTGCATCTCTGTGGAAATTTTGATGCTTCAGGTCACTTTCAGTCTTAAAAACGCCAAAGTCCTATTTAACTAATTTAAGCAAGGACATAGGTTTACTGGGAAGAGCACATACTATTTCATAGGCCGAGGAAGGCCATGGACTTGGCCGAGACCCCTTAGCAAGGTGTCTGGGGAACCCATCTCTCATCAGGGCTCTTCCTCCATAACTGCACCCTGTCCCTCCCCGTGGGTTGCTGCTTCCACATGGTGGCTGACACAGCTAGTTTCTGGGCGTCCAGCTCAGTCTCTGCCACACAGTGATGCAACCCCAAGTGTCCCGTAAGGGACTTAGATCAACTGTCCAATCCTGGGTTGACCAAGTGAGGCCTGGAGGGCAGGTCACCTAAGAGGAGGGTGCACATGTTTGGACTAGGGGAGGGAGCGCTTGGTGGAAGCAGGTAGGGAGGGAAATATCAGCCGGGGAGTGCTGAGCAGACAGGACAGTGCTTCACACAGTGTGGAAAGATAGGCATTTGTCCTAGTCTGGGTCAGCAGGCCGGTTCCGCTTGGTCACAGACTTTCTGTGTTTGTTTTTTTTTTTGTCCGCCTCCTCTTGCCGCTGCTCCTGCGCCCCAGACTCCGCCGCAGCTCCTTTCTGTGGTTTTTTATCCAATATCATCATAATCATCCTTTGATTGGCTTAAAATAAAAACAGTGAGCAATGTTCTAACTTATCTACAACTTTCTCCAATCATGGAAAGAAACAGCAAATTGTGGTCTTGAGTAAGAGATTTCCCACCAGGCTCCAAAGCGAAGACAAAGTAAAGTGCATAGATAAACAAGGGTTTTTGAGATGAGGGAACATGTCCTGTTCGTCTTGGATTCCCTGCATTGTGGTAGGGCACTGTCATGACACATAGACACTGTAGAAACACTTAATTAAGTTTGGATGAAAAATGTTCTACCAATAATGAGAGCAGGGAACCATAAACAAACTCCATGGACTGCCTGTCTATAGTAGAAGTGTGAACAAGTTATTCAACACTGGAATAAAGATGGACTGAACAAAGCACCACTATCCACAGTGGGTGGAGTGCGCTGTGCTGAGGGCCCGCATGCCTCACACGGTGAGTACATAATGGCGCCTCCTGTGAGGGCTGATGGTGGAAACACTTTGTGTTCAGTCCAGAACATAAAGAGTGTGCCCAGCAGACCAGGCGTCGGCTGGAGGCAGGGATGTGTTTGTGTTTAACTTGCTGAATGACTCGGGGAATTTTATCGAGTTCCTCTGGTTTGAAGTTCTCATGGCATTATATTAAATTGCATATTAGCACCAAAAATAATGTTAAAATTAATAGGATTGCTAAAAAGGAAAAATATTTCTCATGCCAAAATGTACCATGCCATAGAAACTACAAGGGCCTGCCACATGTGTTGTAGAGAGTCATATATTTAAAAATACCCTCATCAGTGCAGCAACACTTTGCTAATCTCCACGGGGGCTTTCCCTGCTGGGGCTACACTGACCTGGGCACACGGCCTCCACACTGCCCTGCTAGTCCTTCCTTCACACAGCTAAACTGTCCCCTCCTGCTTTTCTCTCTTCCTGTGTGTTTTACTCCCTTTTCTCCACGGGTCTTCTCCAACTTTCTCTTGTCTCTCTTCTCTGCCCATCTTCATGTGTCTGATTCCCAGGACTATGCCTGAGGGTATCATTCAGAGTCCCTGAGCTGAGGTACTGCTGAGCTCTGTGTAACACGCAGATCAGAAAAAGGTGCTGGGGCCTTCCTGGTCATGCAACGGGTTAAGTCTCAGCACTGTGAAGCTATCAGCAGCCACTGCAGCACGAGTTCCATCCCTGGCCAGGGAGCTTCCCACACTGCTCAGCAGACCTCTCCTGTCTCACCCGCTGCTCCCCTCAGCAGCGTACTTCAGCAGATCTGCCTGCTATGCTCCCCACTCTCTCTGGTGAACCCTTTCACCACCCTACACCCCACGCCTACAGTCCAGTTCTTGTATGCATAAATAAATAAATAAATAAATAAATAAATAAATAAATAAATAAATCTTTAAAAAAAAAAAAAGAAGAAGCAAGAAAGAGGCGCTGTTTGGGCTCTGTGTCCCTGCAGAACAAGCCATCCGAACGCACTCACAGCTATCACTCATCATGTCTGTGAGCTGGGTGGCTCAGCAGGGGATTCTGCTGCTGGTCTCTCTGGACTCAACCAGGGGACTTCCTTCAGCTGAGCACTTGGCTGGGGCAGAAGTACTCATTGTGCCTCTTATTCATATGGGCACTCCTGGCAGAGTAACCAGATTCCCTCCATGACAGCTGACTTCCTTTCTTCTAAAGGGAAGCTGCCTGGTACTTTGAAGGCCAATCTGAGAGGTCACTGAGCATCCCCTCCATTGTGCTCTGTTGATAAGTTTGACAATCTTGTTCTGTAAGTGCTAGTAAGTGCTTTAATCTTGAGAGCCATGTGGTCTCTGCCACAACCACTGAACTCTGCCATCATAGTGTGAAAACCATCATAGACAATACATACATACCTGTCCTTCACTGGCTGTGTTCCAATAAAGCTTTATTAACAAAAGTAGCAGCAGACCAGATTTGATTTGTAGTCTATGGTTTGCAGACCTAAACCATTAGTCCCAATGGTCTCAAGGCCAGTCCAGAGGAAGGGGAAGAATTTCCCGTGAATAGGGGAGGTGCGGTGAGGACGTGATGGTGACCATTTGGGAGATCAGCTGGCACAGTGAGACCCAGGATCTCAAGGACTAGAATGAAGAGCAAACCAGCATATTGGTGAAGAATAAGCACATACTTGCAGACAGGCTGCGCTCATGCCGCAGTAGTGGGAAGGAGGGTAAACTGCCTTTTGGCTTCCTCTGTAGCTTTGCTCTGAATAAAGGAGGGGTGTCACCACAAAGCCAATACTTGAGGGTGGCATCTGCCAGTGCCCAGGGTCTGTGGCCTTCCCCAGCTCATCCCACTCTGAGAACAATGTTCCCTTACCCACAGTTCTGCTGGGAATGCTAGTATTCTTTTTCTTTCTAAAGCAATACAACCCAAGATGATTGAAATGAAGCTATTTTCCTCATATTTATTCCTTTTATGAATTTATATCAATATTGCTAATATTATTAGGGCTAATATGAATGAAGGGGAAGAAGTGGGAGAGAGAGTAGAAAAATAAAGAAGGCAAAAGGTGACCTTCGAAAGGGGCAGGGGCTGTGGGAAGCTTGGAGGAGAGGAACATGGGAGTTGGGGAGCCCCTGACATGCAGGATATATAGTGTGTGGTGGGCAATGGCCAAAAGACAAGGCTCGGCTCTATAAACACTGTTAACTAAAGAACAGGCGCTAGTGGGTTCGGCTTGCACCTCAGGCCTCTGGCTTTGGACATGCCACCTTATGGCTGGTAGCCATAAACCCTGGAGCTGCAAGCTCCTGTTATAAAACCCTTATGTCATGTCTAGGCAGGTGAATGGCTGTTGTGGGTTTTATATGAAGAATTCCCTGTGGCCCCAGTAACAAAGGAATCTGGCAAAAGTGAGTGGGGATTGTTCTAGCATCAGCCGCCATGCTACCTGTCTGGGCTGTGGCTGCACCATCTCCTCACCTTTCAGGATCTTTTTGGTTAAAGTGTTGCAAATTCAAGGTATGAAGAGACTGGAAATTGGCCTCATTCAGTATGTTATTCTGTCTTAGTACCATCATCTCTTTTCACCAGAGCTTCCTAAGGGATACAAAGACCATTTCTTCAATACTTTTTGGCTGCCTCTGGGCCCCCTGGTTGGAATTTATACTTCACCTTCACTGAGGGGCGATGTCTTCCCATGCAGCCCTGGGGGCCTGGGTTCCAGGCACCTCTGTGGGGGCGCTGCTCACTCACAGCCTCTCAGGGAGCCAGCGCTGCACACTGAGACTCTGTGTTTCTGAGTGTTTTCTTAGACTGAAAGGAAATTTTCCCCCTTTTTCTGACTTCACTTCAGTTTGTTATTTGTAATGGCAAAAGCTATTAAAATTCCAACATGGAAATTTGCTTAATAAACAGGAAGGGAATTCTGGGTGACCCCACTGCAAATTAACCCTGTGGTTGCCAGTCCTAGGGTATAGGAGGACAGTTTTGCTGGCCTAAGCCAGTGTTTGGCAGGGTTCTCTCTAAGCAATGCTCTTATTATTACTGGGTTGTTGCTCTGAGCTTCTGTTATGTGAAATATATACTTTTCTAATATCAAACTTGAAAAGAAAAAGACATAGAAATTGGTCGAGTTCAACAAGATCTTTGTAATCATAGATTTACTTTTGGATGGCAACACTGGTTCATTCATCAAATGTTTATTGAATGTTTGGTTCTGTGGAGTAATTTTAAAAAAGAAAATTGAGCTTAAAATCTAATGGAGACTAGAGGAATAAGGCACACAAATAAAGGCAACATGGAATGGGAAAACATTCAAGGGGGGATGTATGGGTTGCAGGATTTCAAAGGAGAATGTGTCCTTGGCCCCAAAAAGGTAAGGAGGAGAAGTATCTTGAAGGAGGTTGTATCTGAGCTTGGACTTCAAAGTTGGGTGGGTGGGGGAATGGTCAGCGCAGATTTTTTGATGTTCTCTGACTTAGACATGGGACCTATGTCCCTGGCCCCGAATGCTAGTGGGTTCTGTGATCAGTAGAATACTGTGGTACACATTCATGTCTGTTTCCAGGCCAAGACCCAAAGATACTGTCAGTTTCCTCCTCTTGTCTTTTGGAATAGCTGACTTTGGAGTACTCTCTGTGAGCCCGGAGCCTCCCTGTGCCGTGAGCCCCTCATGTTGGAGAGCCCACATGTAAGCGCTTAGTTGACCAGGGAAGCTGGTCCAGCTAACCAGCTTTTCCAACTAATCCCACTCAGTGCCAGGTCCAGGAGCAGAGCTCTCAGAGATGCCCATGATGGCCCATCTGCCCTCCAAGTAATGAGCACTGCCCAGTGGGCTGCGTCAATACCGCATGAAGCAGAACCGCCTCTTAAGGCCTGCAGTGAGAGTCAACTGGAACAGCAGGGTTTCCACTAGCAGAGAGAAGGGTCAGTGTCACCCCAGAGAGTGGGGATGCTGTGGGCAAAGCTATGGAGCTGTGAAAGGGCAGAGATCATATTTAGGAATCGAGTGTTGGGGACACTGGGCAACCTACAGGCAGTACAAGGAAAGCAATAACTTGAATATATTTAAAGACAAGAGATTCTGAAGGTCATGTGTATGTTATATGTTCTCCAGTAACGAAGTGTCACTAAGATTCAATATATTTTTAACTTTTTATTATAGAAATTTGTAAACATAAACAGAGGATACTATTGTACACAACACAAGGCTGGACCCTCAAGCAATGATAACTAGTTTTCTAGCTAGAATTATTGATATTTGCCAGTCGTTTATCTTGACATATTTTAAGGCAAATCTCATACCTCATATCATTTTAATCATAAATATTCCAGTATGCAGTTCTAACAGGTAAGTGCTTTCACTAGGAAACCACTTTCACCTTGAAAAACTAGCACTCTTAATATAAAGTCCACTCTATGGTAAAATATTTTATTGTCTTATTCTTGGATTAAACCCACAGTCATGGATTTTACACTTTCAGTATTTCCTTGTATTATTTGCTGTCTTCCTATTGGTAAGCATGTCTTTATTTTCTGAATATGTTTTTCTTTTTAAGGAAGTGAAAATAAAATACCAATGAAATGTTTTTAAAAGAGGATTGCCCCAAACTATGAGGTTTGAATATTCACATTATATGAGTAGATTTAAGCAGAGTCCCCCCACACCCCACTTTTGCCTTGGAATTTTTGAATTAACAAACAGTAAAACTGCCTCTGCATTTTCAATTGGCAAGGGAAGGAATGAGGGAGAGGGCAGAGTCTGCTTCCAAAGGAAGGAGAAAGAAAACTACCCAGGGAGCTGGCTGCTGTCCTCACTGGCCACGTGAACTCCGTTCTGACGAGAGCCTCGTTGAGAGATGAGAATGTAAATGTCATATTAGAAGCAAATACTATTGGAAGTATGAAGGGAGAATGATCTAAGATAAAAAAATTATTACAATTACTACCTGCAATGTATGTCCTGAATCAATCCAAAGAGAACATTGGCTTTTATTTGCTTTAATCTTCTTCCTAATAATACTCTGGTCCTTGGGCAAAAGCAAACGTATTTTTAGTTGCTTTTTTAAAAAATCCTATCCCTACTGCTTTTTCCCTGAGGATTTATAAGCATTTCCCTACAGCCGTCTGATGCATAACCTGTCTTCTTCAGGATGGACTCTGGCGCACTAGGAAGCCTGTGCTGTCCAAGTCGTTATTTCCTTAGGCCTGATTCACACTTGGTCCTTTCTGGTTCACCATCTGCCCAATCCAGCTGCATTACATGGAGAGCTAATTATATGGTGAGATGGTAGCAAGCACTTAGTACTGGAAAGACTAAACAAGTGATAAACCAGATGAAGAGTTAACCAGCTGAGCTCAGAGAAGATCCAGTATGAAAGTGGCTCTGAAGGTAACTTCACCTGGAGTCATTTTGTAGACCAAGCCCAGAAATTAACTAGATAAGCTGCTCAAGGTCAACTAGTTCTTCTCCACACCACGCACGTTTTATGAGTTCTCTGTATTGGAAGAGGCTGGTACTGGGAGAGCAGTTTTTCATTCTCCGGCCTCGCGTTAGTTTCATGAGATGTGCCTGGGTTACAGGCGCACAACGGTACGCATTTGTTCTACAAAGACCAACAGAGTGGCCCACTCCTGTTTTCTGAAAGACTTTTCTATAGGAGTGGTTCGGAGTGAGATGTTTTCCAGGACTGCATTTCTGAACCCAGACTGTGAAGTCTTTTAAAATATCACAGGACTCAGCATTGCCAGAGGCATCACTAAGTGCAGTGTGGGGAATGAAGGAAATACCAGAGACCACTTTATAAGCCAAGGCAGAGCGGCTGAGTGCCGTAGGGAGCAAGATGGGGAGGAAGGAAAGTGTTGGTGCCAAAAGAGGAGACAGCAGGGCAGTCAGGGAGCCAAGCTGGGGCGAGAGGGGTGGGGGAGGGAGAGACCAGAGTTGGGAGAGGGCAGTCCAGCTCCCCTCTCTTCCCTGACCATAGGCGTTTGCCTTTTTGGATGCCTCTTGCCCCTTCCTGGGCAGCCAGAATTCGGCTTGTCCTCGTGGGTCACGCTGTGCTGGACTTGGGTCCTCGGTGGGTGGCCTTGGATCCCTGGCCTTGAAGCCCAGGTACTGAGGCCCCCGTGGAGCCACAGGAGAGCTAGACTTTGGGCACCTGAGGGAGGCAGCCCCTTGGCTTGCAGCCACTTGGCCACATGCCAGCTCGGACGGTTCAGCCCAGACAGGGATGAAAGGAGGACCCGCCTGTGCCCCACTCTCTTGAGCGCTCAGCAGCCCGCTGGTGCAGCAGCTCTAGCCTAACGCTTTCTCTGCCTGCCCACCAAGCAGCAATGCCTGCCTCCTCCGTGCGGCCCTCCGTCCTGGCCCTGGCCACGCTGACGCTGCTTTTGCTGCTGTGTCTGGGCCCAGGTAAGTGGGGCAAAGCAAGGGCTCAGGGGAAGGAGACCCGTGGCTGGGTGCAAGCTTACAGACCCGTTCTGAGCCCAGGCAAGAGCGGGAGAGTAGGGCTCTTTGGGGTTTTTCACTCAGACATGTGGAAAATGATGCACTTGGACAGTCAGAGTTGCAGGGTCAAGGGCAGGGGCACAGACAGATGCGATAACCCTGGAAAGAACAAGGACCAAGGTCCCGAGAAGGCGCAAGAAGTGTTTGGGGGCTTAACATAAGGGCCACCGGGGTAGTAGAGTTAAGCTGGTGGTGCCCTCCCAGGTGAGAGTAGGCAAAGGGCATCATCACCTGATTCCTTTCCCGATCCTTTCCAGATGGGTCAGGTTGAAGTCTGCAAAACTGCCAGAGCTCACATGCCACATAGGGAAACTGTTGATGTTAGAATAAAAATAACCCATAGTAGAGGAAAAAAATCACAATGACTTATTTGTTCTTTTTTCCTTCAAACGAAATTAGTGTGGTGTCTAATTATATAGGGAAATCTTCTTAAGGGATAAATGCTTAAGCAGCTCTGCTGTACCCATTCTGCAAATGGGTTGAAAATTTATGGTTCATTCTCTGTAAAAAGTGCAGAGAACACACCCAAAGTGAGGTCATTTGGTGGGTGTGCAGGCACCTGAATCCTGGGAGTCAACGCGCCCCACCTTAAGAAGGGCAAGCTGAATAGTATTTTTGTTTGGACAAGGCCACCTTTGGCATGTCTGGTCCTTCTTGGTTCAGCAGTGGCCTCTTGGATGCAGGAGCAGAGGCTGACAAGTCTGGGCGGCGGGTCCTGAATCCCCAGAACTACTTCTAAGGGTCTGGGACTGGAACGCTTGAAGAGACCTCCCCAGGGAGGTCTCTGCACAAAGTGGCCAGGCACCATCTAATGGGAAAGGAAGATGGTCTTGATTGCACAGCTTCTGTAAGTCACTTATCCAAATCAGGAAAAGCTGCTGCCGGTGGGGGTGAGGGAGGAGCACTGCAGTAGGAGCCCTGGGGCTGCTAGAACATCAGGGGTCTGTACAGGGAGCATTGCTGTTGCTCCACGTTACAATCACAGGGGAGGCTAATCAATATTTTCCCATGACATGATTTATCTCCCCCTTTATTCCCACTATTTTAAGAAGCACATTCAGATAGCAGGAGTGAGCATCGACTAGTAGCCATTCCTTTTTATGACTTGTGTTTTTCTTTTTCCATTCATGCCAATAATGTAGTAAAAAGAATCAATTAAAATATCAGTGAGCTGGAATGTGAAATATCTTATGACAAGATGAAAATCTATATCTAAGAGTCTCCAAGATCACTCTGTACCACACCCAAAACCATTTAATAGAGAAAATCATCATTGTCTAATCTTGATCAGTTTGTTAATAGATAGCACCTCCCAAGGGGCTAATTTGCTGCGAGATCTAGTGCCACGTAACTAGACCTACTAAATCTGAATCTGCTGCGAGATCTAGTGCCATGTAACTAGACCTACTAAATTCAGGACTGCCTATTATGGCAGCCTAGAAAGAATGACTGGTGATGTGGAGGTTAAAAAAAAAAAAATCCATGCAACAGAAAAAAAAACCACTGCTAGTCATTTGATCTTTATTCCTCTTTTCAAACAAATTTAGCGTGGTGTTCAATTATATGTATTAATATTTGCAGTTCAGTGTGTAGTAATTGGATAGTGGTGACATTAATAATTCACAAGTTAGGACTTTCACAGGCTTTTCAGTTGTAGAGCTGAGGGGTGGTAAGGCTTGCATTTCTGGAGCAGTAGTGTCGCACGTTTGCTGCCAGAAATTGCAGCCGCATCGGAAATGCCTAAAACCCAATGTCTATTTCAACATCTGGCCACACTTTATTCATTAATTGTTAAGTGCTTTTACAGAAGGCAAACAGATGGAGAGATGATACTTAAATCTGTATATGTGACCCTGCAAGTTGTTGGAGATTGACAAATGTTAAGATATTAATGATTTGCTAATATTAGTGCCAAGGAATGTTTCTGTCAGCTTTAGCAAATGTTTTTATAGATTTACTTCGTTTACTCTTAAGGATGGAAGGAAAGTACAGCCTTCAAGAGTAGTCCCACCCCACTTAATCAAATAATCCCCTGGACAGTGGCCTCGCCCTGTGCTCCTAGCTGCTTTTTTTTTTTTTTTAAAGATGTATTTATTTATGCATACAAGCTGGGGTTTAGGCCAGAGGTGGTGGGGGGTATGTGAGGGGATTCACCAGAGACACAATGGGGAGCAGAACAGGCAGATAAACTGAAGTACACTGAGGGGAGCAGCGGGCGAGGCAGGAGAGGTCTGCTGCGCCATGTGGGAATCTCCCTGGCTGGGTACTGAACTTGTGCTGCAGTGGTTCTGGACAGCTTCATAGTGCTGTGCTTAACCTGTTGCGCCACCAGGGAGGCCCCTCGCTGCTTGTTTATACACAGATGCCTCCAGCAACACTTAATAGGCAGACCCTGAGTATGACCTACACCACCTCTGGGTGAGAACCTTATTCATGCCCTAATCTATGGCCTAGTGCCCCCTTAGAGCCATAGTTCTTTACCCAGAAGTTTCATTTCTTCAGGCTATCATCTGAATTCTCTCATTTTTCCTCATATAACACCTTTGGGCCCTTGTCCTCCCTGGATTCTGCTCTGATCACAACTCCAGTTTTTCTGTGACCTTCTGAAACTGAGAAGTTGTGACTCAATCAAATAGTAGAGGCTGGTCAGATGGGAGCAGTGACAGGACAGAGACAGGACAATTGTTCTCTTTCTGCAAGATGCTATCCTTTTATTCATGCAGCCCCAAATTGCAATTGTTTTTTAAACAACCACCTCACGAGGACTGACAGGAACATAGAGAGTGCTGCATCTTCTGATTGGCTGCTGCATGCTGCACTATCTTAGTCCACTGTCCAGCAGACACCCAACCATCCTGTGGGAGATGTGAGAGTGACACCACCTCTGCCCTGACCCCCAGCCCTTCAGTGCGGTCTCTGTGGAGAGTCTTTGCAAACCGGCCCCCTGGCCTGGCGCACCTTCCCTGAAGGCAGTTGGGTAGCTCTCCATTCAAATGCCTACAGGCAGCTCATAGTGGTTATTTATGGACATGGGGTATGCTGATGGGCTTATGCCCAGAGACCTTCAAACTCAAATTTTGTAAACACTGGGCACACTAATAAAACACATCTGCAGATAAAACTTAGCTATGGATTGCCAGTTTACGGCCTTGATTACACATGTGGTTTCTCTCCCCTTCTCCATCCCCAACCACACAATGGGGTTTAAGCAGGGTTCTTATTCAGGTCCCAGACGCTCTTGAAAACCCGACGAAAGCTATGACCCCTATTCCCAGAAAAGGTTGCCCTTGCAGGTGCACAAACACAGGCCTTGGTTTATCCATGGATGGACACTGAAAGTGGGCAACCTCGTCTCCAGCCTGGGGCCAGACTCTGGCACCCTGCGTATTACTTAGGAGGGAGGCTTTTATTCCCATTGGCTTGGGGTCCCCTTTTAGGAGGCAAGCCCTATGCTTTTATGTAACAGTTAAGGATCAGCGGCTCCTCTAGATCCTCAAATCTGTTCCCCAGACGAAGGGGGTGTTTGAACAGACTGAGATATCTTATTTTCTATTAAAATGATTGGGTTAATAGAAACATTTTTATAACTGAATCAAAACAGCAGCAAATAGTACAAATAATGCCTACTTATAAGATGATCAGGGTAAGCTACATATCTGGACTGAATTTTAAGGCATGTTCCTGGCTTGTGACCACACAAGCCTGTTCTGCCTGCCTCTGACTAAACAGTGTTCTCTGTATCTTCTCCTCTTCTAAGAACGCCAGTATCTGCAGTGACAGCCCGCCCTAAACCCAGTATGATGTCCTCTCAATATCCTTAACTAGTTACATCTGCAAAGACCCTATTTCCAAATGAGTCCTGAGTAGATATGAATTTAGGGAGATACTATTTAATCCCCTAGACCATGAAAAGTAAAAGTCGGCAGGAAGGTGCATAGGACAGATGGGCGCCCTCGGAGTGAGACGTGAGGGCTGAGACAACAATGTCCCTTTGCTTAGGAAGTAGCTTGAGCAGCGGTGGCCGTGGTCAGTCATCATCCCTGTCACCAGTTTTAGCCACTGAGCAACCTGAACTGCTTTTACTGCATGACAGGGAGTGCAACTGGGGTTCAATACTGTGACACTATCGAGGTGCCGAATGACAACACAGAAATGCAGTGAACTTTTCCAACATTTATGTTTACATTTGAGAAGTCAAAGAGTACAGTACAACTCTGAAACTGATTGCTATTTTCATTCTTTTAGATGGCGTAAGTGGAAATAAACTCAGGCTGATCCTTCAAAAACGGGAAGGTAAGTATATACGGGGTGGGGCAGGGTTGCATTCTTAACTGGGTTGAAATGGAGTGGGAGTGTTAAAAGTGCTCTCTGGGTCTTGAATTTGGAAAATCAAAGTGTTCACACCTTAAAAGGTTAGCAGATCTCAAGGGTCATTTTGTGGGTAGGCGGTG
The DNA here is from genome assembly GCA_004024925.1 of Scalopus aquaticus. Classification (NCBI taxonomy): domain Eukaryota; kingdom Metazoa; phylum Chordata; class Mammalia; order Eulipotyphla; family Talpidae; genus Scalopus; species Scalopus aquaticus. The sequence goes on from PVIJ01000083.1 coordinate 249,880, forward strand.
CACTATTTTATTACATAAATATTGTTAGTAAATTTTTGAAGGCTGTTTCTCTGAAGGCTGTTAGTGTGCACCCCAAAATGAAGGAAACGGTGCTGCCGTGTTCACCAAATGCTGTTTAGAGTTGTCATACCCTGTAGAGTACAAAGCTCTATTTAGAACTTATTCTAGAGGGCACACAAAACTTCAATTTGAGAGGGAGGCATGGAGTGCTGTTGTTGCGGTCCTCGGTGCTCTGTTCGAGTAGTTTTGCGAGATGGTTAAACAGAAGACCCCTGTTACTAACACCTGTTGTGACAAAAGCTGCATGTGGCGGCCAGCAGCAAAATGTCGGGAACTAGAACCATGTGGGAGCCACGTGACGTGCTCGGGCTGCTGTCCTCAGTTGCATCAGGGGAGCCCCTGCTGCCGGCCTGTGACTGCCCTTGGAAACTGTCATCCTCCCCTGTAAAACTGTCTATCCCTCAGGAATTAAGCAATGTGGCTACTTTTCTGACGTGAGCACTTATTCTTTTCTCTCCCAGCTAATGCCTCCATTCTAGCAGGTGAAGTTGCCTCCAGATGGGGGCCTCTGGTCCATACTCACATTCTTCCCAACTTGCCCCCAGGACCCTCCCCTCCCCTGACATACACAGGTGCTAAGGACAGGGGACCACTGCAGGTTACGGGGAAGCTCCCAGCATTTCCAGCCACCCTGGCCCATCCCCCATCTCGGCAGCAGCTCAGAGGGGTGGCCCCCCTCCCTGTGACCAAAGCGGGGACCAGCGAGAAATCATTGAGATAATCACAAATCTTAGGTGGACATCTGTAGTTTTTATTTATCAAGTCAAGAAATACAGAGTGAGTACCTACTGTGTGCAAAACAGTATTACATGCCCTGAGGGAGGGACCAGAGGTGAAAAAATAAAACCCACTGGTATTTCCTGATGTGGTCATGGAACAGAGGGCACCTTCCTTCCATTATCTGATGTAACCTCATAAGTGACGTACTGTCAGCCCAGTTTCATAGGTGAGGGGACAGGGGGCCACTCTAGTGGCACAGCCTACAGAAGTGCTGCCTTCTAAGCAGTGGAAAACACGAGGAGACAGTAGAGGAAGTCAGGTGAAAGCAAAGGTCAGTCCCTGCAAGACTCAATCGAATCAACAACGATGTGGGAGGCCCAGGAATGATGGCTGAGCTGGCACTGTGTGTTCCAGCAGCTGAAGTGTAAACAATCCTGGTCCGGCCCAGCCAGGGCTCAACACTCCAATTCCTTTTCTTCCCCATCTCCCAAGCAAGCACAGCACTCTTGATACTAAATGCAATGATCACACAGCTGGGTGGCCCTGGACATCCAGCTGCACCCCAATGCAGAAACTCAGACCCCCCCAAAGGGCCTGGGTTGTGCATAGGGTGTGGCTGCAGAAAATGAACTGCTTTGCTTCTACCCTGTGCCTTAAAAGTTGACGGTGAGCCTGTGCCCCTTTATCTGACTGTAACCAAGCAGGAGAGCTCCCTATCAAGCAGCTTGGAGACTGATGTTCACATAGAAATGAAGCTGAGAGTTACCACCATCTTATGCATGATGGGACTGGCAGGGGGAAATATCCCAGTGATTTACTCCAATGAGAAAATAAATCATTTTTGTCCTTTGGGGGGTGGGGGATTAATCATTTCAGCACCTGCTCCAACTAAAATGGCTAAAGTGGCTGTTGATGAGAACAAAGCCAAAGAATTCTTAAGCAGCCTGAAGCGGCAGAAGCGGCAGCTGTGGGACCGGAGCCGGCCGGAGGTCCAGCAGTGGTACCAGCAGTTCCTGTACATGGGCTTCGATGAAGCGGTAGGTGTGCTCTCCGGTGGGATAGTGTGCTGGGGACAGAGGCAAGAAATGGGGAAACAGGGCAGAGAAAATAAGGTTTCGTTATTCTCTCCAAAGGAACAAATCCCCTTTATGTGCCACGTGCTACCTGGGCATTGCTCTACCTTAGCATCAATATAAGGACATCAGTTGGAAATTTCCATCACATTAGGCCCAAATTGGGATCTCGCCTAACATGTTGTCCCAAATGACTGGGACTTAAATTCATCAAGAACTTGATTTTCCTAGAACCTTTTTAATTTAGTGGATAGTTTTGCCTGGGTGTCCCTTAACTCACAACCTCCCCAAAACATTTTTGACTTTAACATCAAGAAATGTCACTAACAGCAAGATCAATGAAAAAGCCTATGAAGATAATGGAAAGAGATGAAAGTGGCTTTTAAAGAAAGATAGGTTTTTGCAGATGCTTTGGAAAAAATGTGTCAATGCATTTGCAGGGATGGAGTTCACAGTGTATTCAGGAAGCCTGCGTGAACATCGGTAGTAAATTAAGGGAAAGGAATGTTTGTAATCAGACTCCCAGCTGGGAGCAGGTACAGATGAGACAGTGGCACAGCTAACGGGTTAAATTCTGCTGCACACGTGTCGGTCTGCAGGGTGACCAGCAGGCTACGCGTACCTGGCTCAGGAGCAGCAGTCTTTTTGAGACTTGGCATGGACATTCAGTCTGCCGCCCAGCCAGCAACCAGAGGAAGGGTAGCATCTCCAGCTGGGGTAGCTGGAAGTGTTTTCAATGGACCCATGATTCATATTGCTAATGGAGGGTAGATACAAAATACTGCACTCAGTAAGAAAACAAATTAAACATTTCTAGAGGCTGCATAAAATGCAATCATTGTAGCTGGATCATAATTTCCTTTCCATTCCCAACCATTGGACATATGGGTTGTTTCCTGATTATCTCAAATATCATCTTTTTATGTGCAAATAGCTGAACGGTTATAGCCAAACTCTGTGCCAGGCATGATTCTAAGTGTTTATATGAATTAACTTACTTAACATTCCCAAACCAAATGATAGTACTGTTATTTGCATCTTTGTGTGTAGATTGTGCTTTACTTAGTATTAGAATCTGCCCTCGCAGTTCCTGGGGCAAAAGATGGACTCACATGTTAAGGGTCTTGCAGTATCATCAAATTGCATGCTCAGTAAGTCATGGAGGAGATCACCGATCTTCTCAAATCTTTAGCATCTGTTATATTCCTTGACAACTCATTTTAAAGTATATTTATTTGCTAGATGAAGTGCGCCATCATCTTTGAGTGATATGCAAACCTTGACTGCCAGTATTTATACCCAGAACGTGGGTATAAAGAGTTTATTAGGGGAAATGGCTAAAATTGGTGACAAAACCAGAATAAAGGTGAGGCTCAAACAAGAACTATATCTGCATGGAAAAGACTAGAAGCAAATGTCAAAATATCCCTTTTCTTTGACCCTCCCCTTAAAATATAGGTTTAAAAAATGTCTGCATAGTTTCTATTTTGTAAAACACTTTTTTAAAAATTGTTGAAAAAATACATTTTAAGTCAAAATCTCAAACAAGGTTCTCAAATGAGAAAAATGAAAGAAACAAGATTATTTCATGGTGGGAAAAAAATTGCAGTAATAGAAGGAAAACAAGTATTGTTTCCAAGGCAGAGACTGAGGAAGGGCTCAGGAAATGAGCAAGACCCCCGGCTAGGGGCCCCCAGCTTCATGGAGTGCTCGGACACTAGTGTTTTTACTATAATAAAATAGATTCTTGAGATCTAACGGCCATAAAATTCAATTTAAGAGGTATGGGGTGATACCATCAAATTTGTATTTATAGTATTCCTAGAGCCTAGGCTGAAGGGGTTCATAACCAGACTTGGAGGAAAATTGGCCCTGAAGCCCAAACTTTTAGAGAACCTCCAACTCCCCCAGGTCCTCCTGCTTGCTTCCTACCTCTTTGCCCTCACATTAAATCTCTAAGTCCTGTGCACACAGCCTTGCAAATCACAGTTGAAATTCATCTTGCACCTTCACCACCACCAATGAAAGTTAGTACGTTTTGACCATACACTGGCTGTATATACAATGGTGGTCCCTACTGATACCCGGGGTGTAGTGGGCTATCCCACTGAGGCTTGTGTAATTACACTCCATGATGTTCACACAACGGCAAGATCACCTAAGGATGCATTTCCCAGAATGTGTCCTGTCGTTAAGGGTGGCGTGATTAATAACAAAAACCAGCTATAAACCTGAACGTCAGGCTCCACTTCTCCATCTTCAGTCCTCCTCCTTCCTTGTTACTAACCGCAACTGCCTTGTTTTCACGTGTTTCTCCCAAAACTTAGGTGGCTGCTGCTGCTCCTTTTTTTTTTTTTTTTTTTAACACTTTAAGAGGTCAGGCTTATAAGGAAAAGGAGAGAGAAAAAGAGAGGCACCTGCATAGTCAAAGGCAGGCAGGAGGGCTGCATCTTGCCAGCGCAGCAAACTGCTGGCTTAAGGAGGAAATTCACCTGGCTTCTTTGGGTGACCTCCAGCGCCCAACCCAGGGCCTGGCACACAGTGCCCCTGGATAAGTGTCTGTGGAATGAATCAATGCTGTGTGCATGCTCTAGCCAACACCACAGGAATACTCTGCCATGGCTAGAGGATGCCAATGCAGGGGGTGAGTAAATCCACACATTTATTAAGCACCCACTGTGTGCCCTAGAGGGGACCCAGCACAGGGACAGGAAGATAGGGCAGGGCCCACCACACGAGATGTGTATGGTGGGTCAGGCCATGTTGTTACTGTTTGGTAAATGTTCATTTACTAAAAAAGAGGAAAAATGTTTCAGTCTAGGGTCTATTTAGAGCTCCTAGGACAGAAGTTTTCAAGGGCATGGGGATGTATTTCCTTAGAGAAATAGCTCTGGTCAGTATTCCCTGGGAAGTTGCGTTGACCTGAGCGCAGGAATAGCATGACAAGGAAGTGCTGAGGACGGGCAGTTAATCACTGAAGTAAACCCACCAGAGACAAAAGCCAAGGGTGAGAAGTGGTCTCTGACATTCTCTCTTTTCCTCCAGAAATTTGAAGACGATGTCTCTTACTGGCAAAACAGAGGTCGGAATGGACATGACTACTACGATTACTACCAACGTCACTATGATGAAGAGGCCGCCGTTGGTCCTCGCAACCCCCACAGCTTCAGGCACGGGGCCAGCGTCAACTACGACGACTACTAACCTGGCTCGCCACACATAGCGCGAGGACTCCGCCGCGATCCTCCTCAGAATGCCATGTATTCTTCAGCTCCTTTTGTGCCTATTTAGCTGATCTCTTCTACCCACTTTCTGTGACCAGAAAGGAAGCATCCAAACAAAGAATATAAATGCCTTTGCTATTTCATGCAAGTACCTAATAACGCATTTCATCTAAAAATAGCAATAAAGCATTTTGTTAAAAAGAAAAATCTCGGAATTCATTTGGATGAAAACTAAGTTGATGAGTTTCTGAAGCTCAAGTATCATCTGAGAGACAAGTCTCTATTAATATCCCAACAGTTACCCTGGGGAATTCTCACTGCTACCTTAGGCATGCCCTGGGTCTTCCACTTGAAAATTCAGTCCACGCTACCACATGAGATATCAAACCAGGAAGAAAATTTATTTGAAAATTATTAAAGGTTACAGAACATGGTTTGTAGGAGTCCAATTATTCTACAAGTGTTTAAGAGCTTTTTGGGTTCTAGGCCCTAAGCTGTAGCTGGACCTATTTAGTGTTATTATCCAGAAAATGAAAGGTAATAGAAAAAAATCTAAAGTTTGATTTCAAAGCTTCACTTACCTAAAAAATTAAAACTTTTCCAATGATTCAAGAATGACCACAGAATAGACTGAATTATATTTAAATACCTGAGTAAATGAGAGAGAGAGAAAAGTGATGTTGGGTGGGGAGGAGGAAGGGGGTGGTGGGGGGAAGCAGAAACGGGGGCGAGTGAAGGATCCACACCATGGCTGGCAGGAGGGTGCCCATCCATACCAGCAGGGGTGGGGAGTGGGTGATGAAAGGTGGGGAGGGGCCACTCACACTTCTCCCAGACGCTGGGTCACAGATCTTCTGACAGTCTAATGGAAGCTTGTTTTCTTTCTCAGAAAAATCATTTTGCACAGTCTCTGAAGCCCATCTCCATTAATACACTATTGGTAATAATAAAAAAATCAACAAGTTGGATTTAGTAGGAAAGTACTGACTTCAGGAGAGAAGCATTTATGGACAATCATAGCATCTGCATATAATTTTGCTTCTTCCTTTGGAATCCTAACCACCTTTTTAAAATTTGTAGTGAAATACAGAGAACAAAAAAGTTACTATTTTAACCATTTTTTTGTGTACAGTTCAGTGGTGGTAAGTACTTTCACATGGATGTACACCTGTTACCACCATCCACCTCCAGAACTTTTTCATCTCCCCAAACTGTTCACTGTTATAAAAAAGAAAAACAAAAACTCCCATCCCTCCCTGTGCTGGCACTCAGCATTTTGCTTTCCATCTTTATGGATTGACTCCTCTAGGTACCCAGATCAATGAGCTCCTATACTATTCAGCCTTTCATGTCTATTTCTCTTGCAAAAATGTCTTCAAGGTTTGTGTATACTGTGGCATGTGCCAGATTTCCCTTCCTTATTAAGGCTGAAAAAATTTTACTGCATGTTCATGCCACATTTTATTTATTCAATCATCTGTCAATGGGCATTTGGGCTGCTTCAGACTTCTTAGCTATTGTGCATAATGCTATGAACATGGGTGTGTAAATATCTTCGAGACCCTGAGTCCCTGGTTTCAGTTCTTTTTGGTATATACCCACAAGTAGAATTGCTGGGTTAGATAGGAATTAATTTTTTGAGCAACAGCAATACATGTTTTCCATAGTAGCTATATTGTTACACATTCCCACTCTTAAAACTTGTTTCTTCTTGATGACTGTTGGGCAGGCTCAACCCCCAGTGCAATGTTAAAAGAGGAGGGAGAGAGGGGTGATGGAGAAGGCATCTTTGCTTCTCTCTTAAAGGGAGTGCTAGTCATGTTTCTGTATTTGCTGGACTTTTGTTGTAGATGCCTTTAATCAAGTTAAGGAAATGCTTGTTTGTTTTTTTAAAACAAGCTAAGAAATTTTTAATGTCATATGGATGTTGAATTGTCTTTCATCTATTGAGATAATACATCCTTTTCAGTTTATTACAATGGATTCTAGTAATACAATTCTAATGTAAATCCATTGAACTGGTATCAATCTAACTTGATCATGACTTTTTTATTCATTGTTGCATCTGGCTGGGTATTATCTGTTCAGCATTTTTGCATCCATGTCCATCAAGACGACTGGCCTACAGTTTTCTTTTTAGCCCTGTTCTTACCACATTGGATGTGGTTATGCTGGTCTCATAAAATGAGTTGGGGATATTTTCTTTTCCACTCATTTGTGCCTTTTAAAAAAAATGAATCTTGTCTCCTCAAACATGCTCTTTTAGTTTCCTTCCATCTATGTTTGTGGGTTTTGAATTTATATTAGAGCTTAGCTCAATTTTGTGCCTTTTTTTTTTAAGGTGAGCTTTTAATACTGTTTCCTTCAGGGTATTGTACCCCATTAGTTTGATGTGAAAAGTTAGATAATTAAGGCTTCTAATTTCAATTATAATTCCTCCTTTGACCCACGAGTTGACCTACTAGTATTATTAAATTTTCAAGGGTATGGATTTTTCTAATTATCTTACTGGCCTTGCTTTTTAAAAAAAAACAAAACTCAATTGCTTTGTGGTTAAAACAACAACAACAAAATAGCACAGTCAGGCCCTAATCCTTCGCAGTACAATAAAACCAGCTTCATGTCCAAGCAGGAGTCACCTGGTATGTGCGTCACATCTTTCACAAGCCTCAGATGCGGCCATGTCTACCAGCTCAAGGTGAATCATCACCCTGTTCACGCTTTCTATTTCCATACTGATTTTTTTTAGAGGGTGGTCTATTTGATATACTGACTACTGGTTAGGTGTATTAAAATCTATGATGGATCAGACAAGTTTTTCCGTTAATTCTGTCAACTTGCTTCAAAGGCGGCTATATGAAAATTCACATGGTATATACAAATTTAGAACCAACATATCTTCCTATCGAATGGGACTACGTATTAAGCAGTGAATTTCCTTATTTCTATTAAGACTTTTTGCTTGAATACACCTTTGATATTAATAAGACAATGCTTCCCTCCTTTCGGTTATGATTTCCCTGGTCTATCTTTGTAGTCTGTCCATATTTCTGCATGCTCTAGGTATGTCTTTAGTAACTGCCAGAGTTAGTGCTCTTTATTATGTGTTGAATGGGTTCTGACCACACTCAGGAAAGGAAAAATGAATGATGTTTCATTTTGACATGGAGGAAAATGGGGTTGAATAGGAGACACCTCCTGGGATACACGGTGAATTAAGAACAAGAATTATAAATCAGATCTGGGGGGTCGTAATCACACATTATTCCTCCCCAGGACAAGCACCACCTATGTCAGTTCATCCATGTTCCCGAAATTCCCCCAAGGCAAGGTCTACCACCCTCCAAAGCAGACCTCATGTGCCAATATATTTTCCTGAGCTTGCTTATCATGGAAATAGCCAACCAATGTTTTCTCTACTTGGCCATGAGACCGGCTGCTAGCTGGCTCCTAAGCAGGTGCTCCTCAGGACCAGTGGTGGGGATATCAGGCCAGGTTAAGTGGGAAGCTTTTTAACGCGTGGTGGAAGGTCCATGGCCAAGTACTTTTCAAACCATACCACCTCACTCTTTTAAATCAAAAAACACGTTTCCTTTATGGATCAGAATAACTCTCCAGGGTTTTACAAACCAGCCATTTTCATATGAAGTGTATTCCTCAATAAAGGACAAAAAATTCCCATTGCGAAAAGATACTGACCACAAGAGAGATTAGAAATGGGAGATGGTCCCCAACTTCTTAAAGAGAAGACTAAGTAGACATGTGGGGAGGGTGGCCAGATCATCCGGGAACCAAGGCTAGGGTTGTCATGTGACCTATTGTCCAAATGTAGGGAGGGCTGTCAAGAGAAAGACGTCTTTGTTTTGTTCGTGGAGATCCTCAAGGGCGCAACCAGAACCCACGAGTGGCTGGTCAGTGAAGCCAAATTTAGCTCAAAATTCCAATGAAACGGGCTGCTTCACAGAGTTAAATGCTCCCAGTAGGGCATGTGAACATTTCTCAAGATTATTTATAGAAATTTGGAGATTCAACTTTCTTAAAGTGTGAGGGTATAGATAATGGTTACTTTTATGCCCCACTTCTCCATCCCTGCTGAGCCTTTATAAAGAGATCCAGCACCCAATTCCTCTGAAACTTTGACTAACCTTCTCGTTGATAAAATGCTGTGTCCACATACACGTGACAGGCACTTACTGGAGCGGTGTCAGAGGAGGCCTGCTATGGCAAAGATTTAAGTCAGACCCAGGGTTTCCTAGAACACTCAGAAAGGCAGGTTTCAATAGAAGGTTAACTCATAACATCAAGGACCTCAGTGATATATGGAACTGTAAAACAATAACAACAACAAACTAGCGATCATGTAGTTTGGGAGGAGAAAAACAGTGGAGCTGAAAAAAATATTCCACGTGGGGACAGAAGCATGCAAATCACTTAAGATGCAAATGAAAACTTAGGAAATCACTGAGGACTTCCCAGATTCCCTAGTCTCTCTCATGAGACCAAACAAGAAACCAAGGCAATGGCCAGACCCACATTCACTCAACAGGACATACAGGTTGAGAACAAAGTCAAGTTCATGCAGAATTAAGAGCTGACAACCACAGAAGCAGCCCATCTAGTGCCAGAGAGTGATGCAGAGTCCACCGGGGCACTAAGGGAGTGGCCCCATCTGAGAGTCCACCAGGATCAGTGAGCTGGGTTCAGGGGGGTGAAGTGACATCCAGTACATTCCAACTCTGTAGTTTCACCTTGCTTGAGTCCGCCTTGACTGTCACTGCAGAGGAGGTGCAATCATTTTATCCCTGCAAGTGAAGGTTGTGACACCCAGATCAAGAGTCAGTCCCAAAATGCAGGGGAGACTCTCCACATAGCAGCCAATGTCACATGCACAGACCTGGTCCAAGTAGCAGTTAATGTCTTCTTATTCACTCAAACGACATAGTATACCAACCTACATGTTTTCCTAATTTTCTTTTAAATTCTCCAATATTTTTCTTAGCAATCTCCAACAATGCACCATGCAGATTCAACCTTCTAAAACTGAAAGTGAGTTTCAATATTTTATTAAAATAGCATATTTAACCACTGTTAATCATGAATATGTTAACTCTGTCCACCCCGCCCCCCTTAGGCAGCACGACACAGTAGTGAGTTCAAATATCCTTGACCATGATGACCAACAGAAATATTTCAAAGTCAAGTTTACAACCCAAAACTAGACCTTGGAAAAATTCTGTGTTGAAAGAAACAAAGTTCTCCAACTAAATTCATTTATCTGCCCAAAGAATAAATGTCGGTACACCACCCACCTGACAATACTGCTCGGTCTGGTTTTTTTCCTTTATGCATAGTATAATGTCTCATTTCTAAGTACCCACTTTTATAAATAAAATCAGCATTTCTCACCCCATTTAATGTTCCTTTTCAGCTTCACAAAGAAACCAGTAAATAAAACTGTCAACGACAGTCACGACATACGCTCTCACAGCAAGATAAAAAACTTGAAAATATGCAGAGATGCATCTACACTATTTTACATAAAAAGACAGATTTAAAAAGTGCAAGGCAAAATTTGCAGTTTTTTGAGGGGAGTTTTTAGGCACATCCATTTCTTTAAAGCAAGCTTCAGAATGAAATTCCAGTTTGTTCTTCATGACACCTTTTAAAGTCTTTCTTTAAAAAAAAATTCAAAGGAAATTAAAAAAAAAAAAATACATCCCATCAAGTGTGAAATAGGGTGTCTCCAGTCCCAGAAGTGAGGTTTTCAGTTATGGCGTGTCCGTCCTTTTTTTATTCTTGCAGGCTTTGGTTTGGGGATGTACTGATTATTTGCCTGGTACTCAAGTTCTTTACGGAAGTAGTGAATCGCTTTGTTTAAACCTTCTTCTAAAGGCACCTGTTGAAAAAGAAAGTGAGACTGAGCGACAAGGAGGCCAGCTGAGAGAGCTGAAAGAGACCAGGGGAAGTGCGCCCGCGCCCAGCTCGCAGAGGGAGCGCCTCCATGGTCTCTCAGAGCCTGACTGTCTCAGAGGTTATTTCTCAAGCTGCTTACAGAGCACGCTGTGCAATTTGACAGATTACACACCTAACTGACATAAAACAAACTCTAACCCTCCTACCTGAACTACCTCTTGCTGGTTGGTATCTCCTCCAGTCACAAAGGGCACTATTTAAAAAATGCATACGCACAGTGCTCCTCTCTTTCATAAAGTCCGAACTCAGAGGGCAGAGGCCTGGGCAGGCCATCTATCTGACTGCCTCTTCTTCCATAGGACATTTGTTCTTTGTACTTTCATCCCCCTTGAAGAGGCTGAGTGTGAGAGACACAAGATAACCCACAAAAAGCAAACTTAACTTGGAGCTACCCAACAGGAAGCAAAAACCCAATCAGCTGCCCATTCAAAGAACAAAAGGAGACATGTGAGGGGAGGCATTGCCAAGGGGCATCCTGAACAGTTTGGAAGAAGGGCAGGTCTGTAATCCTGGTGGCAGGGATGGTTTCACAGGTATAAAAATATATCAAAGCTTACCAAATCATACTTCTTAAAAATAGGGGCTGGGTGCCAACTATGCTTCAAAAAAGCTGTTAAAAGCACAGACGTGTGGGATGGGTAGGAAGGACTCCTTTGGACCAGATTCCTCCAAAATTTCCTATGAAATAAAACTACTAAAGGCCTCCCTGATGGCGCAACGGGTTAAGCGCAGCACTATGAAGCTATCCAGAGCCACTGCAGCATGAGTTCGATACCTGGCCAGGGAGATTCCCACATGGCACAACAGACCTCTCCTGCCTCATCCGCTGTTCCCTTCAGCAGTGCACTTCAGTCGATCTACCTGTTCTGCTCCCCACTGTCTCTGGTAAATCCTCTCACAACCCCACACCTCTGGCCTGTAACCCAGCTTGTATGCATAAATAAAAAAAATCTTTAAAAAAAAAAAGAAATAAAATTACTAGTAGGAAGAGAGGATGTTCTTCTGGAATGTTCACCCTGGAATGCCTGTCCTCCGGGGCTGTCTCCCAGGGCAGCAGCAGATGTCACACACACACCCACTCTATACACACCTCACTAACGCGGAATAGTTAACATGTAGGAAATGTGCATTGAACTTTTTTCAAAATACTGAGCTTAAAACACAGGTAGGCTTATCAGGGACTGCAGACACAGTCCTTATAAAAACAAATCTGCTGTAACTTGCTTTACACAGTTGAGATTACTATGTATTAGGTTTTGTTAAGTTTGGGTAGGATGTGATCTTTATTTATGAGTTTCTTTATGACCATCAGCAGATGACTTGACCTGCAGATCACAGGTAAATAAAGACCATATTTTATTTACTCAAGTCTCACCCCTGAAGCACTGACAGTCTAGGCTTCTCATTATTTAGCTCTGAAGCAAAATATACACCCCAATATACTATTGTAGTCCAGGCCATGCTACCATTCAAAATAGTTAAAGATTCTCCAAAAAGAGCTTAACTGTCAGAAACCCCCTCCCCAGGAGCTTCATCAACCAGGAAAGAGAGACTCTTGACACAGGAGACAGAGGAAACTAGCAAACTTGGTCACAAACTATCTCCCATTTATTCTTCTAAGGGCCACTCATTGTTCCTAAAAAGCATTTATTCTCCTCCTAGAGATCTACAGTCTTCTCTGCCCTTTTCTTACAAAGATGGTTTTTAATCTTGAATTCTAAAATCACCTTTTTGAGTTACTATTTTCCCCTGGGCATCATGCATACATGAGCTATACATGCTAACTTAACATCGCTCTGTTCCCCTTTGGCTAATCTATCTTTTATTACAAGGGTCTCAGCTGAAAGTCAGAGGCGGGTAGAGAATAAATCATTTTTCCTTCTCTAAATTCACAACTATGTACACATTTTTAAAGTAAACAGCTCTTAGCTGCTCCTCCGTCCACAACCTCTGTCTATAACCTGATAATGATGATGGCGGCAATCAAAGGGCAAACTAAGGATAGTCCAGCATTTGTTGAGTACCTACTGTGTGCCAGGCACTACCGAGGCTGCTGGGGCTACTGCTGTACAGGAGCCCTCAGAGAGCATACATTCTAGCAGGGCCCTCTGGCCAGGGGCGGGGGGCGCGTGGCCACAAAGAGGGAACAGCAGGGACATTAGGGAAATGGGAGGCCTTGGCCTCAAGATGCGGCCACCAAGGACTAAAGAAGTGGCTCTGACTGAGGGCGCGGCCTGGAGGCCCTGGAGGATACATGACTCTGGGGGACACAGGCCCAGAGGAGGGGCATTCTAGGACGAGGGAGAACGTTACAGCCTCTCACAGGTCCCAAGAGTCTGAGTTCATCTAAGAGCAAATGGGAGGTGCTCAGGCATAGCTTTCTCCTTGCCTCAGTCTCTTTACTTCAGCTTGATGGGCCTCAGGCAGGGGAAGTGGTGAGTGCTGTGTGCCCTGCTGCACGCAGCGACTTTGCCACATCACACGCAAAGTCCCCCGGGGCCCTCACACAGGCAGGGCGGCCAGGCGTGCAAGACTCGGAGGCACGGCCACGGCCTTCGAAGCTTCTTTCACAGCTGAACCCGCGTGCACAGGTGATCTTACAGAAGCAGAGCCGTCAGTAGGCACGAGCCGTTTCCGAGCAGAGAACAAGAGCAACAGGGTAAGAAGCCATGTGATGGCCTGGATAAAAGCCTGCGTCTGGTATGCCTAGATGCCCACGCCCCCACTCTCCACAGGGAGTCCCTCAATGCCCCCAGCACCCGCTAGACAGGCTCCGGACTGGAGACCCTGCTCCAGGCGGTGTGATCCCCCAACACTTACCACAGGTTCCCACCCCAGCATCAGTTTCGCTTTTTTGATATCTGGTTTTCGTTTCTGTGGGTCATCCTGGGCTTCGGAGAGAAACTGAATTTCACTTCCACTACCTGAGATGTTCAGGAAGAAAACAGAAGGTAAGAGGACATGACAAATCACCAGGGATGTGATGTTTTCACACTTGTCAAAGTGAAATCCACGTGTGCCATTAAGAAGGGTGCACACCAGGCCCAACTAGCATCCCGCCAGATAAGGGGCTGTACTTTTGGCCCCCAGAGAGCTGGGTGAGGGGTGAGTTATGTGGCCTCCAAGGCCTGAGCTACCCTAGTGAAACACAGGCCTGCCCCACCCTGCTGGCTCCAGGCAGCCCACCCGCTACCAGAGAACAAGCAGACACACCACCGAGCAGTACCCGAAGTAAATAAAAAAGCAAATCTGGCAACACTGATGCGCCCAGCAAGTGACACCCAGCATGGCACGCTCAGGCCCTGGAGGAGCCCCTCAGTGAAATCGGATGACCTTTAACTTGTTTAAGACACTTAAGAGGACAAACAACAAGCCAGTTCCTGGCTAACACCACTTAAGCACCTGCAAGAACAAGCTTTGAGCCAACAGCTAAATATCCTACTACCCGCTAGAGACCACATACAGAAGGACGGGGCCTCTGCTTGGACAGTAGCCTAACTCAGCCCAGACCCTGCTGGGCAGCAGAATGAAGTTGAACCAGTGGACCATCAGCCAGCCCTGAAGGAGAAGGCCCCAGCAAAGGCCAGGCCCTAACGCAGAATCTTGAGCAAATCAAACAGCTGCTGCTGAAAGCCACTGTGGTCTGCGACGGGGCCTAACAGTCACAGACACACAGCAAGTCGCCTAACTCAGGCGTCATACCAATGCTCCTCAAACGCCGTGTGCACGGACCACCTGCAGACCTTGTCAAATGCAATTCTGATCCAGGATACAGAGTCAGGCGCATTGTCTTGTTTCTTAACAAGTGTCGGGATGATGCTGAGGATGTGGGCCCATGGGCCTCTGAGGGGCTTCAGATGCTGACACCCCACTGTGGCTATGACTGGGGCACAGCCCTTCCTCACGTGGGTGGGGAAGGGCAGGTGCAGGAAACGCTGGAGCAACGAATGTGACTGGAGGCTGCAGAAGCCATGATGGTATGCTTCCCGTCTAAGGAAGCCCAGCCCGTCTCTTGTCCAACTGTGCAGAGCTGACCTAACCACGCCAGTGGACAACACTCTGCCAGAAGGTCAGTCCAAACAATCACCCCAGCGAGTCAGTGGAGGATCCTTCAGAAGACCCTGAATCATGCTCACCTCATTTTAGAAAACCACACTCCAATCTGGTTGTAACTTGATTCAAATTTCTTGATTAACTCTGGAAAACAGACAACTCTCAAAAACCCAATTTGCCAGAGCTCCAACAACCCTGCAGATGTGACAAAGTGAACACACTAAAACCAACTACAAACCTCAGTCATCCACTACCATTACCTTTACAACACTCAGTTGTGGACCTTAAATCACATATTAACTTCCCTAAAAAGTCTTAAGCAAACTGTGGGGCACTAACCTGCACTGGGTTCTTGTTGATTATGAGTCTGGACATACAGAACACAGACCACCCATTCTGCCCCGTGGGCACAAGTGCAATGGGGCCTTCCAAAATGTGAGAAAAAGAAACAACTGAGGACCAGGGCAGGACATCACACTGACCGGCCACAATGCAAGGTACACCAGGACTCGTGACAGGTCCCCGAAGATGTGATTCTGCCACCTCCCCAGAATGCCAGTGTTCTGAATAAATCTAATTTTCTTAACCCAGCTCTTGCCTCTCAATCTTGGCTTGAGTAGCAGGTGACAGACCCTCAGTTGAGCAACAAAAGGGCTCACCCAGTGTATGTCTACAACCCAACGTTGAAAATACACGAACTCTCACAGCCCCCTCACTGGGACACCCCTGTGTGTCTACACGGCTTCCTACATTTCACACCGCTCTGGTCAGAACCATAAACAGAACTTAAAATCCTGTCAAAAACATACAAGTTGGTGTGCTCTTGCTTATTTCTGAAATTCCCTGCTTGGCATTGCCCATGCAAGAAACCACAGCTGTCACCTGGCAGAATGAGCCAAGACAATCACATCTCAAGCACTGGGAACATGTCTATTCTCCCCACTCCACACAAACCTGCAATTACACTTGCGAGCAAAACCAACCTCCCTTCCACCCCTTTTTATCTTTCCATTATTTAATTAAGGAATCAGAAAACAAGTTCTGCATTTTACCCAATTCAACTAGTTTGTATTAATTACACATTTTCTAGTCAAGGTGTTATTAACTGATAGGGTAAGGGCAATGGGTTTCACTCGGGAAGGCATTTGTCCTACTTACCCACAAGGTTTTTAATTAACTGAGCAAATTCTAGGATTGTGTGCTCTTCTGGGTTCCCCTAAAAAAGAAATGGTTTTTGGTTATACGTGTAATTTCAAAAGCAGCCACCACCATTACCCAAACCACCTGTAGGTTCTGAAAGAGGCTTGTGGGCCAACTGTGTTTCCAAAGAAAGTCCACAGACTCCTGCTCTTCTGTCTTGCAAGGCACTGACCAAGACCATGATTACTCACCCAACTGCCATGCTATACAGCGTTCCTATTTGGTAGGTAATTTGGGGGCATTTGGGAATGCTCAAATATTATTTCATATAAACTTATGGTATTTCCAGACCCCAAATAATAGCCTACAAAATCATACCAAGTAGTAATAACATTCTAGAGTCATACATCCCCTCGCAATGTTTCTGTCAACTGCAGCTCTCATATAGGATAGTGGCCCCCAGAGACCAGACCACACAGCCTGGGTGTGTAGTAAGCTACATCATCTAGGTTTGTGGAATTACACTCTACGATGCTGGCACAAAGAAAAGTCCTAGTGATGGTTACTCACAATTGTCCTCATCAGTGGGCCACACACAACTATATGTTTTGATAGTGGGGGAAATCCGTGCCTACCTTTACCTTTATCTTCCACACTGTTGACAAGAGCACCCTTCAGACAGGTCAAAAGCATCTAACAGAGACACATTTGCTGGCACACATCAGGATAATTTCCATATCTAATGTAACTAGTGTCACTTGCATAATAATTTGGTTCTATAAACTACTTAAGACAGCAGATTCCCCTCTGAGTGCACTGCATTAACAACTTATGTAAAGAATTTGCAAGCTTATACATGAAAGCCCCAGCAAATGAAATCCCCTCCCAGAGGAGGGCTCTGGGTGAGTCAGAGGCAAAGACGCAGCGCTGTTCATACAGTAAGCTAATTCTATGGGGGGGCTTCAAGGAAAACCATTTTCTCCTTTCTTTCTTTCAAAACACATCACAGAAGCCATTGATTCCCTTCCCAATCCTACTACTCTAATTTGCCAACCTGTCCCCTATCATGAGAGATCACCATAAAGTGTGACAATTGTATATCCGAGGTACTCTTCATTCACAATCCCCTGGTTTAACCTGAAGATGAAAAAGGCAGAAAGGAATCCTGGGCCTAACTCTTGAGCACTACAGGAGGACTGACAAATGAAATGAAAGGAATTTGGGAGAAAGTGGCCCCATTTTGATCAGGGCTAGTTGCACACTTTTCAGACATTAGGGAAGATGGGTTTCAATACGAGGTGAAAATGTCCAAATGTCCAATGCACAGCTCTCTCCGCCATCAAAAAAAAAAAAAAAAAAAAGCCAAGTATAAGCATGGGAGTTAAAGAAAAAGAGCATGGTACTGACAACATGCATATTTTCAAGAGCATGTAACGAAAACCCAAGGGGAAGGGTGGCATGGTCTTTTCAAAGTGTCAGGGAAGCGAATACTCAAAAACATATGGCAGGTCACAAGACACACCTTATTCAGCTTTTAATTGCTTTTGTTTTTTTCTTTCGCAAGTGCATGAAAGAAGTGCTGACTGGGAGGTGGCCAGCAGGCACACCATGAATCAGTCAGCATCCCCACAGGAAGTGACCTCTCCAGGGTCCACTTTTTTCCTGTTTGGTAGGAATTCCCCCCAAATCTGTGAAAAATGAATGCTCTGGGACATGCCACTGTTAAGGCCAGGCCGGGTTAAGGTGGCTCTGGAGGAGAGATGGGGTTCTGGAGTCTGTTGTCATGAACAGGAGAGTATCCAATGCCGGACATTCTATACAGGACACCCCACAGTTTAAATGAGGTAGAATTGTAGCATTCAGAGACAGTGACCAAAGGGGTAAGAGGCTTCAGTACGACATCAAGGCTGCTGAAGGAGCTGGGGGTGGGGGGTAGGGGGGTGGGGAGCCTGGGGGGGAGGAGCACAAGCTCACCCTTCCAAACCTGGGAGAGCTATTACATTACAGAGAATTCAGATGAACTCAGAATGGCCCCCAGGAGGAGCACAGCTAGTGGGTGGGTGGTCAGAGAATGAGATTTTTGTCCTAAAGGGAAAGGAAAACTTTCTGCAGCCAGAATTAGCTAAAGACAGAATAAAATGCTTTGAGAAGAAAGTACGATTAAAGCTTGAGCAAAACTACCTTTCAATCCCTCCCACAGGGAGATTCTGGAACTTCAGGAAACAATGAAGGAAACAGCAACAAAGGGGATCAGTACAGATGAATTACAGACATGACCAGTAACTGGAAAACTTTCTCAACAACTTCCATCTCCTCAGACTCACTTAATCAAGTGTTAGAAAGATTACCTGATAGAGCAAGTGCTAAGGACAGGAATGATACATGACAGAGAAAGGCACGTACACCAAACAAATGTCCATCTACTAATAGCAAAAGGCTTTACAAATTTTTAGACTTGGGCCTTTCAGGTGGTGGGAGATGCTTTAGTGTTTACTACGCTGTGTGCCCATGTGTCGCGAACACTGCTTCTTTGTGTCCTCTTTCTGTGTTTTTCTCTATTATTCAGCAAGCACTAGTACGCAAGCGCTCTCTATGTGTGCTGATGACAAATCAGAGCCTGGTGTTTTTCACAGGTTCATGAATGAAAGTGCCCGTTCTGGACAGCGAAGAGGACATACTTACCAGGTTGACCGGGCTGCTGACGTTGCTGTTCATGAGTGCCACCAGGCCATTCACCAGGTCACTAGAAAAGAAGGGAAGGCTGGGTCAGGGGCGGCCACTGAAGCACCATGTGCTGACCATCAGATCCAAGCCACCTCCCAGAAGAAAACCAAAACCCAAATGGAAAACTGGATGTCAAAATAAAATCCTGTAAATAAGAGAGTTGGCGAATGCTGAAGTGCTCATGGATGAAATGGTGTGACATCTGGGATTTGCACTCAGTGGGCGGGGGGGAGGGGCAAAGATGGCTCAACAGAATGGATGTTGTGTGATGGGGTCGAGTGCTCTACGATTGTAATTTTCCGAAAGCCTTTAACAATTAAAAAATAGGAACAAATTAGACACACATCCAAAAAAGATGGAGTTTACACAGTTTCTGATGAAAGTCCATGTTTAATGTGAACCCAGGTAGTTGGTCCGTACGAAAGGAAATGATTTTTTTAAAAAAAAAAGATCCACTGAAATGACAGAAATCCAGTATGTATTTCCCATACTGGCAAATCACAGATAAAGTCAAACAATACTGAGTGTTGAAATATACTGGAACACAGCACCCGACTCCCTCCATCTTCAATTCACCACCCCCGCCCCCCCCAAAAACACTTCATATGAACGGCCAAGATATCTGAATGTTTCGAATGGATAGTGATCGACGGGGCCATGAAGGTGAAGATAAGTAAGCAAATTTTCGCTTACCAAGGATTGGTTCTTATTTTCAGAAGCTTTAAAGAGTGGCTCTGTTAAAAAAAAGTTACTTCGTAAAAATGACACCTCACTGCTATATACAAGTACTTCGTCTAAGTCAACTGTATTTCTTAGAAGACTTTTAAAGTTCTGTTCTGGCCATCCAAATGAATCTATTCTGAAACCTCTCCCTCCTCTTCCTCCATCATTACCAGCAAGGAGCAGGTTACTATGATAAACTTGCAGAAGAAAACCTCAGTTTTTGCTTTCCTGGTCATTGAAAATATTTTTTTTCAGTGGGCGTCTTAGTAAACAAACGATTTCCTGGGCTTTTATTTATAGCAAATGGGTATTTTATATGAACAAATCTAAAATCCATTCTATTCTCACAGATCAAGCACAAATGCAAATTACTGCTGACTCTGGTTGGTTTCTCTTTCCTAGAAATTGGCAAAAAGTCACTTTATCACTACGGCAGTCATTATCACAACATGTTCTCTTATGGCACATGCCTCTACATAGTCACAAAAAGACATTAAAAGCTGCCATTCTGGAGCATCCACAATAGTTTTTAATGCTAAAACAAGGGGGGGGGCTCATATTAGCTGGAGGACATCTATTATGTAATGGTCCCACTGTGGGAGGGGAGGGGCCGGGCTATGGGCCATGCATTTTTATTAATAAACTGGCAACTTTTAAGGTCAAAATTGCATAGATCACACTCATTTAACCTGAAGCTCTTTAAAAGTGTCATTTTGACAAAGTGACTTTTAAAAAATATATAGCATGCCTTTGTTATGCAGATGAGGACATAATCTGACCATGAGAGTATCAGACACAGTCATGCCGAGATGTCAATGCATATGACCACTTAGAGAAAAAACCCTGAAACGCTGCCTTGGGGCAATCAGAGGGTTTGGAAACAGTTAATTCAATACAGCAACCACAGATTCAGACAGTGTATACTTTTAACTGAGAAGTTAAAAACACTTTCTTAAAAAAAATAAATAAATAAAAACCAGCTTATTAACAGCAAAACCTGGCAAGCTAACCATCTCAGCTGAGTTCTGAGAATCTAGAATAGAAGTTGGGAAAGTCTTTCCATGAACCTCACAATCTCAGACCCTATGATGTGAGATTTGAGAGAACATCATCAGGGAGTAGACGATGACTCGGTATTATGAAGGAAGAATATCAACAACATCTCCAGCAAAGCCACTCAAGGCCTCATTTGAGGTGATGCTGGTGTCGTGAAGATGCTCACATGAAGGCTGGAGGTGTGGGCGCCTTATGTCCTAGGCTGGGACGGTGTGAGACGGGCACATCACTGAGCTCTTAGGATATTTTACTCAGCAGCCAGAAATCTGGTGTATCTAAGGTTACTGTGAATGATGTTTATATGTGATGCCTTTGAAATAAGAAGAATAGTAAGAAATGTGTTTGAACCAATTTCCGCAATCTCACTAATGCCTCACTTGGTGTTGCAGCTGGAGAACTGTGGGAGGCCATGAAAAAGGTAGAAGGAATTCAAAGTAACAGAAGACAGCAAGATTCCCTCCTCAAGAAAGTGCAAAGATTAGGGGTGGGGTGAAAGAGGGTGGGATGAAAGCATGGCACCCGGGAAGGGTGGTGCTCAGCACACAGAAGCCGTCACTGTCACTGCAGGCCCGACGCAGCAGGCTGAGTGCTTTGAAATGAAAATAATCCTGACAGAGGGGAGCTGCTATTTCCTGGTGAAGTCCCTTATAGAGTATTTGGGCAACAATATCAGCTAGTGACATTTTTTCCCCCAGGCTTTCTGCCCTGCTTGGCAAGATGCCACTGGGTGAGGAGGAAAGCACTAACTGTCACACATGTTTATTCACAGCTTCCTTTTATCACAAACACTTTCAGGGAAAATCTGCACTCTTAACTTTCTTACATTTCTCAAAGGGATTTCTACCCAAGACCCTCACACAATCAGACAAAGTCTAAGCGGTTGTTCCGGCTGAGGAGGGCTGGAGGGCCACGCAGACCTGTGCCATGTTGCCACCTTACCCTGACACCCTCCTTAGGACAGCCTGGGACACCAGAAACGGCATTTCCCAACTAACAGGCATCCCAGGATATGTGCATTAAAAAATGAAAAACACATGGTATACCAAAACATAAAACTATTTTACAAAGACTAAGGATACCAGAAACTTACACAAAATTGCAATAACCATATCATGTGGGAAAAGTTTGGTATATATGTAACTGTTATGTGGTAACTCTTCTTGCAGAACCTAAACTGCATTTTTTTAAAAAAAATCCAATTTTATTGATTTGCCATTGGTTTACATTAGTATACAATTTCAAGAGTTCAGCTTCACACCTTGATGTGTGTGCATTTTAAAATTAGTCACCAACTGAACTGACCAACAAGAACCTAGACAGAGAAGGATTACCGAAACAAAAAAATTGCCATGTGAGACTATTCACAAACACCCTTAAATGTATTTTTAATCTGTATTCAGTTTCAGCACAAAAAGACAACATTAGGATTCTGTATCTTTTCTTTAATGGGAACAATCTCATCCACCCCAGAAAGCCATGTAGAAAATGGGTCAGATTTTGGAATCTGTAGGTTTGTTGGAGGATTAAGGTCATCTCTTAAATTGGCCTAACCTGAAATCCAGTTGCCTTCACGGCTTGGCAAGTTTCGCTCAAAAACACTAGGTGGCAGCAAAAGATCAGCACACAAGTCCTGAGTCCTACAAGTCACCAACCATGCACGTAAAATATCTTAACTTTAAACAGAGAACCCACAAGAGTTTTCCCATCTCAAAATTAAAGTTAATTTTTAACCACGTTAGGTAGTTAGAGCTGTGAAGCTAATAAATGGGTCACAGAGGCACCAAGGGTCCGGTCTGCACCTGCCTGCTGGGATCAAGGCCCAGGGGCTGTGCTCTTACCTGACGTACTGGAACGCCCTCGTCTGAGAACCGGACCCGTACACCTAAGGAAAAAGCAACAATTAGGCCTCCCAGGAAAACACACAGTAGCTGGAAAGATATAAGGGGCACAAATTGACCTCAAAACTGAAGCTGCAGGAGCAATGACACCACAATTCACACTTTGTACTTGAAAATCATGCCCAACAGTGGGAAGGTGGCAGAGACCTGGGAGTGTGTGTACCAGTATGTATACATGTATAAAGTTTTTCCTTAAAAGATAGTATCAAAGGACTCAGCTTCTATTAGTCTTACAATGTGTGTGGTCCAGCAGGATGACCTATTCCATACAAATATAACAAGCACCACATCTAACCAGGGCCTCCACTCTGGTGCCCATCAGAGCAGAGCCTCTGGGAAGGGTGGATATTGGTAGTTTTACAACTATCTGTCCAGTGACTCGAATGTGCAGCCAAGGTTGAGAAACACCCAAGAGAATGGATAAGAAAACGAGGGAGGTGAGGGAAGGGGAGGGGAGGGGAGGAGAGGAGAGAGGCCTCTTGCTGCCCTTGGACCCACCATATATTTCCTCCTCTCCACACATAAGCTGGTGGTTTCTTCCTCTGACTGCCTCCCTCACAGTTTAACACATCACTCTGTCTACTTCCCACCTGGCAAAGTGCTACTCATCTTTAGGGGCCAGCTCAGATGTACCTTCGTGTGGCTCCTTCTCCGGCTCCACAAGGAGAATGACTGGCTCTTCCCTCTGCATCTGTGACCTTCCCTAATCTGCACTCAGGTCAGCTTGCCTGGTGGCGAGCTCCCTGGGGCATGAGTAGGTTGACTCATCTGCCCTGATAGCCCAGCACCATGCAAGGTGCTCGCAGAACATGTTCAACGGTAACTGCACGACCGCTCAGCTTAGACCGCACTTTATTAGAAAAAGCAGATGAAACAAGATGAGACAAAGCTCTCAATCTCCCTGACACCACAGTCACAGAAAACCAAAGAGCCAACCCAGTTTTCATTTGTTCACTTGCAGTGGAGAGAGCATCGCCTCCCGAGACAGTCTGATCTCTAAGCCCACCGGTAACGCCGCCAGCCCCCCCGAGTGCAAAGCAGAGCGGTCACTAGCTCTGCACACAGCCCAGGCACTGCCTCCCACCGGGCTTCTACAGCTCCCCAGGGCTCATCGCACCAGATTTGAGAAGAAAAAGAGAAGGTAAAAGAAGAGAACTATGACTCACATGCCCTCCCAGGCCTTTTTCTGTGCTTTTTTCATTATGATAATTGCCACAAGGATGAGGTCCGTTTTCCTCTGTGGGGCCAGCACAGCGCATGCACAGCAGAAGCCAGCAAAGCAAGGTGGGGGACAAACCTGAGGTGAGCACCCTGAGACCCACAATGTCTGGTGGGTGTCCCTGATGACCTTTCAGCACCTTTGTCTTCATTTCATAGGATGGGGGTGATGCCAGCAGACTCAGGGTTCATGACCCAGGGCTGTGTATAGGTCAGAACAGCATGGTGGCTCAGGAATTACCACAAAGGTAGGGTGGACAGGCAGCTGGGAACATGGGCTGGCAGCTCCAAGTGGGGGAGCAAACACACTATCCCCCCTGCTCAATGTGCCTAAGGTGCTGGATGTGCCTCCAAGAACAGAGACCCAAAGTTAGGAATCACAATACCCCTGTGTTGGCACAAAGGATACATAAAATGCTGACTTTAAACAAGTCTGGTTTTCCCCGAAATTTCCTTTTGGAAAAACAGCAAGGTTTTTCAAATGACAATGACCCCGATTCACACCCATTCTGCTGCATCTGGGCTGTACTGGGAAAGTCCATGTCAATGAAGTTGTGTTCCCTTCTACAAACTGGATTAAGTCACAGCCAAATTGACAAAACAGAATTAACCGCACTGTGATTGTGCATACGCATGCTACAAGTGCAAGTACATTCAGCTAAAGCTCAATTGTGAAGTCTCTGCAAAATCAACCATAAGCTAGCTCTCTACCTGAACACACTCAACTACTTTTCTAAAGCTAAATGAGAACACAGTTTCTGAGCTACTATGTGATTCAACTTAGAGTAAGGATTCTGTGCATGACATATAGAACTCAGCCACGCTGCTATCCTAGCAGGCATCTGCCAATGACTCAAGACTTGCCCAAGAATGGAATTTGCAGAGGAACAAGGCAAAAAACAGCTTCAGAAAAAAGCATCTGTAGGTAAGGGGGTCACATTAACCCAGACTGGAAAAGGGAAGAACAGAAGGTTCAAACAGTTCCAACTACCTATGAAAGTGTTCAGTCTGAGAAGTGACAAGAAGGGGTGAAGAGTTAGGTACTTCATCCAGTCACTAACGGGAAGGAGAGTTCTATGACAAGAGCAGACAAGCACATCTGCAAGGCCTCCCGTGGACGCCGGGCTCCCATCAGCAGAGGCGTCGCAGAGCGGCGGAGTCTGCCGTGGCCTGGACTCGCGGCCGCCCTGGAGGGACCCGCCTTCTTTCTCCTCCTGTCGCTGGCACAGAAGCTTGCACAGCGCGAGGACAGCACATGAGTTATGGCCATCTGTCCACAATGGGGGCATTCTCGGGGTGGCCCAGGGACTCGCGCTCTCACCTGGCACTCGGGCTGTGGCTGCTGCCCAGGAAGCAATAGATCAGGAAGCTGTTTCTAGAAGGCTTTTAACAGCTTACTTTGCAAACAAAACAGCTCTGAGCTCTCGGTGTGAGGAGAGCTAGAGGGTGCAGTGGCAAAGGAAGCACGGGAATGTCCCTGAAGGAGAGTTCTCAAGCAGCAGCTAGACTAAGGGGGTTCCCGGCAAGAGCATTTGAGAACCCAAACAGCAGGAAGAGGGAACAAAGAACCAGAGCACGGGAACGCCCTCACTGCTGGCTTTCAGAACAAGTCACTGAGCTACCTGTGCTTTTTATAAAGGAGAGGTCACCATAAACCCAGTCATTAATATCCAAAATATATGAAGAACTCACAAAATACAACAAAAAAAATCAGCCACCCATTTAAAATTTGGGCAGAAACTCTGAATGGACACTTCTCCAAAGACATACAGACTACTAACACACACAATAGCACAAACTCAACAATAGGAAGAGATGAAAGATGCTCACCCCATATTATTTGGGGAATGTAAAGCAAAACCATAATGTACTATCACTTCACACCTGACAGTATGGCTAGTATCAAAAGGACAAGAATGACAGGTGTTGGCAAAGAAGTGGAAAAGGGAGCCCTGTTCACTGTGGGTAGGACCGTAATTGGTGCAGCCATTAGAGAAGACACTATGGAGAGTCCTCAAAAAAAGAGCAATGCCATACAATTTCATTATCCCAATTTTGGGTATTATCTAAAGAATATGAAAACAGTAATTCAAAGAGACATGGTGTCCCATGTTCAACATGGCATTTTTTTACAATAGCCAGGAGTTGGAAACAACCTAAATGCCCACTGATGGGAAAAAAATGATGAAATCCTGCCATCTGCAACAACATGGATGCGATAAGCATTATGCTAAGTGAAATGAGTCACGTGGAGACAAACATTACATGATTTCATTCAAACGTAAAAGCAAAGAAACAAAAATAATGAAAAACAAAAGGAAATAAAACCAGCTCAGACTATAAGAACAGAAGAGTGGTTACCAGACAGTGGGGAAGGGGGTGGATCAGCAGATGAAAGGGGCCAATTTTGTGGTCAAGGGTGGGAACTAGACTTCGGGAGTGACCAAAATGCAGTGTAAAAAGCAGGTTGGTCGATGATGCTCACCTAAAACCTGCAGTGTTTATAAACCAGTACCACTTCCGTAAGACATCTTTTAAAAATGAAATTGTGTCTTGCTCTGGGGAGCCACACCATTTTGTAGCTGGATAAGCTTTTTGTCCTAAGTTAAATTACAGTGGAAATAACGTGTGCAAGAAGAAATGAACTCCGGAGAACAGTGATGAGAAGGCCAGGAGAGCTACGGAGTTATCTAATCTCCACTAGTGATAACGCAACCTGCTCCCGCATTCATTGTGAGTATTAAATTAATTAATAGATATCAAGGTCATAAAATAGAAAACAGTAAAATAACTCCCTCCATTGAAAGAGAGAGAAAGGGAGGGGCAGGGATAGAGAGAAGGAAAAGTGTATGGGTAGATTAATACATTTGTACATACAGCTATATATAACCTTTTCCCCCGGAACACACTCAGTTGGTAATAAACCATCCTACAGAGTTTCAGAATAAGAGGACACTTCTCTTTTGGGTACACACCAAACATGAGCTTTAAAGGACCACTGAATGCCAGACTGGACAGAAGCAGGGGCAGACAGGCAGGCATAAGAATGGGAAAGGCAGAAAGAAAGAGGAGTGAGGAAGACAGCACTGAAGATTCAGCAAAACTGGGAAAAGCCAACCAAACTTCATTAGCCATCCCCTCACAAGCAGGCCCCACAGAGGATGAAGGGAGTAATGGGGCAAACAGTCCGCCCTGACCCCACAGAAGATGCCTGAGGGGTGAGCTGTCAGCTCTCAATCCTCACTTCATACTCAAACCAATGACCCCAGACAGTTGGGCTCTGGAAACCTCCCTGGCTGAGAGCAACTGGCAGATACAGGAGCACACAAGACTGCCAAGAAAACTGCCAAGACCCAACTTACACATCTCTACCTCTCAGTGATCCGCAGTGCACGGACTAGAGAGACACCCGCTGCAGCCAGGGACGAGGCACCTGGGTGCCTGGGCACCATCAACAACCAGCAGCTCTCAAACTAGGTTATGTATGGGTTCCAGAAACAGGGGGTACAGTTACATCATAAGTCATTCTCTGGGTTCCACCCACTCTCTTCGCTAGGGCAGCGGGGATACACACATGTGCACACACGCTCATCCCTATCACTGGCTGGCAGACTCCACAAGGGTGGCACATACCGTGAGTGGCTCCCCCTGCAGCGCCTGCAGGATGAAGTTGCTGACCACCCGCCCGTCGTTCATGTGCATGCGCGGCCCGAAGGTGTTGAAGATCCGTGCCACGCGCACTTCCACGCCTTCCTGGAGCGGAGAGAAAAGGAGGGAGATGCGTTTCACTCGACAGCCTGCATGTGTGCATTTCCCATGCCCTGCCCGTGAACACAGCAGAAAACACTCTGCTTTTCATTTCAAAATGAAGTGGTGTTTCTGTTTTGATTATGCAGTGTGCTCATTGGAAACAAATCTGGAGACCACACAGTTATACCAAAGTCAAATGTGGGGGGAGAAAAAGGTCAGACATTCCCGGGCTCAGGAGGCCCCAACATTAATGCTCCGCCAGAACCTTCAAATAGTGGCGGGGAAATGTGTTTACAGAATGTTTCCCCAGTTAATATTTTTCCAAATGAATCGTGCCATGCATACTCTTTAATCTTTCCTACATCACATTTTGTGTAAATTTATCACTCAGTAGGGATTTAAACAACAACAAGTGTTTAACAAAATGATTTGAAGGATAGTACTTTATCTTGGGAAAAGAGGAACATAAAGAATTCCTGAAGAACTGCATTATACTCCCATCCCTGGCTTGTTCCACTGAAAAATTAATCTGTTATAGTGGAAAACTAAAAACAATCTAGCACCCAATGTGAACTATTAGCTAAATGGCCTAGACACATACCAACTTTGTTTAAAATTCCCATTTCTGTGTAGTGAGATTAAAGACATTCCTTTTCTTCTATGCATCTTTTAAACGTTTCTATTTTTATTACAATAAACATCCATCATTTTTGTAATCAGGAAAAGCACATTTTCAAGTATGTAATCAGGAAAAGTGTATTTTTTAAACCTCAAAAGCCTTCTCTATACGATCCTAGAACTTCAGACTGCTGCTTTGTGGTAAAAAAGTTAGATTCAAAATTAGTGGACTGTTAACCACATTCGTGTTTCTACTTTGACCCATGAGACTAGAGACGTGCAGCTCTGGCTCCTGAGGCAGGATGCGGGGGCAGGCCTTGGGGTTCATGGACCTTCCCGCTCCAGGCTGCCCCGTCCCTCTCTGTCATGGCACAATGGAGAGCAGAATGTACCTCCCTCTCAGGGCACCATGGGAGGTAAGCCAATCCCTGCACGGTCCTCAGCAGAGACCCAGAGGTGATGAGCACTGGTCACTCCTTTTTTTTGTGAGTCAAGACATGTCTTTTCTAGTCCAACTGCCTCAGATCTAGCTCAGGCTGGGCCAGGGCAGGGGCCCTTTGCTAAAGGGCTTATTCTACACTGAATTCCTCCACCTGTATGGTGAGCTGAAGGTGAGGAATCACAGCATGCCCAGAGCCCATGTTAGGCCTCAGAGTGGCTGGAGTCGCCCAGAGGGGCAGGCTCATCTACGTCCTCAGGGAGCTACCAAACAGGCAGTTTCCACACGCCTGACGATGTGAAATGGTTGGGGAGCAGGATGCTGCCAGATACCTTCATGGAAATCGGAGCACTTTATTTTTACTAACTCCTCCCAGCAACACATTATACCAAGTTCCTATGTGCTATGACTCTCAGGGCTCACATAAGAGCTACCATTTTAAGGTTAGGAATAAATCATCCTTTACTGAACTAACCAGCGCACATAACAAAGGGGCGGGGAGGGGAGGCTGCAGACAGAGATGCTGATTTCAAAAGCAAATAACTCAAAAGCACATACTTGCATTTATTTGTTACCATGGCAAAAGAATCAGAAGTGGGTATATGTCTTTATTCTAAGAAGAGACTGGAAAAACCTCAGCAAATTTACAACAGTCAGATCCATATGCCTGGCAAGGAAGCTCAACAAGCTACGTAAGGGTCACCACAAATCAAGTGCTTTTAGCTGTCTGACTGTCCCTTTCCTCAGGAACAACGTCCGAGGACATGGCTGCATTCAAAGTGAGTTCTGGAGTACAGGCCAGCACGTAACAGGCCTGCTTGTTTTGATTTTCCCTTTTGGACCTGTCACCTCAGGCAACACAGGAAAACTTTCACCAGGCAGCCCCCAAGACAGTTGCAACACTTCTCGGAGAACCCAGCTCCCAAGCAGGCATACACCAACAAGACGAGCTCCCTGCACAAAATAAAACAGCCAAGGCTTCTCCAGCCAAGACCCGCTCTCCTCTCATGCTGGCTTCCTCCCGAGTTCCTGTGCGCCTCTCTTTGCAGGAAGCATCAGGACACAAAATGTCACCCCATTCAGCCTCACTTCCTTCAGCCACCTGGCACGTTCATCCTTGGGATCCTGTGGGGCCCCAGGCAGCAGAGCAGACAGTCAGCAGGCACTGACGTCACTGCCATAAGCCACCGTGCATCCCTGCAGGAAGGCAGACCCAGCTGGACGTAAAGAGAGGGCAGGCCACCCTGTCTCTTCTCAGGGAGCGCCTCCGCTGAAGGAGCAGTGAGCAGACACCTGCACAAACCCCTGACTCATACTCAGCCTCCATCAGCCACCGCCACGCCAGCTCCCGAGCTCCCACCACAGCAGGAGGCAGGGCCTTGTGCACACAGCCCACACCCCTGCTCCAGGAAGGAGCTGCAGAGCTGTCTTTCAGCAAGGGCTTCACTTCGAGTCTGTGGTTTTGTCCTGTGTGGGGAATCATGAGTCATTCACTTCGACTCCAAGCATCAAGATTTTATCAAGGACTAAGACAATTCCTGCAAATTTCATCATTATAAAACTAGTGGAAATTTCAGAGGGAGGTGCTCAGAGCGCCTCATGGGCTAGCCACAGAAGCAGCACACAGGGAACAAGCCCACAGACTGACTCTGGGAACAGTGACTAGGCTGCAGTAAATCTAACTCCGACGGGGGAGCTGGCATCAGAACGCATCCTTCCCTCCGATGGAGTAGCCCAGAGGGCTGGGGCTTAGGGAAGTCAGTCTGAGACAGTTAGCAGCAGGCATAACTGATCAGCAAGCAGCGATCCAAAGGAATCTAGGGATTCCTTCCTCCCTAAATATGTCCCCAGGACAGAAATGTCACCAGCAGGGCGAATGGGCTCTCCCTCTAAAATTCTCTTTTAAAATGGAACCATTGCGTGGAGAATACTGTCCCAAGCTGCTGCACACCACGCTCTGCTCCAGAACAGAGAAGCAGTGCCCAGAGAGCAGGGGTGCAGCCCAGGACAGGGCCAGCACCTTCCCTGTGCAACAGCCTGTACCACGGAGGCAGCAGGGTGTGTGTCGCTGCAGGGAGCAGGACCCAGAAATGCCCCAGCTACGGTGTCCGGATTGGGACGCTTCCTCAGTCTCCTCCTACCGAGACAAGTGCCTGCACATCCCTCAAGCTAGAGGGTCACAGGGCCCTGAAGGATGGGCCACATAGCTCCCCGGTGCTTTCCTAAATGCATCCTTACGTGTTCGCGTTCTCCCTGGGATAAGCACGAGGCCATCACAAAGCAAGGTTATTACAAAACATGGAGATCACTTCAAGGTTCTTGAAGGTGCTGCCAAGTCCCATGTCACTTTTGGTAGTGGCAGAGGGAGAAAACCACACAAGGTCAGAACAGGGGGGTGGGTATGTGAATGGTGGGGGAGGGTGTCGGCCTGGCAATCTTCCCAACAGCCCCGCTTTAGTCCTAACAATCAGTTCGGAGCGTCTGCTCCGTGGCGGCTATGCCGACACTCATTGCGAGCCCGGGAGGGAGCAAGTATCACTGTCAGCTTTCGGGCATCTAGCAAGAAGTGGCAGGGCTGGGAAGGGAAGCCAATGCTGGGTGGTCCAGGTCACAAGTCTTGACCCCTAGGATGCGAATATTACCACTCACTAGTTGACTTGCTTAGCTGCTTGCTGAATTTTTGTTTTTTAGCTAAAATGTAACATACGTATCAACTGTTTAATTTTTCACAAGTGACCTGATGCTGGAAAATAAAACAAAGTCTTACCCTCAGAGCTACTGGATGAGATGATTTCTGAGTTTTCTTTTTTCTGCTCTGCCAGCCTGTGGCTTGATGAATGGTGGTCTGTTTTGCAGACCCAGCCCATTGGGTGGGCCACAGACCCCAGAAGGGCAGACTTCTGTGGGGATTCACTAAGCACCAACCACAGCACATTGGACAAGTCCTCACATTCATAAAACCAGAGTCAAGAACACAGAGGAGCTGCCTTTTACTTCCTCTCTAACAAGTTCAAAGTAGTCCTGAAAAAATGCCACACCCATGGTCCCAACTTTCATTTCATTCCATTCCTAGAAGAAAATGCAAGAGAGTGCCTCTTTATATAAAGGAGGGTGTCTGAAAATGTCAGTATGTAGCAAAGATTTTCCTGGGAAAGAAAATTCTACTTTGAATACACTAGGATATTTCATTCATTAAAATAAACTCAGCAGAGAATCCTTTGGAAAGGGGAAAGTATTTTATGAAGACTCATACCTCTTCTTGTGTATATTCTCAATCCTATGTTATTCAGAGTAAGACACATATACACACCATATTGGGTCTTCACACTAACACGATCTTTTATACTTCAGAGCAGATGTGTCACTGTGTATAAAAGGCAACGACTTAAGGGCCTCCCTGGTAGCACAAGGGGTTAAGTCTCAGCACTATGAAGTTATCCGCAGCCACTGCAGCACCAGAGTTCGATCCCCAGCCAGGGAGCTGACCCACATGGCGCAGCAGACCTCTCCTGTCTCACCCACTGCTCCCCTCAGCAGTGTATTTCAGTCAATTCGCCTGTTTTGCTCCCCACTCTGTCTCTGGTGAATCCTCTCAACCCCCACCTCTGGCCTACACCCCAGTTCTTGTATGAATAAATAAATAAATAAATCTTTAAAAAAAATAAAGGGTAACTTATGTTACTAAAATAATAAATGTCCACGGCATGCTGTTATAGCTGGTTCATCCATCTTCCTGTTTGTTCTTTTTTTCTTCAATTATCTAAAGACAACAAAAGTCCCAACACCTAAAGTTTTGAGTTTGTTCCTATAAAAGTTGCTGTCCTAAAAGATAGCACATTTGATCTATAAACCCACACTGCCATAGTGCAGCTCCTGGTGACTGGACAATTGGAAACTCCAGGGCAAAACTACAGACTGCAGCGCCCCGCATCTTCTCACTCAGCCGAGCTTCCTCACCTGCAAGGCCCCCACAGGATGGCCAGGATGTGGCAGAAAGCATCTGAACACAAACTTTGGAGCCACGCCCCTCTATCTGCAAAACAGACTCCCCACACCTACCTCAAAGAGGCGACTATAAGCAGAGCAAGCCCCAGAGCAGGCCACGTTCAGAGGTCCAACCCAGCTGGGCAGGAGGTGCTCGGACTCTCCCTCAGGGGCAGCTACCATAAATCCTGACTCAAAGATCATTCTAACTTCTTGAATAATCCTTCACAATCTTTACATGGTGTTTTTATATTATTTTGCGTCCCCTTTATCTCTGGAGAGGATTATGGGTGACCATTTTTCTTCTTGTTCATCAGTATTTTCTTATTTTCCATCCTAGTAAAGCATCCTGTGTAACAAGTGTCCAATCTTTCTTCACTGTGTGGTACCTGCTCCTGGGGGTTGACTAGAAAGACACCATGTGTCCTCTTCCGGCACTGACTCAGAAAGACAAGGGGGAGAGTGCAACCCAGTTAGTCTCTGTCATGGACATAAGGTTCTCCTAGGACCTGGGGAGCTCATGCGTGCTTCTTCTCAGGCTTCTCAGGTCCAGTAACCCCTGCCCAGGCCTACTGCTCTTGACCATATTACCACCTGTTTGCCACACAGCCACCAGAACAAACAGGACTCTGCTATCGGCAAAGCCAGGCACTACCGATCCCTAACCTAATGCTGTCAGCAGGAGCACATGTGAAGCTGTGGAGAGGTGGTTGCATCACGCCTGCTTACAAGTCCCCGAACGTCACAGGAGTAGGCCTTCCCCAGTATTATTTCTAGATGACTCACTTGGGCAGACACAAGCCCTTGGGCAGAGTGCTAAGCAATGTGTTGAGCCCTGAGAAATCTACAGATTACTTTGCGCTACCCATCAGCCTTGTCCCCAAGCTGCCTCCATCAGCCTTGTCCCCAAGCTGCCTCGCAGGTGCTAGCCCATTTTCCAGAAGGCCATTCTCAAACTTAACATCACAGTAGAAAGCAATCTAGCCATTGTTCTAGAGAACGCAGCATCCCAATGAGAAGTACACTATGAACTGCCATGCATATTCAACTTTTCCAGTCAAACAACAAGTCTCCTTGGGACCTCCCAGGTGCAAAGCACAAGTCAGACATTCTGCCACAGAGTAAGAGTCCTCCATAGGTCGGGCACGCTCAGACTCCGGCATGTGAGCTAGAGACATGTACAGGGCCGGGGCTAGTGTGTGTGAGAAATGTGACCCTGGCTAGTGTCCCAGTATGTAATACAGTTTCTGGTATACAGTCAGTGCTCCATAAATGCTGGCTATATTAATTAAACAGTATAAACCTCCACCAGTCCATACCTTAACACAATATATACTTACACACATTTTATTAAATCTGAAAGTTCAATAAAAACATCCTATTTGCCCACCAGCTTTACCGATGTAAAAATCACTATGAAATGCGCCCCAAGACCAAAGGCAGAAGAAAATAGCTGAGAAACAAAATGCTCTTCAAACTTATTTCGTGATAAAATGCAATTACAGGCTCCACAGGAACTCACATTTGTTTCCTTAACTATTAACATACACACAGGTTGTTCTCTCTGTAACTGGGGGACCATTTAAGCTTTTGGATCAAGCTTGACAAAAGTTGACAAAGGTGTGACCTTTCGAAAATTTATGAATGTTTCTTAAAGCAAATGGATCAAATAATATAAGTCACGTGACCTAAACAGCTTAGGAAATAATTTATTAGCTCTGCTTCTGGCTGAGAAAAAATGCTGAAAGGCCTCAATACCCTCATCAGTACAAGGTTATTTGTGGGTCTTTAACGCTAGCATTTCATCAAAAAAACAAGGGGAAAAAAGCCTCTGTTACCTTTCTTCCCCAGAAACGTCACTCAGAAAGTCCAGCCAAGCGGTAACTCAGCACCAGATACGCTGACCACCTCCCCCTCACACAGCTCCCAGGGTGGTATCACAGCTGACCTACAGGGGATATTCTTGGCTGGGGCACGCTGCTCCCGGACACAGACACCCACTGGTCTCTGAGTCTTGGAGCAGGAGCCACCACAAGTCAGCGCACCCCGAAACACTCCTATCTACCTTGATTTATCCACGTGCCCCTTCTTCTATGAGGTTTCTTCACGCTGGTCACTGAGAAATGGATGGACCAGCCTGGACCCTTGTCTGGCACCTGAGGGCCCCTGAATGACATCTTGTCAGCTCCCGCCCAATCCTGAGGCAGGCAGGACATCAGACTGGGTGTGGCCCTCCGCATCCAGGTTAGTGGGCTCTTTCCCCTCCAGCGAGTGGATGAGAAAGTGTAGCCTCAGACACGCAACCCTGAATCTGCCACTAGACGCTCTGGCCAATGTGGGGCGGCGGAGGGGGTGCTGTTCACTTTCTAACAGGAAACCATCCATGAGAAGCCCCCGGCACAATGACTAATATAAAAGCAGGAAATGACAGTAATAAATATAAAGAAAAATTCCTAAAGAGGTTCAAATTAAAGCAATAATGAATTCATTTTTATATCTATTAGATAAATGGAAATTAAAAAATTTCATTGACTTGGTGATTTTCGGGAAACAGAGGCACTTAATAACTACGGTTGAGTAATTATGTAAAAAAGAAGCATACTGCTCAGAGATAGGCAATAGTATTCCAAAGTGAAAAATTTATCCCCTAGAGATTATTTTTTAAAACAAGAGACAGATAGGGAAAGCTGCTGGCAAATACTATTCATTTCAACAGTGAGAAACTGGGTTTCTCCACCACAAACCTCCAGGCCAAATTAATTATGCAGCATTCCATTTCTCAAGAGAGCTTTCTGTCTGAAGGAACAGGCTATCTGCTGTCTACACCCCAAACCCCCAAAACTTGGTCCATTACCTGCTTCATGTAGGCATAGCACATGGTCTCTGCAACACGTTTGCCTTCATCATAGCAGGCTCGGGGTCCTATTGGATTCACATGGCCCCAATAATCCTCACTCTGCGGGTGGACTTCAGGATCTGTGAGTGGAGGGAAATGAGACCATGTTTTCATCTTCCCCTTTATTCAAGTTCACATGCATTATGAACAATGACTACTGATGCAAAAACGAGCTTTGGAAAGACTATGCCAGTGTTTACAAAAGGAGAGAGACATTTATAAGGAGGGAGCTTCAGTGTTCTGTGCACAGTCTACTTTCTAAGATACAGTGAAACATGGTCTTCTTAGCACCCATATTAAATAATGATGGTATTTTACAGGGAAAAAAATGAATTAAAAGATCAGAAATCCCTTAATTTTGTCTCTCCTCTCTCCCATAAGCTGCTATTAACTTTTAAATTGTCATACAAAACAAAAAATATAAGATGTATGAAGAGACATATAGTTCAAATCTGTATGTCCATATAGATATATTTACATGTAAGATATAATCCTATCTTACAAGTATGAGCATGTGCTTATTGAAATAATTTAAGAGCAACTCTGGAACACAATGATTCTTACGTGTGCCATCACCAGAACAAACTGAGACCCTCAATGAGCTAAGCAGGCTCAGTGTGAGGTAGGTGGAAGGAGGGAGTGTCCAACAGCAAACAGCTGCCTGTTCTTTCAGCACACATTCTACTTCCCAATTCCTGTTTTGCTGGTGTGTAAATCAATCACATTTTAAGATAAATCAGGGAAGTAGACCATACAGAAACACAACATATTCATTTCTAACATAAGCATATCTTTGGAATGTGCGTGAACATTTATCTGATCCATCAGAAATTTTACACAGCATGTATAAAATGTGCAAGTCCTTGCCAAGATATTTGGGCAAAGCACAGAAAAGCCATATTAGAAATTCATTTCAGGCTCATCTTGTAGCCAAGTCTGATTCTGGTTTACAGGCACAATGGGACTGGCCAGGGAGATGCACAGGAACGCCCAGCACACTATGGCGCGGCAGGACGGGGCACGCTCAGACCTCCACCTGCTGCTGTGGTTTCAAGTTCCCTTATGAAGGGGTAGTTTGCACGGTATGGTGAGAGAAAAGATCTAAGGCCAAAAATAGGCCCTGAGAGAAGAAAGCCAATCACTTAAATTCACACAGATGTAACCAGCAGTTAACATCAGACCTTTTCTGGGGCTTTCAGATAGGACCTTGGCAAGCTAACTCCAAAAAAGAGTCATACATTTGGCAAAGGATGAGAAAGAGAAGGCTGTGCCCCCACCCTCCTCCCGACTGACACCCCTTGGCCGAAATATGCGGATGCCTAAGGCTCCCGACAGCTTTCATCAAGTTCCCTCACAAAGCACTTCGAAAAAAAGGTGAAAAATCATTTTGCTATTACAAAAGTAAAGTTCTAGATTCAAAATTTACCAAAACTCAAAAGTTACCAATCAGTCCCCCCTTTCAGCATTTTGAGAGGCTAATGGACCAAACAAGCACTCACCAAACATCAGGGTGGACAAACTGGTGACTTCCTGAGTTTTAGCAAAACATTATTCAAGAACCTAAGAACACAAGCTTTTGGCAAAAGTGTGGATATTTATTAGGTGGTAGGAGATGTCACTGCGTGGTGGACAGGTAACATGAGTACTTTTCATGTGAGACATTTAAAAAGATCTGGCCTGCCGGATTGCACACACCACGCCTCTGTGATCTAGTGGGAGAGATCAAAGGGGACTCACCCGGTGCCCTGTGGAGGGAACTTGCTGACACTTTGTTGAGACAGATTAGGAAAGAACAGGAAGGGGCAGGCAGAGTCCACTCGACTGCTTTTGCCAAAAGCAAGTGGACCTTCTGCCCCGGAAGCACCCAGGATTTCAAAGAAGCAGATGCATTCCACCTTTTCATAGGGATTGTGAAGAATATAAATTTCTGTTAGCAGAATTTCTTTATCTTTTTTTTTAATTTTGTTCCTTTATATTTGTAAAAATGCATCTCGCCCTGTTTTGCTCTTTCATTTCCTCATTTTCCCTTGTAAAAATGTGAAGTAGATAAGCCACTTTAGTCAGAGTCTGACTTCTGCTGCATCTACTGAGCAGTTCCCACAACCCTGCTCCCAGGGGTTTGGGGCTGAACAGAAGGCACACGAGGCTGAAACCGTAGCCCCCTCTGCCCTACTCCTAAGGCTGGTGTCCTCATGGGCCTGTCAGGCATGGTGAAGAGCTGCTGGTTGGAAAACAGGATCTTGAGTTGTTTGGCATTATCTACTCAAGATTCTTCCAGAAGTCACCATGTAACAGGTGAGGCACAGCAGAGGTCTTGTCACAACACAAGCCTTAAAGGCCGACCCCAGGTTCCTGGCAGGCCAGCTTGTGACATGCATCACTCACACCGAAGAATCATATGCGCCAGCTATACCAGCAAAGTACCCCTAATGAATCTGATTTCTGGGGTCCTTTCAGAGAATGGCAAAAACATCTAAATAGATTTGAACACAGTAGGTCCTTATGGCAAGGTGACACAATCCTCTGAGGCCTTGGCAGGAGAATAGGGTCACCCCACCCAAGGGGGGGATGGGGAGTGGGGGTCTACTAGCATACACTGGGAGGAGCAAGCTGGGCCTTCTCATAAACAGAGTCCTGGAGTCCCTTTTGAGTCCCTCTTCACTTATGACAGTCAACGGGGATGGAGCAAGCACCATCCAACACAGCCATACCCACTCACCTCCATACACCTCCGAGGTGGAGGCCAGGAGCAGGCGAGCACCCACTCGTTTTGCCAGTCCTATAGAAAGCAAAGATATGATAAAAGTGTCAATTCAGGAAACAAGGAAAACACATCCACACACATTTTTGTGAGCCTTTTAAGTAATTTCTTGGTTATTAATGGTATCCAATCATCCATGCACCCTCCATAGTCACTCTTACTGCACCTACTTTGGAACCAAAATAAAAACAGAAACAGTGAGATAAACATAAATGAGCCCAGAAAAGCAAAAGTATTTGTTTGCATAAAGTTAATTGTAAGCTACGCAGGGACAAAAGGAGATTCTACTGGTTTGAGAGATATGGTTTGAGCGGTCATTTCATAAAGTCTCCTTTGTCTCAACTTATCACCCATTGTTAAGCAACTCCAACCTCATAGGCAGAAGGCCCTTTGCACCTCAACTTCCACTAGTACCCCCATCATG
Organism: Scalopus aquaticus; assembly: GCA_004024925.1. Lineage (NCBI taxonomy): Eukaryota > Metazoa > Chordata > Mammalia > Eulipotyphla > Talpidae > Scalopus > Scalopus aquaticus. The sequence goes on from PVIJ01000083.1 coordinate 288,614, forward strand.
AGGTCCACCTACCGCTTCCTCAACATGCTCCTTATCTCCTGATAAGGTTCTATTTGTGCACCTAGTCCCTTCTCCCGCCTCCTACAAGGTTCAGCTTACACAGCACCTTCCCCGAAGCACTTACCACATCCCTCCATCCTGCTCTAAGGCTCACCTGCATTTACTCCATGCATTTAGAATGGGACAGGACAACTTTGTCACTAAGTATGAGAAGTCCTGCAGACACACCTGCAGGCTCCTGATGGACAGGAGCGCATCGGACTGAGGCTACCAACCTCACAGACCCATCTCCTTCTGGTCCTTCTGGGCCAATTTCACCTCAGAGGTCTACGAGGGGGACTGACATACCACCAAACCTCGCCAACCGCTGCATAGAGACAATGGCCATATCATCAAAAGGAAGGACCCTGGTACTTTTTAAAACTTTTTATTTTGAGGTAACTATTCAAAATAGTAAAAAAATTCAAATAAATTTCAAAAAATTCAAATAAAATTCAAATGTAGTCATAAGAAGTAATACAAAGAGATCCCACGCACCCTAACACAGCGTCCCCCATGGTAAAACCTAAGAAAATCATCCACTGATCACTGCATGCAGAAGACCAACAAGGGTACAGTCGAGACACAGGACTTGTCGCGCACCACCAGCACCCCTCCTGCCAGGGGCTCGCCCGTGCTGCAGCAGCACCCAAGTGTTTGTGCTGACGACTGGACAAAGAGGTTTCATCAAGAAGAAGCCTACCAGGAAGGAGCTGGAAAGGTTCAGTGTGTCCACTCTCAAATGTGAAATGGACGCGACAATTCCTCTCCATTTAGAATACCAAGTCCCATTTGGGTTTCTTTCCAGGCTAGATATTGTCTCCCTTCAGCTCTTGCCATAATTCCAAAAGGCCCTTTACCCTTCCCTCATGCCTCCAGGTGCAATCTTATCCTTCAAGCCAAGCTCAAGAGGCACTTTTGCCTGAGCTCAACATTCTTTCCCTGGTTCCTCTCTTCTGCACCTCCCCCTTCCTCCTTGGAATCACGGGTGCCTGTGCCCGTGTGGCGCCTTCTTGTGAGATGCCAGGTCCCCTGGCAGAAGTGCGGGGTATAATCCTTCTCTCAGTGTCCCTGCCCAGTAGATAGGACAGTGCCTTGGGCACAGAGCCCACGTCGCCCTAACAGGCAGAATGAATGGTATCTTTTCAAGCATCACCGTTCTCAATGGCTTTTCCTCTGTTTTATCTAGTTTTAGTACAAGGGAGGGGTTGGGGAAGTGGAGGGAGAGTTTGGGGAGTGAAAGGAGACCGTGGTGAAAGAACAGGAATCAGCTGCTACCACACCCCACTTCTCAGCACGGGCGGGGCGCTCTGTCCTGTCTGGTGACCAGGGCAGGGGTGGTAACAAGGGCAAATGCCCTTTGCAGATTCAGAGACTGGACCACTATATTTCACACAGAGCTGAAGTCTCCAAAATGTTCATCTCCAAATGTTGGTTGCACGCCAACCTCCCGCTGTCCTTTCGGTCCCTTGTCAACACACTTTGCTCAAATTAAAACTTAGTGTCGTATCGCTCCAATCCATTTATAGAATCTGTTTAAAATGTTCCTGTAATTAAATCCAATTTTCACTTGACATTTTAAAAAGTGGTTCCCTTCTTCCACTTTGCAACTCATCAAAGCCCCTCGCTTTTCTGTACTTGGGCCAAATATCAGCAAGTCTCCAACTTCAACCATTAAAACACGCATGTCATCCACAGTCATAAATCTAAGGCACTGTTGCGAATACACACATGTGGCCACTTCTTTGGGGCTCCTCGCTCATCTTCTACTTCTCGGGTGAATCCTGCAGTTCAGTCCAGAGCCAGGTTCTCATTTTAACAACCCATAAGGACAGCTCTCCTCCCACTCTCTCCAGGCGCGCTTCAGCCACCCATGTGGCCCACACCAACCCACTCAAGGACCACAACCGAGAGCCCTCTTCCCAGCCCTTAGGCATAAACACCCTGCGTCAGGGGGTAGGAAATGCCTGGAGGTCATATGGATGTGCAGGTGGTCTCCACAGGACAAACTAATGGCAAAATCAAGTCACTCTGAATAGCACCACAGGGGGTGAGAATGGAGGTCAAGACCAAAAGCAAACTAACGGAAGTCAGTTCCCTATACTGTGAATTGTCTAAAATATTCCCAGCAACAGCTAGACAAGAAGGCGAGGATACTTACCAAGCATGTTCAACGTGCCAATTGTATTGGTCTTCAGCGTCTTGATAGGGTTGTACATGTAGTTTGGAGGGGAAGCTGGAGAGGCCAGGTGGTATATCTGGTCCACTAAAGGAGACAAAAATGCAAGTGTGCTATTTCCAACAAAAACACTAAAATAAATCTGAACTCTATAGAATTTGGCTATACAAAAGAGATGTTTACATGTCTTTTACTGAATTCTGCTTTGTATTTATTATTTTTCATTGTATTTATTATTTTTCATCAGAACTAATTTACATTTACAAATAGAAGAACTTCAAACAAAAACAGAATGTCTAATTATCTGGAACAAACAGGGTCAGTTATTTGGGCCTATTCTCTTCTACTTACAGGCCATCTGATTATTGAGTTGAATGTTTCTTGAGAAGATCTATTTCAGGTAAAGCATTTAAATCAGATGGAAGTCTGATTTTTCAAACACAGAATTAAAAATGAGTATCTAAAATAAACTTGTGTGATTTGTGGAACAAACCAGGCATAAACAAAGGCACAAACATATGGGAGAAAACAGTCTTCCCCTTTATTTTTACTTATGCCCCACTCACAAAACACCCCCAACCTCCCAAGCTGAGGGACAGGCAGGGTAGTATTTAAAGCCATGAATGCATAAGTCTGCACAAACTCACCTTAACACCACCACCCCACCTGGCTCTCCAGGGTCAGGTGACACTTGCCACCGCACAGCAGAGAGGCAGGTGGGGGGAGATCAACTTCTCCCTGGGAAATGTCAGTGATGGCAAAGCACGTGTAAGGCAACCCTCCCTCCAGACAGGTACCCCTGACATGTCACCCCACTACAGCTGCAGGTAAAAGAAAAACCGTTTGCGGGAGAGCCTGGGAATGGGAGACATGCGCACCACTGCCAAGATGAACCCCCCTTACACACCAACATGCAAGACGGCTTATAGGGACCCCCCCTGCCCTGGACCCTCCCACTCCCCCGACCTTCCCACCCTCTTCCCAACTAGGGATCACGGCTCTCCTTTGAGGTGGTAGCACATTAGGATCCAGGTCTCAGAGATGACAGACTAAAAAACGACAACAAAACAAACAAACAAAAACCAGTTGCCAAGATGAATTCTCTAATATAATTTTCTCAGAAAACAACTCCCACCAAAAAATGTCAAACCTCCCAACTCACACCCACTCCCTACCCTCCCTCCTGAAAATCTGTCATCTCTAGGACAATGTGAAAATCACTGAAATGCCCCCCAGATCCCAGCCATGTCTGCACACACCTCCTCCTCCTCACGGACGAGGGGCGACACAGGAAGGAGGGGGCAGCTTTGACGCCGGGGCAGCCCAGTACTCAGGGTTGTGAGCACTCTCTACCTCATCTGCCCCAATTTTCAGTCTCTCCAGCTCAAGGGTGCCTGTCACACATGAACCACCAAGACCAGGGGCAGGAGGAGCTGGTGGGTTCTATGGAGAAGATCTTTGGGAAAGTGGCTCCAGATATCACACAGGTTCTGGACTAACCTGAAAACTGTACTTTTTCCTTTATCTGGACCATACTCAAGGGAGGTAAGAACAGCCCGTGCAGATGCGGATCCCACCTTCTGGATATCTGCTTGTGAGGATTCTTTGTTTGTCAGAATTATATCAACAGATTCCTGATGTGATTTTGTTTTTTAAGTTTTTCCATTTTAAAAGTTAGATTTATGCAGGGGGCCTCCCTGGTGGTACAGGGGTTAAAGTCTCAGCAATATGAAGCTATCTGAAGCCACTGCAGGTGACCCTGGGGGAGCTAACCCCCATGGCACAACAGACCTCTCCTGTTTCACCTGCTGCTCCCCTCAGCAGTGTACTTCAGTCGATCCGCCTGTTCTGCTCCCCACTCTGGCTCTGGTGAATCCTCTCACTTCCCCACACCCCAGTTCTTGTATGCATAAATAAAAAAATCTTTTTAGAAAAAAAATAAATGCAAATGAAATCACAGTGAGGCATCACCTCATACCTATTAGGATGTTACATAAAACATACAAGCATTGGTAAGGTTTTGGGAGAAACTGGAACTTTTATGCATTGTTATGGGAATGTAAAAGAATATAACTACTAGGGAAAACAATGACAGTTTCCTCAAAATATTAAAAATAGAATTAACATATGGTCAGGAATTCCACTTCTGGATATATATCCAAAAGAACTGAAAGTAGAGCCTTGAAGAGACATTTGCACACTAATGTTGACAGCAGCATTAATCAGAATAGACAAGTAGAAGCACCCCAAGTATCCATCAACAGATAAATGAAGACATAAAACATGTTTTAGAAACACACCATACATATTATTACTACATATATTTTTAAAAGATTTATTTGTGCATACAAGAACTGGGGTATATAGGCCAGAGGTGCGGCGCGGTGAGAAGATTCACCAGAGACAGAGTGGGGAGCAGAACAGGCAGACTGACTGAAGCACACTGCTGAGGGGAGCAGCCAGTGAGGCAGGAGAGGTCTGCTGCGCCATGTGGGACTCTCCCTGGCTGGGGATCAAACTTGTGCTGCAGTGGCTGAGGATAGCTTCATAGTGCTGAGACTTAATCTGTTGCGCCACCAGGGAGGTCCAATTACTACGTATATTTTTAAAACCCATTTTACAAAAGGAAGAATGATCTAAAATAGATATAAAAGAAAAAAAAAAGGAAACCCATCTGTGCAAACTACCGGGTCAATTTAAAAATAGGACCCATGCAATTGAAAGAATAATTTCTTAAGAAATGATAAAACCTTTTGAAGTATTTAGTCTGTGACCATTAACATGCAAATTCATGGAAGGAGTCTATGTAAACAGAAGGAAAATCCTGTGGCTATTGCCCGAACCCCACGAGTTTTCCTGAGTTGATAAATAGCTAAAAATAAAGTAAAAATTCTCAAATGTGAATTGTAAATTAACAAGATCGTTCTCGCAAAATCCCCTCATTCTTCGGTTTCTTTACTTCCCCCAACTTAGGAAATGACACTAGCATGGATGGGTTCCTGGCCAATCGCCCTATGTAGCTGGATTGACTCCACACCGGGGAAGCACCTTTCTTCTTCTTAGTCACCTCTTTACCCTCCATGCCTCTCAGCAGGGCTGCCCCAGGCTCAGAACAGAATGGATCTGGAGAGACCTTCCAGCAGAGAGCACAGCACGCCAGGCAGAGAACACACCAAGTGTGCCCAGAAGCGGCACCTGCTCCCTGCCTGCCTCATAGATCACGCATTTCTGCTAACATAGATGGGCCCCTAAATCAGGGCAAAGCAAGGTATATGGGTTGACATCGAACTGTACAAACTGTTCAGTGCTATTTTTACTCTTGCAGTGGCAACACATGCAGGGGGAAAATATTGCATCAAAGATTAGGAGGAAAAAAAGAGCCCTGAGCGCACAGTTCCCCACCATCAAAGACATGGGCACTTACAACCTGCACCTGTCTCCTCATCTGCTCAAGTCTAAGCCTCCTTCCTTGAGGCTCCATTCACAGGTCAGTTTGTGTGGGGAGTCTTGCTGCTGCCCCTGGTCAGATATGTGCTCCCTCCTCTCCCCACTAGCAATTACTTCATTCTGCCGCAAGTGCTCCACACACATCGTTTTTCACTAGTTGTTAAGTTCACTGAAGACAAAGAACAAGTGTTTCTCCCTCATGATCTCCACAGTCGTGTTCTGCGGGAGAGCAGACCCCCTGTCACCTATGAGCACGTACTACAGACATAGACTCCTAGCGAGCCAATGTCTAGAACTGCCAGGCCACCCTGGAAATTTGCAGTTGAAAAAAAACACCCCTCTAGTGCTCTGGGCCAGTTTGGGAAGGACGCTCGGGAACTCCAGCGGAGAAGAGATGAGCCAGAGACTGGGCTTTCTCCTCCCAAAGGCTAGACTACAAGGTTTGTTGTTTTTCCATCTCTTGACAGCTTAGCTCAGCTGGTGCTCCCCATTCATCCAATCCCACAATGGACAAAAGATGTCATATTTATTTAAGGAGAAATACTGGTACATTTAAGAAGAACCTGAAAATCCACATTTTCAACTGTCCCGCTTTCCAAAGAATGTGCTTTGCCTGAAACATTAGCCATAATGACTCCAGGTCTGATCTCAAAGATTTGAGCACAGCACCACACTGCTGACTAATTAATCGGCAAGGAACGATGGGGAAAGCAAGAGCAACTTTAAAACAAGCATAAGTAATCAGCAATGAGAGAAACTATGAAATTACTAAGTAATGTAACGAACAGCAAAGTCAAAGCTCGCAGTCCAGAGAAAAATTCCTCAAAGATTATCAGCGGCACAAAGCACACCAAAAATAAGCATGACATTCAAAAATCTACGATGGGGGTGGAGAAAGAAACAAAAGGGAAAAGAAAAAGCACGTTCATCCATTTGCTGGACAAGTGCTCTAGATATGACTGCCAAGTGACCTCCCCTGCCCCGTCACACTGACGAGGCTCTGTGCAGTGACCACAGCTAGGGAAGTGGGAGGCTTAAGAAACAAGCCTCAAAGAGTTCAAATGAACGATCAAGAAAGGGAAAGACAAACAGTAAAGCAAACTAACGTTTTCCTTTTTCACATAATTTCCTGAAATAGACCCAAAAAAGCATTCCTGGCAGAAGGTAGGCACATTTTCATGTCGGGAAGATGGGGGAAGAGCAGGGTAGCTGAGTTCTGCCCTGGCCCTATGGTGAATTCTGGAAACCCAACCAAGTCTAACTGCGAATGAGCTTCCTAGAGACTTTTATGACAAATTTCCCTGGGCCTGAAATCCACATAAGTGAAATGGAAATACAAAAAGAAAATGTTAAAATTGAACAGCTCGGGATAATTCAAAATTACTGTGCAGTAACCAAAGAAATCAAGTGTTATCGCCTATGAAAGGAGAAATCCACACAAAAAAACAACTGAAGGGCCTACACCTCTTGCTGACTTACTTTTACAGACGTTCCCAGGTTAGCATGAGTCAAGTCAGACCTCCTCGTGCCACGGTCATGCTCTTCTGAACTGATAAGTATTTGCTTGAAAGTAAAGCCTTTGGGGGAAAAGGGCTGGTATTTTCTGAGTGATTCAATATACAGTAAAACCCCATCATAAAGACACTAGCTACACATGTCTTCTTCCACCGTCCAAGTCCAAAGCCTGGCACAAATCTGCACAAGGTGTCACTCACTACAGCAGGGAATTCATGATCTAACCCTTGTTCCCCAACACCAATTATTTATTGAAAACAAGATTTTTTTTTAAAAGATTTATTTATGCATACAAGAACTGGGGTGCAGGTCAGGGGTGTCAGGGCGTGAGAGGATTCACCAGAGATAGAGTGGGCAGCAGAAGAAGCGGATCTACTGAAGTATATTGCTGAGGGGAGCAGTGGGTGAGACAGGAGAGGTCTGCTGCTCCATGTGAGAAGCGCCCTAGCTGGGGATCGAACTCGTGTTGCAGTGGCTGCGGATAGCTTCAGTGCTGAGACTTAACCCGCTGTGCCACCAGGGAGGCCCGAAAACAAGATTTTTAAAAAGACAAGCATTCCCAAGTAAAGGTAACGGTGATAATGCATAGAAAGGGAAGGTTCCAGGTTCTCCGCCCCACCCAAGGAAGGGTGGCACTGAGCAGGGAGAATCTAGAGAAGACAGGGAGAAGGAAGGAGGGAGATCAAGAAAAGGGGCTGGAGGAGGCATGTGGAGCAGAGACACGTGAAGGAGCTGCGCCAGCTTCTCAGCCTTGGACTTGTACCAGGGACTTAGGGGGCATGAAAGGAGACACTTGAAACCGTGGGTGAGAAACCCGTGGGGAGGCTGACAATGGCAGCGTTTATCTGGACTTGGATTTTGATTTTGCTCTTTTCTTTCCAGGCTTGCCTGGCCCCTTCTTCCCCTTTCCTATGGGTCCCCACCAGAAAGTGCCTAGACTTGTGGCAGACTTTTGGGCCTCAGTGGCCCTACTTTCGGCCAACCCTACTTGGCTGGCTGGGCATTTACCCAAGAGGGGATGGGTGTTTCACGAGAAACTTTTAAACTATATTCTTCTCTCTAATTGTATTAAAGTCCTTCTCCATTGAATGTCTTATGCAATAAAGTATGTTTTGTCTTGATGTGGAGGCTGGAAGAACCTATTTAGAGCAGGCAAGTTTGGGGGTCCTCCGCTGCCCTTCATCCTCCCCTGTACCATGAATACCACCACATCTTTCTTGGCACAAAGAAGTAGAAGAGGAAGATTTCACCTTGATTTCATATCAAATAACCCTGAGTTAATGCAAAGGGAAGCCAACACAAGCCCAGGATCAAATGTTACCAGTCAGTGCTACAGCTTTTCAAATCCCTGCAGGCTGGCAGCTCCCCTGCCCTCGTGGCACCCTAAGTTCTGAGGGAGTTCACCTTCATAACAGCACCTCATTGACAAAATATCAATAGCAGCTGAGTGTCACAGTAAGCATTCCCAAGCTTTAAGTTAAAAAGCAGGGGTCGGTCCTCCCTGGTGGTGCAACGGGCTAAGCCTCAGCCTATGAAGCTGTCCGCAGCCACTGCAGCACAAGTTCGATCCCCGGCTGGGGAGAGTCCCACATGGCACAGCAGACCTCTCCTGCCTTGCCTGTTGCTCCCCTCAGCAGTGTACTTCTGATCTGCCTGTTCTGCCCCCAGCTCTGTCTCTGGTGAATCCTCTCACCACCCCACACCTCTGGCCTACACCCCAGTTCTTATATGCACAAATAAATCTTTTAAAAATAAAACACAGGGATCTCTGAGATCTCCTGTCTTCGCATTTTGTTTATATTTGCAACATAAACTCTGAGAAAGAAAGGTCTAAATTATAATTCAGGAGAAATACTCTAATCAGAGCAGCACTCCTCAAAGGGACCAATGTGCTTGGCAAACACGGTTTCTGCCCTCCCTTTCTGAGCTCAATTCCCAGGAGTCCCATGGTACAGGGAATGGGAGTTCTCTCCCATTCTCCCCTTCTTGGCTCCTGTTCCCCTTGGCCTTGCCCAGGACTTCTGCACTTGGGTAAGAGATAAGTAACAGAAAGGGCTCCATGCATTGGTTTCCTAGCCTATAAAATGAGGTTAACTGTCCACCTCACCTGAGTGGTGAAGGAGTTAAATTTGGTAATTACTTCCAGGGAACCTATTCTGCTGGCCGGGTGCCCCAAATTACAGGATCAGGCATCCCACAAAATAATGGGCACTTCTGACTTTCTCTGTTCTCTGCAGAAATGCTAACCTAAAGATTCTTATTTATGCAGCTGGTGGACAAGTACATTGGGCCAGCTTTGGGGGGAGGGTCAAGGTTGAATGTATCGGGTACTGGAGACACGTCTTAAAATAATGACAAAAGAGACTTAGGTGTATTCTGGGTAGTTTTTTCGAGCAAGGTTTATGATGGCCCCATATTGCAACAATCTGAACATCCAACAGCACAGCAATAATCAAGTGATACTCTATTTATATCATGAGGAAATGCTAAATAAATAATTTTGACGGGGCGGGGAATGCCTTTGTAAAGAGAATTAGGATAGGCCACAAGATACTACATAGCTGCTAAAAAAAATTAAGTGGCTTTCTATATATGAAACAGGAAGAGCAACAAGACATTGAAAGCAGGGAAAAAATAAGGTGAAGAGCAACACAGAATATGTTAATCTCACAGCAAAAAGGGAAGAGTTTGAACATCTATTTCTATTTATGGGGTCACATTAAAAAAACTGGATGAATACAAAGAAACTGTTCATAGCCATTTCCTGGTGAGTTGGCAAGTAGGAAGATAAAACGCAGACCAAGAGGAAAATTTCAAAATACATCTTTTTAGGGCCTCCCTAGTGGTGCAATGGGTTAAATCTCAGCACTTTGAAGCTATCCGCAGCCAGTGCAGCACAAGTTCGATCCCCAGCCAGGGAGATTCCCACATGGAGCAGCAGACCTCTCCTGCCTCGCCTGCTGCTCCCCTCAGCAGTGTTCTTCAGTAGATCTGCCTGTTCTGCTCCCCACTGTGTCTCTGGTGAATCCTCTCACCACCCCACACCTCTGGCCTACACCCTAGTTCTTGTATGCATAAATAAATAAATCTTAAATAAAATATATCTTTTTAACCATATTGTAGGGTAAATGGAGGTGATCAGGTTTTTTTCCACCCTCCCGCTTTTAGCATCTGTGGCTTACATGTGTGCCTGATGGCAGCACCTGGAGCATGGTGCAGGCAGGTGTGCCTGGGCGCACCTGAGCTGGGAGACTTAGCATATAAGGAGCAGCAGCAGAGGACATGGCGGCAGAAGACCCTGCAGCAGAGTGCAGTAGAGACCAGAGAATAGACCATGAGAGGATGCCAGAGAGCCCCGAAAGAATGAAGATTCGCCTGGGGCTAGGCAGCCTACCAGCCTCCTGGCCTCTGAGCCCCGCTGCCTGCCCTGGGCTTGGTTATCGCTCTAGAAATAGTGCAGAAGGATCATTAAAAGCCTGAAAAAGCCACCAAGGGCTCCAGGATTCCTTTACTCATCTTCCCGGTTCATAGAAAACCTGCTCTGTGCCTCACTGGCACTACACATAGATACATTTTGCTTATTGAACTGTTCTTAATTTTTAAAATATCACATTAGGAGAAATAATTGGATGTTAACATTAACAATATTTTTGGCTAGGAGAATGAGGAATTATTTTTTCGCTTTCTTTTTTATAAGTTTCCAAATTTTCTTCAATATGTATGTTACTTTTATGATCAGAATATTTTGAAATAGAGAAAAATGTTAGATTCTCTTCCATCTCATAATTTATTAAAACACACAAACAAGAAACACAACTCTTTCATTTAGTTCAAAATATTTAATTTCTCTGGAGATTTCTGCTTTTTGACTTGTGTTATTTAGAAATATGCTGTTAACTCTCCAAATATTTTGTGGTTTTTTAAAGTTTTTATGTTGTTAATTTCTAATTTAATTCTATTATAGTCTGAAAATAAACTTTATATAAATTTCTATTCAACTTTTATTTCCTATTCTATTAACAAGGTTTGTTAAAGTGTATTTTGTAGCCCAGAATGTTGCCAATCTTGGTGAATATTCCATGTGAGCTTGAAGTAGTCTATGCACCAGCTGACTGATTGTTATATGAATTCAACTATGTCCTGATTTTCTACCTGCTGGATATGCCCATTTCTGATTCAGGGGTGAAATTTCCAACTATAATAGTGAACTCATCTACTTTTCTTTATTACCTATCTTTTTACTTATTTTTGCGTAGAAGAATTGGAGGTAGGTCAGAGGTGTGGGGTGGTGAGAGGATTCACCAGAGACACCAGTGGGGAGCTGATCAGGCAGACTGACTGAAATACATTGCTGAGGGGAGCAGCGGGTGAGGCAGGAGGTGTCATATGTGGGGTCAGCTCCCTGGTTGGGGATCAAACTCAGGCCACAGCCATAATATCATGATAGCACTGAGACTTGACCCCTATGCCACCAGGGAAGCCTGAATTCATCTATTTTTCTGTGAGATTTTGCCTCATGTATTTTGACATACTGTTGTTTATGTGTATTCACATTAGTAACTGTTACTGTCTTTTGAAGAACTGACCCTGTCTCACTATGCAAAGTCATTCTTTATGCCTGATAACTTTCCTTACTCCGAAGTCTAGTTTGTCTGAAATTAATATAGCTACTCTAGCTTTCTGCTGCCTAGTAGTAGCATGGAATAAATTTCCTCACCCCTTACTTTTAGTCTATATGTGTCTTCATATTTAAAGAAAGACTTTCTTGTAGAAAATACATAGTTGGCTCATGGGGTTTTTTGATGTGTTTAGAACATACATATTTAAAGTGGTTATCTACATACTTAGTGTCTGCCATATTTGTAACTATTTTGTGTTCATATCCCTTGGTCTCTTTTTCCTGCCTTCTCTCATTTTCATTGAGCATTCTTTTTTTTTTTTAAGATTTATTTATTTAAGCTGGGGTACAGGCCAGAGGCATGGGGTGGCAAGAGGGTTCACCAGAAACAGAGTGGGGAGCAGAACAGGCAGATCTAAGGAAATACACTGCTGAGGGGAGCAGCAGGCGAGGCAGAAGAAGTCTACCGCGCCATGTGGGAATCTCCCCAGCCGGACGTCAAACTCGTTGCCGCTGCCGACAGCTCCACAGTGCAGCGCTAACCACTGCACCACCAGGGAGGCCCCTCATTGAGTATTCTTTAGGAGCTTTTTTTTTTTCCTTTCCAGCAATTCAATTATTCTTCAAAAAACATTTTAGCTGTTCTAACTGCCCTTTGCAGGCTGAAATCAAAGTTTCAACACGTTGTCCTCCTGTCCTCACAGGAGAATTCAGCTTGTTGGCAAAACTCAGGTCCATGAGGCTGCAGCACTGAGGGCTCCTGCTAGAAGTTGGCTGGGAGCCTCCCAGTGGCCCACAAGCCCTGGCTCCCAGCCCCTTCAACGCCCACAGCGATGGGTCAAATCTTTCTCACACTTGGAATCTCTGACTTCCTACTGCCCCCGTCTCTCAGATGCATCTCTCCTACCGAATCTCTCTGGAATCTCTGACAGGGACTTCCAACTTCTGCTGTTTTTAAGGGCTCATGTGATCATCTGCAGACACCCAGATAATCAAGGTTGCCTCCATATCTTAAAGCCAGCGGATTCTTAACCTTAATCCCATCAGTTACGTCCTTTCAGCTGTGGTGGGTAACTGGGAGGGGTGTGCCTGACGCCATCTACTGAACTGTGTCCACACACCCTATATGATGTGCACCACCTCGATGAACCCTCACAGCATGCCCATGAGGAAGCCCAAGAGGAAAGTAAGCCGATTTATCTATTATTTACATCATTTGTGTCATTTTACAAAAACTACAGCCTAGCTACAAAATAATCCCAGATAGTTTAAATAAGTAAACATTTAGAAATGAAGCAAAAAAAAAATAAACCGCAGGCACTGGCACTACGGTTGAATATTTTTCTAAACTTGGGATGGTTATAGGGGAAGAGGGGAAGAAAGAAAATGGTAAAGGGGAAATAAACAAATGAGAAGATATATTATAACTAAAGGTCTCAATGTGATTAAAAGTCAAGAACTAGACTGGTAGGTAGGCGATGCTAAGTACACTCCAAGTGATTAACATCTTTATCATGAATGTCTCACACTAACAGTAAAGTTTTAAAAAAGCAAAAGAAACCAGGTTTCTTTTCTGAATTAACACGTTAGAAAGTTTAGCCTTTTTCTTAACAAAGAAATATATCTTGTTCCATAGTTTGCAATCAAATTAGCAAAATATTTCTGTTCCGTTCATAGCGGTTTTTTTTTTTTGAAGAGACTGCTCAATGCTTCTAATGTAGAGGTGAAACAGATACCATACAATGAAGGAGATATATTAGCATTTGGCACAATTCTCATTTGGACTCTCTTTTTGAGGAAATAAAATTCAGACAAAGGTGTTTATAATAAAATATATAATAAAATTTATAATAAGTATAAGATTAAATAAACCATGGTATAGCCATATAATAATACTTCCTAGCAATCACACTGGCTCCTCAGGATATTATCTATTGACACAGAAAAATGTTCATGATTTGACAAGAGCAGAAAAAGCAAAATGCTCTATTGTCCATGCAGGAGGAGAGGCAGAAGATTGCACAAGCCTCAGTCCACAGCCTAAGGCTGAATTCTGGCAGCATACCAGACCTCTAACTCTGTGCAAGTGTAAGTTGACTCTAGTGTTCCTTACATATAAATGGAAGTGATACCATTTACCTTCTAGTAAGATCCAAATATAAATGAATGTGAAATGTATGTGACTCTAAGGTCGAGAATCAAGCTCCTGGATGCAGCTTTCATCAGCACACCTCAGACAATCTCCAAGTCTGCCTAAGATGCCTGTATCAGTGGTAACTAAATTATCACAAGCTAAGTAGATTGAAAGCATAAAAATGTATTCTCCACAGTTCTAGAAACCAAGTCATAAGCAAGGTGTGGGCAGGACTGCACTTCCTCCAAAGGTTCTGGGAAAGAATACTCCCTGGCCTTTTCCAGCCCTTTCTTAGCAGGGAACTCATCACTTTAACCTTTGCCTTCATCTTCACACAGCCATCTCCTCTTCTCCCCATTGTCTGTGTCTTACCATTCTGTCTCATAAGGACACTGGCCATTGGAATTATGGCGTGCTTACATACTAATCCAAGCTAATATCACCTTGTTAATTAATTTTATTAATTAATTTGGTTAAGGAGATCCTTAATTATATCTGCAAAGACCCTTCCCCACACAAGGTCACTTTTATAGGTTCCACCTTATCCAACATACTACTACACCATTCAACCTGCAGCCAAACCATAATTCCTTTAAAGTTGCAAAGCTACTGGAGGGCTTTAAACTCTTACAAGAGGAATTTCATTATTAATTCACCATTTAATATCAACTAACTTCCTATATAAGCTAGAAAAATTATCACAAAGTTGGGCAGGCAGCAGACTGATTGAGCAAAAAGTATACATGTATATTACATGAACCGTAATTCAAAAGACTGCAAATTTCAAATCTAGGGGTGCCAAGTTAACCTCCCTCCCCCTCTTCCAGATGGTCAGCTGTCTGATTAAAGTACACCTTAAAGTTAAAAAAAAAAAAGAACAACATAGGAACCAGACAGTGTTTTATACAAGGTAAGACCATTTCAAAAACAAGACAGAACACAAATAATCACAGTGGCCAAATCAGACAGCTTACTCTGGGGGGCTGGCTGATCTGGGAGCCCATCCACTCTGCACAGTGCATGACAACCACACAGCCTCTTACTCACCTTCAATGTAGAGGGGCTCCACCACGTCGTGGTTAATCAGCTCAAAGTTCTCATGGCCAATCCAGTGCTCCACGTTTCTTTTCCTGCCAGTGAAGAAGTTGTCTACCACAGTCACCTCGTGGCCGTCCATCATGAGTTTATCAGTGAGATGGGAACCCACAAACCCTGCTCCTCCAGTTATCTGCAACAGGAAAACGTGTAAAATGCTCTCAGAAAAAGCACAAGAGAACATGGTAACAACTGACTTCAAGGAGACAAGTCTTTGGTCCAGCTGCAGGTTAAAAATCAGAAACAGGAGGAGGAGGAAGAGGACAGTTAAGGTTTTAGAGCAGCATCTTTACTTTTACTCCAGAGCAAGAGAGCACATTACCTGTAAGCTTCTAAGCAGCCTGGAAATTAAAACATTCAGTAAGTAATAAAGAAAAATAGCATCCAAACCAAAATTCCTTTAAAGTTGCAAAGCCACTGAAGGGCTTTATACGCTCAGAGTTTAAAAATGCTGTGTTTGACAGAAACTTCAATTATTATAAAGTTCATGTTTTATAATGAATAGGTCACTGGCCACACTTACATGGTTCTAATACTACTGCTAAGTTAGAATTACATTTATTAAAAAGTGTTTAGTAAAATGCAGAGATTTGGTGAACTGCCCAAAAAGTATGTGGTACTTAAACTGGACTCAAACACCTCACGGAAAACTAGTATTTTTCAAATTGCTTACAAGAACAAATTAATTAGGAACAGATGCTCTTTGCAGACCAAAGTCCTAAGTGATTGAATTCCACTGTTTGATTAATGTATGGGCCGGAATGTGAACCAGTCAGGCAAATTCCAAGTGATGCAGAAGCGACGAGGGGTTTATGTGGGGAGTACAGCAAAAAATGTGTTCCCAAAACTTAAATCATAACAAATGGGAAAAGCTGATTGTGTCTGAAAAAAACACCTTTTAACTGAAAAAAGAACTATTCGAATTACGTGGCAGAACTGGAGAGAACTAGGTAAGTGTATTTGGCAGGTAGGAGTGAAAAGATTAAACTCAGAAAATAGATGTGCAGTGTGAAACTACATTCACTGCTGTTCTGTTCTCTGCCCCACTCTCTGCCTTCACATCCTTAGTCAAAACCTTCATTAAGCTCTATTTCAAATTAAAAGAATGAAGAAAAAAATAATTTTTCACCTAGAATAAAAAGCCTATAAACCCCCCAGGGCCATACTTTGAAACATTTAATTTGCCAAGATGGGAATCAAGCAAGAAGGTGGCAGAGTAACACTGGGATCAACTCCCACAGATACAACTAAATCAGAGTAAGTCAAAGTCAGAACCCCTGAGGTGATAAAGAGGCCACTAAGAGCAAAGGTCTTAGGCTAAGAGAACTTTGCTTACCCTGATAATGTGGCAGCACTACTCACAAGAGGGAGGGGCAGCTGAAGTGCGGAGCCCCCTACACTTACTGACCCCGCTGCACTGGAGAAGGGGGTCCACGAGTTGGCACCAAGAACAGAGGGTGCACTGTTGGAAAGCTGCAGGGGTGGGAGAGCAGAGTGAGGACTACTGGCCTGAGCGTGAGGCTCTCAACATGTTGTAGACTATCTGGAGCCTGAATCTGCAGGCGAGACAGTTCAAGCACCTGGTGTCCTAACATAGCAGCTACTCCTGGGAGCTCAGGTGGAAAGTCAAAACACCTGCCACCCTACCCTAGGGCTAAAAATAAAACAAAGAAATGCTGGAACAAACTAGCGCTCAAACACCTGTAAATAAATAAGACCAAGCACCCCAAGGTAAGGCTCCAGCAAGTAAGTACTCTGCTAGAAAAGAGAACAACTCCCAGTCTGTGTCCCTCTGCCAACTACAAACTGTGCCCAGGACTGCACCTTGCACTAAAAACAGCCGCGTGGAAGTAGACGCGAGACTATAATAGACACCAAGACTGAGGAGCCGGTCTGGAGGGAGGGAGCACCGGATCCCCTCCACACAAGGCTGGCCCCCACCTCACAGTAGGAAGAGCAAGTTCTTGCGCTTACTGGGGGTGGTTCCTTCATGCCTTACTAGTCCCTTCCTCTTTTATCCCCACTAACACTTGCCTGCAGCTGGTCTCAGATGACTTCAGCAGGTGGAAAGACTAGTCTGAAAATCTACTATAAACCATCAAAAAAATTAAAAATGAAAAGACAGAAGTACCTATCACAAATGCTAAGGAGAAAAAAACGCTCAAAGGCACCTGTAGGGGCAGCAGGGCACAGAGCAGGCTCTCCATGGATCCAGGCAGACGGGTAAAGGAGTCCTGGAGCCCTTGGTGGCTTTTTCAGGCTTTTAATGATCCTTCTGCACTCTTTGTAGAGAGAGAACCAGGCACAGGGCAGGCAGGGGGTTTGGGGGCCAGGAGGCTGGCAAGCCTCCTAGCCCTGGGCGAATCTTCACTCTTTCTAGGCTCTCCGCTGATCTCTACTGCACCGGCCTCTGCTGCCGCCCTTATATGCTCAGTCTCTCGGCTCAGGTGTGCCCACTCATGCAAGCCCACACCATACTCCAAGTGCCCGCATCAGACATGCGTGCAAGACCACAGGTGTCGATCACAGATGCTAATGGTGTGATGCCGACTTCCATTTACCCTACAGAGCCTCAAAGAGTAAAACTGCAGAACATACTAGAGGAGTTGAAGGTAACCGTTCAGACCACTCTTATGGATGTCAAAAAACAAAACCATAACAGTGGAGGATATAAAACAGTAAAATAAAGATAGAGAAAATATGAGACCGTTACTGTTGGGAATAACAGAATTAAGAAGCAATAGGGCTAATTTCAAAAGTACAACTGAGGGCCTAATGACATACAGCAATGGAGAGAATGTGATCAATAACGCAACGTTGGAAAAGAGCAGGACAATGTAGGGAAAAGAGAGTGAAAAAATAAATAAATAAGACTCCCTAGGGCCCACTTAAGGAGAAATAACATCCATACCACGGGGGCACCAAAAGAAGAGAAAAAGGCACAGAAAATTTATTTTAAAAAATAATTGCTGGAAATGATCTCAGCCTGGGGAACAAAATCAGAGAGCATAATCCAAGAGGCCCAAGACTTTCAAGCAAAATAATACCAGACACACATACACCAAGATGCATTATGATAAAGCTGTTGAAAGTCAATGACAAGCACAGGATATTAAAATAACAAAAGGAAAAAGAGTAAATAATAAGGGAACACCAATCAAAAAAGGACTGCAGAGGGCCTCCCTGGTGGTGCATCTGGTTAAGTCTCAGCACTATGCACCTATCCACAGCCAAGCATGAGTTCAATCCTTGGCAGGGAGCTTCCCACATAGCGCAGCAGAACCCTCCTGTCTCGCCCGCTGCTCCCCTCAGCAGTGTATTTCAGTCAATCTGCCTGCTCTGCTCCCCACTCTTTGTCTGATGAATCCTCTCACCACCCCACACCTCTGGCCTACACCCCAGTTCTTATATGCATAAATAAATAAATCTTTTTTTAAAAAAAAGACTGCAGAAATGCAGTGTGTTAAATCACACAATTGCCTCTAATATTATACTAGTTTTAGTAACACAGGACCTGAGACTTGACTAAAATGGATATGAATTGCTTTTTTCTTGAATAACTCCTTTCTATCTAAACTACTTCATTTTATGTACTATAACTGGATGCTTATAAAATGTTTTTCCTTATCAATTTTTAAATAAGCATTTCAAATTTCACCATTTTACAAGTATTTAATATAGAAATAAAATTGAGAAGCTTAAAGAAGCTTCTTCAGAAAACTAATCACCAAACCCAGACATACCCTTAGAATAACAAGAATCAATACCCAAAAGACAGGAAGGAAAGACAAGCCCTTGAAATGGGTTACAACGTACACAGTTCTGGATTGCTCTGCAGTTGGTGTGCTACTTTTGCTGGTGTGGAAAACTAACAGTCAGCTGAATTAGTCTAGGTTCAAGGTCAGCATTCAGACCCACTGTGTTCAGCAAACTGGCAACAAAAATATCTTTTCGAACAAACCTGTTCTATGTATTAAGGCTTCAACAATTACTGAAAAGACTTTAACACTTTGTGGGCCGGTGCCCTTTAAATTTACCAGACCTTGGGGCCAGCCATTTTCTGTGCCACCTCATGAATGGTATAAGCATTCAATAAATCACACACAACTCCTGAATTACTGGTTATTAAAAAAAAAGTAGTATCTCTCATAAAACACCTTACATTTTCACCAAAACAATGTGTAAAGCTTCTAGACTGAGTACGATCAAAGAAATAGCTCCTACTAGTTCCAAATAAATCCACCGTGGCGAGAAAAACCGGAGACTAGATGAACACGTATTAATATGTGAGCGGCCACCTAATACTGGTGACAAAAACACATACTAATACGTGAGCGGACCACAGAGTGTTAAGTTTCAGTAGCAATAAGCCAGAGGCAGGCACCTGTGGAAACCTGGCTCAACCTAGGAGACCCAAGATGAGTGAGGACACTAAGTCTATTTGTTGTGGCTCTGTTCAAAGTGAAATAAATTCAGTAACACTCAGCACTGACCAAAGAGCATCCCACAAGGGAATAATAATTAATAACCTGTGTAAGACTGTGCAGGCTTCCTAGACTAGTGCATAGCTACAGGTTTCCTGATCATGCTGACGCACGGCAGCAGTAAAACTCAAAAAATTAACTTTCCCCTGCTATTGATGACACTAATTCATTTCTCAAGTCATGCTAAAAATGCACATCTTTTTTTTTAAAGATTTTATTTTTTCATAGACTGGGGTTCAGGCTAGAAATGCAGAGGGGTGAGAGGATTCACCAGAGACAGAGTGGGAAGCAGAACAGGCAAATCTACTGAAATACACTGTTGAGGGCAGCAGCAGGGGAGACAGCAGAGGTCTGCTGCGCTATGCGGGTCAGCAACCTGGCAGGGGGATAGAACTCAGGGTGTTGCAGTAGTAGCGCTGAGATTTAACTCCTAGGCCACCAGGGAGCCCCAGAACGCACATTTTGGATGTGACAGAAACAGTACCTGTGAGTACAAGTGTAACAGGCTGCAGAGTCTGCTCAGGGGGAGATTTATATAAACCATCCAAAAAGGCAAGAGATCTTCTAGAACTTCTGGAAGTAAAAGATCACACTTAACATTTAACAGTGATTCAAGAGTATTACTTTGGTGTTTGGTCTACATAATCCCTAAGAGTAGGTGTGACACCTCAAAAGGCAGACAGTATAACAGAAAAATCAGGGAAGGTGACAGCCAACAAAGAGCCTGTGAGGCGACTGTCACCCCAGGGTGGCCGTGTCCCCACCTCAGTCTGCAGCCTTGAAGGAGCAACCACCAGAGCTTCCTGCTCAGGGAAAAGCCAAGTCATTAAACAAACAACAAGCAAACAAAAATATAAAACTCTTGAGGGGGAGGAAAGGACAGTATCCAGTGTTCTATAATATGCTACCTAAAAAGTCCAGTTTTCCACAAAAAAATTAAGACCTGCAAATTAACAGGAATATGTGACTTGTACACAGAAAAACCAGCAGGCAACACAGATTACCCGAGTGAGGGCTCAGATGTCAGTTTAACAAAGTCTTCAAAGCAGTCATCAGAAATCAAAGAACTGGAGGTAAACAAGCTTAGTACTAGACTAAAACATTCTAAAAAAGAAGAAATTAAAATATTATAAAGGAAACAGAAATTCTGGCATTGACAAGTACAGAAACCAAAACTCACTAGAGAATAAATAGTCTGCCAAAGAACTAGCACAAAGAACAACCAGCAGACCTGAAGGCAGACAGAGCTTATGCAACCCAAAAAATGGAGAGGAAAAAATACAGGAAACTGAACAGTCTCACACAAATACAGGATACCACTAAGCACACACCAGGCATGTGATGGGAATATCAGGTAATATGCATGTAACAGGAAAAAATTCATGGAATAGCTGAAAAACTCCCCAAATTGATGAAAACAGTTTACATATTCCAGAAGCTCAAAAAACTCAAAGTGGGACAAATATAAACACAATTAGACGTACACAGGAACTTCATTGTTAAAAAATGCAGAAAACTAGAGAGAAAGATAAAACTTTCAAAGTCACTGTGCTGCACTGTATACTATACTGCAAAATTCATGTCCTTTCGCTACCCTCAGAAAGTAACCTTATTTGGAAATAATGGGGCCTCTGCAGATGTAATTCATTAAGATACACTCACACTAGCATAACACAGACTCTGATCCTGTAGGAGAGACACACAGGAAAAATACCATGTGATGGAGGCAAAGACTGGGGTAAAGATCTCCAAGACAAGGAACCCAGGGACTACTGACAAGACCAGAAGCTAAAAGAAAGCATGAAACAAATTTCCCTTAGAGCCTTCCGAGGGAGCATGGTCCTGCCATGACCTTGATTTCAGACTTCAATCTTCTAAAATCGGAAAATTAGGGCTTCCTGGTGGCCTAGGCATGAAGGCTCAGCGCTATCACCCCAAAGGCGTGAATTTGATCCTGGCCAGGGAGCTGACCCACATGGCGCAGCAGACCTCTCCTGTCTCGGCAGCAGACCTCTCCTGTCTCGCCCACTGCTCCCCTTAGCAGTGTATTTCAGTAAATCCACCTGCTTGCTCTCTCCCCACTCTGTCAGTTCTTCTACACAAAAATAAATCTTTTAAAAAGAATAAATGAAGTAAAATTGGGAAATTTCCATTTTTTAAGCTACTGAATTGTTGATATTTATCACAGTAGCCCTAATAAGAATGAAGCCAATACAGAAGTAAAAGAAAACAACTCAATGTAACAAACAGTAGAAAAAGCAGTGAGATAACATATTCAAATTGCAGAAAGAAAATGTCAACCAACAATGTAAAATATAACCAAAAATTATTTTCAATATAAAAAAATAAATGAAAAATGAGAGAATTCACTGAAAGCAGACCTGCCATAAAAGAAACACTAGGATGTTCTTCAGGCCAAAAACAAATAATTCCAGATGGTAATTTAATGGGGGGGGGGGGGAAGAGAGGAGAAAAAGAAACAAAATAATTGCATAATTATAAATAACAATGTAACAGCATTTTCTCCTTTCTACTCTTAATTGATTTAAAGACCCATTGCATAAACACAATGATGCAAATATATTTAAAGCCACAGAACTGCACACTTTTAAATGGTGAATAAATTTTTAATGTATGTTTTACAACAACAAAGGAATAAAATACAACTGCATAATATGTATATAATTGTATTACTCCTGTAACATACATAAATTGACAATAAGTTGACAATAGTACACAGAAGGCAGGTGAGGACAAAGCTGGGTTGCAGGAAGGAAATGACACCAAAAGCCAACTAAATCCACAGGAATATAATTAAGGAAATCAGACATGGTATTAATAGTAAGATAACAAATTCTGTAAATACCCTTGCTCTCCTTTATCCTCTCAACTTATTTAAAAGACAAAGTATAAAATAAAATTTACCACAATGTGTTCTTGAGTTTTCAACATGAGTAGAAGTAATACATATAAAATGGATAGAAATAATATCCCATGAAGGGAGACAGGTAGGAATAGGAATGACAATGCTAGTAAAACTCACAATAAATCTGAAGCAGAGCAGCACAAAGTTAAGATAGATGTGGTAAGCATTAGAACAAGCAGTAACAGAATATACTCTTTAAATACAGTAAGGAATCATGAAAGTCAGCCAGCCTCCTGGTGGCACAGGGGTTAAGTCTCAGCGATATCAAGCTATCATCAACCACTGAGGCATGAGTTCGATACCAGGCCAGGGAGCTGACCCACATGCCATAGCAGACCGCTCCTGTCTCACCCCTGCTTGCCTCAGTAGTGTATTTCGTCGATCTGCGTGTTCTGCTCCCCACTCTGTATCTAGTGAATCCTCACATACACACACACCCCACACACACACCTCTGGCCTACACCCCAGCTGTTATGCATAAAAAAATAAATCTTTAAAAAAAAATCAGAAATTTAAAAAAAGAAAATACAATGTAAGTAAAAGGTACCATGTATTGAACATAAAAAAGATTAAAAATATAGCATACAAATAAGAAATCTAGCATGTGAAATTAAGGCAGAAAGAAAAAGATAAATATCGGATGATCACCCTTATAGGTGGAATATAGAGAAACCAAACAAAAGGTCAAGAAAAGTCAAAACTAGCAAGCTGACCACAGATCTGAGGCATACAGCAAAGGAGGGAAGGGAGGGCTCAAAACAGGGGAGGGAATAACGCAAGGGAATATCGTGATGGTTCATGGGTGATAATAGTGGCGGGAGAACTATGGGGACTACAACGATGTAAGAAAAAAATTTTAATTAATTAATAAAAAGAGAAATCAGGCATGGTTATAATGATGTCAGACAAAATAAAATAAAAAACGTTAATAGATAAATAGGAACATTTTACAATGACAAAAAGGCCAATTCATCAAGTGGATATAACAAGGAATATTTATGCACCAAACACCAAAACCAAAAATATACTAAGTAAAAGCTGAAAGAATTAAGGGGAGAAATAGAATTTAACAACAATCATGAATATAAGTAGGCAGAATATTAACAAGGAAATAAAACACTTGAAAAACCACAACAGAACAGCCAGACGTAACAGCTACCTATAAAACAGTCCCCAGAACAATGGCATAATATTCCTTTTAAGTGTACATGGAATATTATCCAGAATAAGTCCTAGCCTAAGCCATAAAAAAAGTCTCATTAAATTTAAAAGGTTTCAAATCACACAAAGAATGTTTTGATTATTTGATTATTTGATTTGAAATGAAATTAGGTATTAACACAAAGTTGCAAAATTCACCAGTATGTAGAAATTGAACAATACATTCCCAAATAACAGATCAATTAACACATATAAGGAAAATTCAAAAATACTTTGAAATGTATGACAATGAAGACAGCAAATCAACACTAAGATTGTGCAACTAAAGCAGTGCTTAGAAAGAAAACTGTAAGCTGTAAAATGCTTATAAATTAATACTATATTAAAAAAGAAAGAACTAAAATTGATAAACTAAACTTCTACTTTAAGACACTGTAAAAAATGTACATTAACCCAAAAGAAGCAAAAGGAAGGGATAAAGGTCAGAGCAGAAATTACTGAAATAGAGAATAGGAAAAAAAAAAGAGTTAAAACCAAGAAAACCCCAAAAAGAGTTTCTTAGAAAGATGAACAAAAGTACAGACTTTTACTTACACCAAATTAAAGAGGGATCCAAATTTCTAAAAATCAGTGATGAAACAGAGGAAATTACAGAAATAGAGAACACTATGAACAACAATATGTCCACACATCAGGAAAAAAGGGAGAAATACCTAAAATGATACAAACAACTAAACAACTAATTGACTCAAAAAGAAACAGAAAATCCCAATATGGAGTCCAACAAGATGCCAGCTGAGCAAAGATGCCATCCTACAATTCACAAGGCATTTTAAGGGATCCAGAATGGTCAACACTATCTTAAAGAAAGAACTAAATTGGAGGACTCCCACTTCCTAATTTCCTAACTTGCTATAATAATCAAGACAGTGGTTTTTTGTTTTTGTTTTTGTTTTTATTGGCATAAAAACAGATATACAGTACAGTGGAACAGAATTGAAAGTCTAAAAGAAAACATTTACATTTATGGTTCACTGATTTTCAACCAGAGAGTCAAGACAATTCAATGGGGTATGATTAGTCTTGGCCATAAACTGAGCAGCCACACACAAAATGGAGAGATTCTTCTCTAACACCATATACAAAAATTAACTCAAAATGGATCACAGACCCAAATATTAACAAATAAATGGAATAAAACATTTGCCAATCATTTATCAGATAAGAAATTTATATCAAGTAGATAAGTCTTACAGATCAATTATGATAAGAAAAATAACCCAATTTAAAAAATGGGCAAAATAGGGCCTCCCTGGTGCCTTAGGGGTTAAGTCTCAGCACTACCACCTGATGGCCCACTCCAACAGCCTGAGTTACAGCCCTGGGCAGGGAGCTGAGCCACATATGGAGCAGCAGACCTCTCCTGTCTCTCCTGCTGCTCCCCTGAGCAGTGTATTTCAGTAGATCTGCCTGTTCTGCACCCCATGGTCTCTGGTGAATCCTCTCACACCCTGCACTTCTGGCCTACACCCCAGTTCTTCCATACAAAAATAAATAAAATCTTAACAAGGGGTGGGGGGCAAAATAATCTAAATAGATATTTCTCCAAAAAACATTTAAAAAAACAGGCAACAAGCCCAAAAGCTGCTCCATATCATTAACCATCAAAATGATAATGAGATACCACATTTCTTAATGCCAGGAGGGCTACAAGCAAAGACATATAATAACAAGTGTTGGCAAGTATGTGGAGAAACTGTATCCCACATACACATTGATAGAAATGTAAAATGGTACAGAGTTCTTCGGCAAACCACCTGGCAGTTCCTCATCAAGTTAAGCAGACAGCTACTCTATAACTCATGTGATAAATGGATAAACAATATGTGGCATATATATCCATACAATGGAAAACTACTGAGTAATAAAAAGGTATGAAGAGCTGAAACATGCCATAATATAAAAGAATCTTTAAAACATGCTAAGAAGCTAATCACAAAAGGACAAATATTGCCTATTTCATCTAAGTAAAATATTCAGAATTGGCAAACCTATACAGACATAAAGTAGACTGATAGTGACTGGCATTTGGGAGAAAGTGGAGATTACTACTAATGGGGATGGTTTCTTTCTGAAGTGATGAAAATGTTTTAAAATTGGTGATGGTTGCACAATTTTGTGAATCGGCTAAAACTAGTGAATTGTATACCTTCAGAGGTGAATTATTGGGCATGTGAATTATACTGAAATAAAACTGTCAACTTTAAAAAATGTAAAGGTGCTAATCTCTTTGGATACAATTTACTACACAATAGTTAAATGCAATTTTTTTTCATTAAATTTGTATTGATGTTTTACAAGGAGACCACCAGCCAAGGAAACTTTCAAAGCATAAAAAATTGGGCTATGAACCAGAAAAAATATTGAAAACTCAAAGAGTTTCATATATCCTAGAGATGTTACACAAAGGGTTACCATATGCCTAAGTAATTTCAGTCCTAGACATATATACAAGAGAACTAAAAATCTGTGACCACACAAAAACATGTACATAGCGGTATTATTCAAAGTTGTCTCAAAATAGAAAACATTCTAAATGTCCATCAATTAATAAACAGCTAAATAAAATGTGGTGCATCCACACAATGGAATATTATCCAGCCATTAAAAATATACAACGTACTATATTTATAATTTATGCTATATCATAAGAAACCTTGGAAACGATCTATGTTTAAGAAATTATATACTACAGACCATAAAGTCTATCATCTCATTTATATCAAATTCTAAAACAGGCAATCCAATGAGACAGAAGTTTTAGAGGTTGCCAGCAGCTAGGGGAGAGGGGATGGGAAATGACTGCTAACAGGTACTGCGTTTTCTTTTAGGGGTGATACAAATCACCTCAAATTAGAATGTGGAGTTGTACAACATTATAAACATATTACAAGCTACTTAACTATATACTATGACTTTTATTGTATGTGAATTATACCTCGACTTAAAAAGCAAGTTCCTTAATGTTATAAATATTAATCAGATGTGCAAACTTACCAAAATTCTTTTACGATCCTTTTCTGATAAAAATTTTACTGGCGGGTATTTCTGAGTGAAGCTATAAACATAAAAGTATCAAAACAGAAAAAGTTAAATATCTCATGAGTATTTTCTCTACCTGTCATCAAGAAAAAATGCCAGATTTCAGAATTGTTATTCTTTACTCCTCCTCTCAACTCCAGAGGAGTGCTATAAGATCCAAGTGATCACCAGCTAAAACTTTAAATGAAGAAATACCTAACCTACTCTTTGTTTGGAATCAAGGTAAGAACACAACTTGAGATTCTATCTTTGAGAAGGGAAAATTTAAGGAGGTATCTACAGGCTATCAGCAGCCAAAACTAAATACAGAATGAGGGCAGTCATTCTGGGTCACAGTATTTTCTATGATACAGCATTCCAAAGATGCTCAATTAGGACCTGGAAGGAAGTGGAAAAGCTGCATGATACCAGTGTGGGGGAATACCTTGCAAGAGCAAGAAAAGGACACCTCCCCAGTGGCTTAGGGGTTAAGTCTCAGCACTATCATTGAGGAGTTCGATCCCAGCCAGGGAGCTGACCCACATGGCACAGTAGACCTCTCCTGTCTCGCCCGTTGCTCCTCTCAGCAGTGTATTTCGGTAAACCCACTAGTTCTGCTCCCCACTGTGTCTCTGGTGAATCCTCTCACACACCCCCACCGCCCCACTCTCTGTATCTCCGGCCTACACCCCAATTCTTCTACATAAAAATAAAATTAAAAAAAAAGAGCAAGAAGGTATTAATAAAGCCAATATGAGCACAATGCTTCCCAATCCCAGCATTCTCTTCCCCAACCAATGGCTGTGGACAAAATTGGTCATGAATCCTTTCTATTTGGGTATTACACTCAATTTGGGCATTATATTCATAACTAAATTCATCTATGCGGACATTTAATCATAGTTTGTAGAAATCAAACTGATATTAGAGGATATGAATGGAAGGACTTTTAATATAGGGATCTGTGGTTGGATTTCAAGAAAACCCCTGAAAAGATTAAATATTTAAACAAATAAACCTTTGGGGGGGAATGAATCCATAGCTTTCATCAGAAAGGTTCTTGGGCCTCCCTGATGGCAAAAGGGGTTAAGTCTCAGCACTATGAAGCTATCGACAGTCCCTGCAGCACGTTTGGTCTCCTGGCCTTCACACATGGCGCAGCAGACCTCTCCTGCCTCGCCCTGCCCGCTGCTCCCCTCAGCAGTGTACTTTAGTAGATGCACTCCCCACTGTCTCGATGAATCCTCTCACCCCCACACACACACCTCTGGCCTACACCCCAGCTCTTGTATGCATAAATAAATAATTCTTTTAAAAAAAAGAGAGAGAAAAGAAACGGTTCTTAATAAGACAAAAAAGATTTTAAAAACACTGAATTCAAATTTTAGAGTAAAAATGTATCTTCTCCTGCAAAGGTGACTTTTAACGTCCATATTCTGGAATTAATGACTCACTTGCAATTAACTTATATTAGATATTGACCTATGCTCAACAGCTAAGATAGAAACATTTTCCTACACTCAAAAAAGTGTACACATACCTTTTTTCCAAATCTCTGATTTTCTCTCTGAGTGGTTCAATAATCTGTAACAAAAATCATCAACATCAGCTTCAAAGCAAAAACATTCCTTCACCCCACTCTCATGTTCCAGATTATGACATACTGCAAAGCAGCTACTTTCTTTTACAATTCACTTCCAGTTTAAGATATACCACCTGAATCGCAATTGTAGAATTGAGGTGATAAAGTACATGATGGAACTCTTATCCAAAGATGGCTAACTGACAAAACTCAGCTTTTTTACTTATCTACCATACTATGAGCAATGTTAAAGGTGGTTCACACTCAAAAACAGCTCAACATCATCTGCTTCTTTTCAGTAATTAATGCCCCCCAGGTACTGCCCACAAAAGCTGATCACCTTGTTTCTGCAACTACATTATGTTAATCAGCTCTAGGACATAAACCTTGGGCTGTGACTCAATCCAGGTCCATGTGTATTAACACCTTGAGCTCAGACAGATATTCAAAAACATCTAATGGCTTCCTATACCTACAACATCTGGCCTCAAATCAAAACGAGTATTCTCCACTGCTCCCACAGCCAGTCCATCTGTATCTACTTTTATTTGACAAAAACATAAGCGATTATTTCTAAGTAGAAAGTGTCTCATGGACCAGGTAAGCTAGCTTTCACTAAGACGCTAGCTGTTTCCTCAACTCCATCATCTGTGCCCATCATGTGGGGCTGTTTTTCCTCAGCATCTACTCAGGTGAGTGGCCGCTGGCATTTGTTTCCAGCCTGGTAATCACTTCCCTTTCCTTTTTATTAAAAAATGTATTTATATCTATTTTACATCATTGTTCATTTTTTTACTATGTTTGCTTTCTTTTCTCAGGTGTAGTCCCATAGAATTTCCACCACCTTCCCTTTCCATTAAGAAATTCTGGAAAGGATTACCTGAAAAGTCACATAAGAGTTTAAATCCATTCTGCCTTTAAGGTAGATTTTGCTTTAACGCATTACTCCTTTATAAAACAGGCCAATGCTGGCAGAGCTGTATCTCTAGGGTAACAGTCTCCTCTTTAGGGGAATAATTTTTTGAAAGATAATTTCAAAATCATGGAAAAGCATCAAGCCAGCAAAATAAAGATAACACTACAAGCAAAAGAAGTGAAGTTGTCAAATGTATGGAAAAAACAAAAGCAAAATATGGAAAAGAGACTAACCTCTTCAATCCTGCTCTCAATTTTTAGTTCACCATTTTCCTGGATAGACCTGTTGAGTAGAAAGCTACAAAACTGAGATCAATTGAAAGGTTTTTAAATCTTCAACATTTCTAAATTACCAAAACATACACTAAAGGCTACCACCTCCCTCTCCTTCCCAAATAAGTCACATGTACCAATTCCCTCTAGAAGGGGGTGCACCAGAGGAAAACAAGACAACTGGGGAGGTTAATGTCATCAAATCTGCAGCTTATGGGTTGTTTCTATAAAACTAAAATAAATTCACATGACATCCTACACAGCATTTTAAATTAGAAGCAATAATTGTGTCTATAGGAATTCAAGTTTGTCTGTTGGACTTTCCAACAGGGATTTAATGCAAAATGAACTTCTTCCAAGTGAAAAAACAGAGCTCCCTTAAGTGAGATCTGAGCAACCTACCTAGTCACATACAGAAACCACTGTCAGGAGACAGATACAGACACAAACACATACACAGAGCAGGGCTTTGATCGAAAGTGTCCTACCCACCTTGCAAGACCAACTCCATGTAAAAAGCCTGGTGGGGGGCCTCCCTGGTGGTGCAAGGGGTTAAGTCTCAGCACTAGGAAGCTATTAGCAGCCACTGCAGCATGAGTTCGATCTCCAACCAGGGAGCTTCCCACATGGCCCAGCAGACCTCTCCTTCCTTGCCCACTGCTCCCCTCAGCAGTGTGCTTCAGTATATCTACCTGTTCTGCTCCCCACTCTGTCTCTGGTGAATCTTCTCACCACCCCACACCTCTGGCCTACACCCCAGTTCTTGTATGCATAAATGAATAGTTAAAAAAAAGAAAAAAGAAAACCCTGGTGGAGCCAGAATCCCCTTGACCTTTACAGCTGTGTGCAGTGGGATTAATTCCAACTCCAAGTTGATTACTGCAAACATGATTGATACATTTTCACTAGCAAAAAACACAACGTGGAAAAATTTTTCTTTGCATGTAAAACTGTACTAGCAGAGCCAGATTTGTTTCTATAATGCCTGTTTATTATTCTGTGCTGATCTTTTTTTCTCAGAATATTAACACCAGTATTTTATTTTTACAAGTGTCCCTCAGGACCTATTAAGAAGCATAAATAAGGCACACTCAGGCCAGAAGGCATCTCAGGTCAAGCCCTGAGATAGGCAGGGGGTCTGCATACCCTTCCCTAAGACAGCTCCCTCCTCCAAAGGCTTAGAGAAGCTCCTGGTGTTTTGACTCAAGGAATTTACATTTCCGTTCTGTGAAAGCTACAGTCAGCTATACTCTGCAGGTAGAAAGGACGGGTCTACCATAGCAGCATATGGTCTACCATAGCAGCATAAGGTTTACCTTTATAACATCTGGACTTTACTTGGGTAAATGTTCAAATCAGCTGCATTCCTCCAGCAGATCCACTGGAGAAAAGACACAGCCCAGGGCCTCCCTGGTGGAGCAGCAGTTAGGCAATAGGCGGGTTTGACACCCCGCTGGGGAGATTCCCGAATGGCGAATGGCGCAGCGGACCTCTCCTGCCTCTCCTGCCTAGTCCCCTGCTCCCCTCAGCAGTGTATTTCCGTGGATCTGCCTGTGCTGCTTCCTACTCTCTCTGGTGAACCCTCTTGCCGCCCCATGCCTCTGGCCTGTGCCCCAGCTTGTATGCATGAATAAATAAATCTTAAAAAATAAAGACAGCCCAGACAGATACGTGAAAAGCAAAAATCTCAGTCTCATTTTAAAAATATTTCTTCCACTCACCATAACATCCATGCTGTACATGTAACAACTGAAATATGTCTTTAAACCCAACCACCATATCCAAGTTTTAAAAGCAATTACCTCATGTTAACGATGTTGCCCCAAACAGCTGTAAGGGAAAGGAAAAAAAAAAGTCAGTATTTAAGTTCACAACGTTCAATGATTCCAACTACTACAATTTAAATTTTCGACCAATATTTTAAAGTTGACTAAGAAAATTAAATTATAGTTCATGAGTAAAATGTACTTTGTTTTCAAAAGTTTAAGTCCTACTAAAAATAAAAATATGATCCTATATACCCCTTTTATTCTGGAAGATCTCTTCAGCAATCTGGAGCAATCTGGAGTCTATACAGCATGTCCTCAAATTTTGGGAGACAGGCTAGTTACAAAAGTCAAAGCCTATAAGAGATCCCAGGATGCAGCCCAATCTCTTCATTTAACTGTCAATGAAACCAAAACATCCAAAAATTGGAGGACTGCTATAGAGCTAAGCAACAAAAATCATTCATTCATAAGATGCCTTTTGAAAATACGTTTCAGAAACATTTCTCCATCCTTCTGTTGGGGGGAAAAAGGACGTCTGCAACAAACTCCAAAGGAAGGTTTATGGACCCCCACCTCAAGCCAGAGAGATCCAAGACCCCTAGGGCTACGAATCCCAGAATTCCATCATCATCCAGAAGAGAGGATTACCGGAAACTGAGGGGTGGAGTTAAGCAGACATGTTGGCTATATAATGAGGGCTTTTGACCTTGGGGGTCTCTTGCTTCTCCCGGGGCTACAGCACGCCATTGGGGTTTCCAGCTCTTCGGATCTGGTAGGACATATTTGGAGGTTTATCTCTCTCCCTCACTTTCTCTTTTGTCCCCGAGTTATTCATTTTTTTATTTCCCTTCCTTTTGTAAATAAACCCTTTTATTAACCTTTTTGTGAGTGCCTGCAATAAGTCCTTTTTAAGCGCATGGGTGAGAACCCACAGTCAGGCACCCCATTGTATATCGGGGTTGACCTGTAACACTTCCACCATCACTTAAACCATGTCAGGCCACATAAAAAGCTGTCTCCCTTTCTGGACACCTTTTCCTACCTTGAAGTAAAGACAACATAATCTCCTGAGCCCAGTCCCCTTTCTTGCTTTATTAAGCAGCTCTTTCCTGGGAATCAGGTTAAGGGTCCAGGGATCTACCCCAGGAGGTGAGGCCTGAAGCTGGAGCTTCCCAACCCTTAATAAATTGATAATAGGGCCTCCCTGGTGGCGCAGGGGTTAAAGTTCAGCGCTATCAAGCTGAGACCACTAGAAGCACCAGCCACTGCAGCATGAGTTCAATCCCTGGCCAGGGAGCTAACTCACATATGGCGCAGCAAACCTCTCCTGTCTCGCCCGCTGCTCCCCTCAGCAATATATTTCAGTACATCTGCCTGTTTTGCTCCCCACTCTGTCTGCGGTGAATCCTCTCACCCTCCCCACCTCTGGCCTACACCCCAGTTCTTGCATGCATAAATAAAAATAAATCTTTAAAAAAATAAGTGATAATAGTGGATAGTGCCCACATTGATTTCTGTGGCTCAGGCCTCTTATATTGGCTCTCCACATCAGGAAGAACACCTTCTTCCCCAGTTGCTCTTCCAGTCCACCCCAAGATCTTCATGAGTCCCTTCCTTTCCTCACCCCCATGTAGCCCGTCCACAGGAGGCTGCACTCTTGCTATGCTCCAGCCATCCCACCCAGCCTTCAGCCAGGTCTGCAGCCCACAGGAGGTCCAGACGATAGGCCGCAGTCCCTTGGCCAGAAGTGTGCTCACCTCACCTCACACCACTTTGAGAACCACCCGAGCACTCCTTCCATCCTCCAGAACGTCTCCACAGCCTCCCTCCCTGCTCCAGGAGCACAGCAGACCCTGTGTTGCCAACAGTCCACTATACTTTTTTTAATGGACAACTCACAAGTAGATCTCCCTGCAAGGTCAAGTGTTTTGTTGTTTTTTTTTTATTCACATTTGCAACACCAAGAGCACACAGGCCAGACACCAAAATTAGCTGCATGGACGTCAAGGAGTATTTTCACGGTCTTACATTTATCCCATGCTTAAGTCCTTTTTTATCTTCAAAAGTGTTATTTCCAATTAATCACTAAAATGTGTTTATGCCAAGTGCTTTCAGCCTCTGTTTAAATTCTCAAATGCTCTTATCTGCCTTGGAGGGTGAGAAGTCAGTCCTTCAGCACCTAGCACAGGCCAAAGAACACTTAGGGTCAGCCAAAAAAAAAAAAAAAAAGTCCCAGCCCACTGCAACCTCAGGCAAGAGGCAAGCGGCAAGCAAGCCATTTCTAACAATTATGGAGTCTTGCTCCTAGGTGCGTAGCCTCGGCTGGAACACGGCTGGGCGTGGAGTTTAAAAGTTAAACATTACCTAAAATTAATGTTGCTTTAGGGGCCTCCCTGGTGGTGCAAGGGATGAAGACTCAGCACTATGTAGCTATTGGCAGCCACTGCAGTTTGAGTTCAATCCCCAGCCAGGGAACTTCCCCCATGGCCCAGCAGACCTCTCCTGCCTCGCCTGCCGCTCCCCTCAGCAGTGTACTTCAGTAGATCTGTCTGTTCTGCTCCCCACTGTGTTTCTGGTGAATCCTCTCACCGCCCACCCCCCCACACCTCTGTCCTGCACTCCAGCTTGTATGCATAAATTAAAAAAAAAAAAAAAATATATGGGGCCTCCCTGGTGGCACAAGGGGTTAAGTCTCAGCACTATGGACTGCAGCCAGGGAGCTTCCCACATAGCATTTACCTCTCCTGTCTCTCCTGCTGATCCCCTCAGCAGTGTATTTCAGTCGATCTGCCTGTTCTGCTCCCCACTCTGTGTCTGGTGAATCCTCTCACCACCCCACACCTCTGACCTACACCCCAGCTATTGTTTGCATAGAAAAATAAATAAATCTTTTTTTTAAAAAAAAAGTATGTATCATTCAAAAGCCCTCCAAAGATTTCAAGACCCCTGACAAAGGTGAAATCACCAGTCTAGAATCCATGAAGCTTGAAATATTTAAGAGATGCAATTGTTTTAGAGTCAGAACAGATTCTGAGCCCTTGACTTGAAGGCCAGGACACAGAGAAAATACAGGTATTTCCTCAGGAGCCCTGTCACCCTACCTGCTGTCAGAATACTGGAGCAAACAAAACGAGCACATCCACTTCACACCCATATATTTTCATGGCCACAAACTAGAGTGTTTATATGGCGGTATTTGGGTCATGTGTTAGCATGTGCACTTTTAGCCGTTGTCACAGGAGAAACTGTGAGTCAAGGAAATTGCTCTCTTGCCTCCTGACATGGGCACACACCTCAGTAAAAGGTAAATAAAGGCCTGCCTGAAGGCAGGCATGAACAGAGACCATATACCAATATGCCAGGGGCCAGCACCTTGGCTTCCGGCTATTAGGGCCATTCTACAGGGAAGCCGGGAAGGCTCCCCCTCACTCTTCCCCACTCCTCTATCTGCCAGTCATACATCCAACAAAGTCGGTGCCCGTAGAGGCCCAATGGGTGAGACCCTGTGCACAACTTCACCCGCTGGCAGAGTACATGCCCACGTGGTATGGGCAGGGCACCCTCCCGGGCAACAGGGACAGGCATCTCCTGGGCTCTGAAGGAGGTGCCCTTTGGAGGAAAAGGGGAGGGGATGGCAGTGCTAGCAGAGGCACCCAGGGGAGGGGAAAATGAGGATAAGGTCAAGATGGGCCATGATGGTGTTTTCTTAACAAGTTCCCGGGAAATTCTGTTAATGAGCAGAATCTGAGCCCCGGTGTTTTGCCTTTTGTAGCATTCTAAGTGAGTGGGGCTCTGGCTAGCAGGCACTTGGCACTGCTGAGCCTCTGATGAAGCGCTGCCTGTGTTTAGCATCACAGAAGAGGAGCGTGAGGAACAAATGGTCAAGGGAGGGGCTGAGAGCAAAGAAGGCAGAGGACAAAACAGGGGGACCTGGAATAGGCGGCATATCATGGCAAAGTGAGAGTCGAGTGGGTGGCGGGGTGGGTGATGTCAGAGATAACACCAAAGGTAGAGCGCGTCTGGGAGGGGAAGATGGGGGGGTCAGCACCAGCCAGAGGTGCAGGCATGGTACTGCGCTGGGGCTGGTGCAACGGAGGTTTACTAGAACATGGCACTGACACCCACCCAGCTGCATGAGACTCTCAGAACCAGGCCCACCCAGGAGAACTATAAGCACCGTGATGCCAGATGGGCAGTCATTTGCCCTAAGCAGGCCTGTCACAGGCCTGTGATTAAACTGGCTGTTTCTAATCACAAGGTCAGGGATTTCCTCCCCTT
Source organism: Scalopus aquaticus (assembly GCA_004024925.1). Taxonomy (NCBI): domain Eukaryota; kingdom Metazoa; phylum Chordata; class Mammalia; order Eulipotyphla; family Talpidae; genus Scalopus; species Scalopus aquaticus. Next base: position 324,110 of record PVIJ01000083.1, read on the forward strand.
TGTAGGGCAGGCCAGAGCAGAGGGATGTCACGGAGCGGCTCAAGGTCTTCACTCAGCTAGTGAACCATCCATATCTGTGCCAACACGTCCATGTGCGAGGCCTCCTTCCAAGGCCTGTGTGACCCCCCTCCAAGGCTCCAGAGTCACCCCATCTCCACCAAAAAAAGGGCATCTTGAGGGCCTCCCTGGTGGCGCAACGGGTTAAGCGCAGCACTGTGGGGCTATCCACAGTAGCACGAGTTTGATACCTGGCCAGGGAGATTCCCACATGGCGCAGCACAGCAGACCTCTCCTACCTCACCCGCTGCTCCCCTCAACAATGTACTTCAGTCCATCTGCCTGTTCTGCTCCCCGCTCTGTCTCTGGTGAATCCTCTCACCAGCACCCCCCACACACACCTCTGACCTACACCCCAGCTTGTATGTATAAATAAATCTTTAAAAAAAAAAAAGTGCATCTTGATTTTTTTCCAAGCTTGTCCTGTAAGCTAACCTCCCCCAGCCCAAGGATAGCTTATGGCCCAGGCTCAAACAAAAAGTGAGAAACCTTAACCTCATGAAAACCTTAGGGGAGAGGCAAAGTTTACTTAATGTTGAAGGAACGTCCCATTTCAGGAGAGAGAATAGCGATTCCAGTCTTCTACTAGCTTGGGTCAAGAATGCTTGAATTTAGAGTATTCAAAATAGACAGCCTGTCCCAACACAGGGCACCTAGAGCTCATTTCAGTGAGTATTATTTGCAGAGAACAGTTCCAGCAACACTAAAGTACAATGTTGCTGTACACATTCCACTGTGACTGTTTGTACTGTTCCTCTCCAAGTTTTCTGAGCGTGGCAACTGCAACAAAACACCTTGTTAAACTGTGACTCATTGTGTTTGCAATTGCTCACTGCAAAGCTGTACAGTTTCCTTGGGTATTTTATACAAAGGGAGGCCCTTCATAGTGAGACTTTTCATAACTGCCCAAAAGTTCTTTGACACACCTCCCATCAGGCCATGGGGTCTTGTCCTCCCCTGGAATCCAGAGGACTTGTGATTGTCTCCACCTAAGGGGAGATCAAAAGCAACACAATGGGACTTTGGAAGCAGGTCACAATAGTGTGTATTTCCACCTCATTTGTGGGGACACTGGCTGTGGGAGAAATCTAATCATCAGTATGTTAGACAGGATCCCTGTAGGGGTCCTAATAACCTGTCCTAGTAAGTCCAGAAGCATCAGATCAGGAATTGCATTCCCAACCCCAGCAACATGACTCATCCCAGCCGAAGCACCCAGACGTCACCAGATGGTCATGCCCGTTTTCAATTCCTGACCCCCGGAACCTGTGAGCATAATAAAATAGTTGTTGTTTTATACCATTAAGTTTTGAAAGAGTTGGCTTAGCAGCAAAACAACCAGAACCAAAACAGAGATCGTTATGTCCCCACTTTTAGAATACTGTGCTTCAGCTGATTGCATTACAGTCCTCAAATTGACCCTGGAATGCAGGGCAAAATCCCCCCCCCCCCCATCCAATGCATGCCCTACTAAGTGCACAAGAATCCCTCTCATGTCAAAGGCACAGCTTTGCATAGCTTGGGTCAAGACTGAAGTCTTGGGAAATCCTACCCCCAACCATACTGCCTGCCTCCATCTACATGCAACATTAAACATGCCTAGCAAAGAGGCACCCTTACTCACCTCCAACAAACCCCAACAAATTCTAGTGCTGGGAAGAGCCAAATTTGACTCTCCTTGGAGAGTCAAACAACTGAACTTGTTTCCCAAAACAAATAAAGAAAAAAAAATTCCTTTATTTGTAATAGTGCTTATTTGTAATAAGCACTAAAAAGTTGTTAAACTAATCAACAGGTTCAAATTAGAAAATATTACTGTTTTTAATTCTCAAATAAGGGGATTACAGCAATGAGGGGGCTTCCCATCCTCTGGGTCCCACTAAGGGAACTTAGGTACTAGTAGATCACGCAACACGATGCACCGAGAGTAGCAGTAACTGAATGGGGATCCTAATCTGAAGAGGACTGGCCCCCTATTCTGAATCCTGTCAAGTCCACCAGGCCTGCATTTGTCTAAGTCCCCAGGTAGAATCCCTAACAAAAATGCTATTTGGGATGCTTCTTGGCCCTCCCAGCAATACCCCGCCTGCTCCAGGCCCACACCACAGCCAGGCTCCAGAGAGGAGCCCCCAGGGCAGGCAATACAGGTCCTTAACACTCCTGCCCTGGAGTCCCCTACAGACGCAGCTGGTAGGTCTGAACTTGGGCTGTAAAAGACTTTTCAGTGAATCACCCCTTCCCATAGGCTCACCTAGTGAAATCAGATCAACTTTCCCATGGGAAAATGTTTGTCTTAAGATACTGCTTTAAGGGGAAAAAGTGGCTTAAAAAATGCAAGAAATTTTAAAAGAAAAACAATGTTTTCACCTAAAAATGGCAATATTAAGTGAGAAGGGCAACTTACATAAGAGGTGGTAAAATCCATGCTTTGTTTAATACTGTACACATGTTGAGGGCTACACCTATATATGCTTCTTCACACGCCTTTAGATTATTTTAAATTCTACACCTTGAAGGAAGGAAGTTTAAATACATTTTTTAGGACTGTGAGAACACTGGTTTGGTTCTGTCTGCAGCAATGTACAAGGAGACCTATTAAAAATCTCCTAAACTGGGCCTCCCTAGTGGCACAAGGGGTTAAGTCTCAGCACTATGAAGCTATCTGCAGCCACTGCAGCAGGAGTTCAAGTTCAATCTCTGGCCAGGGAGCGTCCCACATAGTGCAGCAGACCTCTCCTATCTTGCCTGCTGCTCCCCCCAGCAGTGTATTTCAGTAGATCCGCCTGTTCTGCTCCCCACTCTGTCTCTGGTGAATCCTCTCACCATCCCACACCTCTGGCCTAAACCCCAGTTCTTCTATGCCTAAATAAATAAAATAAATCTTGTTAAAAGAAAAAAAAGCCGGGCCTCCCTGGTGGCACAGCGGTTAAGCACTGCGCTGTAGAGCTCTCAGCAGCAGCAGTGCAAGTTCAAAGCCCACCTGGGGAGATTCCCACATGGCGCGGCAGACCTCTCCTGCCTCATCCGCGGGTCCCTTCAGCAGTGTATTTCCATCAATCTGCCTGTTCTGCTCCCCACTCTGTCTCTGGTGAACCCTCTCGCCGCCCCACGCATCTGGCCTGTACCCCAACATGTTTGCATAAATAAATAAACCTTTTAAAAAAAAAAAAAAAAAGCCTGGATGAGAGAGAGAAACTCGCTTCCACAGGGGCCCTCTGCAGGTGGAGATGATAGGTAGCTGTTTAGACAAGAGGGAGACAGCATGCATCCCTGGGGCAGTTGTACCCAGGAACTTGTTGGGTAGGAAGATTCTTTGGCTGGTCCAAACCACGCCCCTGACCCGCACCCCAATCAGAAACTCTGGGGTGGGGCACAACATGTGGGTTTAACAAGTGCTGCTCCAGGGGATGCCCATTCACCTGGATCTGAGAGCCTCTGCGGCAGACAGTCTCCCTTTGTCCTCCGCACCCCACCCCCCACCCCGCCAACCCTAAGGGACTTCATGTTCTTAAGACAACAAGGGAGTCTTGCCCTCTTCCTGCACTATTGGCACAACTCTAGATATCCCCTCCCTCCTTCGCTGCCCTCCCTTCCTCCCCCTAAGATTTTTCCTTCACCCTGTCCCTTCAGTTTGTGTCCAGCATCCCGGTGCTAGCCCCTCCCCCGGGCTCTGCCACAGTATAAACAGACCTCACTATCTGCCGTCTCAGGTAAACTTCTCTTCTCATCAGGTGACTTGTGCTAAGAGCTATTATCCTTGTCATTTTCCTCCTGCTCAAGATTTTCAAATTCTCCAAATTATTCTGATTATCTGCTCTAATCAAAAAATCTTGAGTACATACCACACAAATGTATATGTGCCACTGTATTAAGTTCATTGTAACACTTACAAAATCAGAAAAATGCAAGTGATGTAAAAAGTGTGCACATATTTATAGAAGTTCCATAATTACCTTCCACAACACCCCATGTGGGGGGTTCCAAGAGGCTCATCTTCCCCCACAGGATGCCCCCGCTTACTGCTCACCACTCCATCACTCTCCTCCTCCACCACCTACTGAAAGCAGGCAGAGCAGTGCTGAATACTGTCAACCCTCGCCAGCTTCCTTCCTAACCCACTGAATGCCTTGGGGCTTCTTATGTCATTTGTGCTTCCTGGTTATGAAATAACCAGTGTCTGAGCAAAAATGGTCTCACCTCTAATTGAAAGCAGGGTGGGATGGAGATAATGAGATAGTCTGCTCAGTACTAGGTCCGAGTAGAACATGAACTCTTACATTTGCTCTACAGCAAAGCCTAGACATACCCCGGTGTCCAAACTCTCTCTCCTTCCAAGGAGAAAAATCACTTCTGCTTTTTCACAGCAGGACACCAACATATTCATAAATGTGTTTACTCAAATATAATCTTAAGGGTCTAGTGCATCATATTACTATTTAATAATTACTATTCAATAATTATTTAATAAGTAATCATTAAAAAAATCCTATAATCTGAAATACTAGGCAACAGCATCAAATTTGGAGAAGCAGGTAGAAAGAGATTAAAAGTGCCAAAACCAGGCCTCCCCGGTGGTGCAAGGGGTTAAGTCTCAGCACTACAAGGCTATCGGCAGCCACGAGTTTGATCCCCGGCCAGGGAGCTTCTCACATGGCGTAGCAGACCTCTCCTGTCTCCTCTGCCACTCCCCTCAGCAGTATACTTCGATTGATCTGCCTGTTCTGCTCCCCACTTTGTCTCTGGTGAATCCTCTCACCACCTCCCCCACACCTCTGGCCTATACCCCAGTTCTTGTATGCATAAATATTTTAAAAAGAAAAAAGAAATGTGCCAGAACCACCTGTCCTTTTTGTCAAACTTGATGGCACAGAAGCCAAAAACCTTGCCACCAGCTTTTAAGAAAAGAACCATTCAAGGTCACCTGGCAGGAGGCTGGAGACAAGGCCCTTAAATCAGTCTCCTGCAGGATGGGGCTTTGGATGGTATTTCTGATCTTGAAGAACAAATATAGAAAATGCAAGGTGGTAGAGTCTGGCTGATTGCTTTCTGCTAAATCACTATGTAACTCAAATTTGGATCCAGAACTGCAAAGACCAAGCACCCCTTTCTTCCAACCATTCCAAGGATCGTGAACACTTTTGTGGGACTATACTGAAATTTGACTAGTCGTGAAATGAAATGATTTTTTGTTTATTTGTTTAAAATTGGAGGGTGGGAGGCTTTCCTGGTGCCACACTGGTTAAGTCTCAGCACTCTGAAGCTATCCGCAGCCACTGCAACATGAGTTCGATTTCCGGCCAGGGAGCTGACCCACATAGCGCAGCAGACCTCTCCTGCCTCGCCCACTGCTCCCCTCAGCAGTGCACTTCAATAGATCTGCCTGTTCTGCTCCCCACTCTGTCTCTGGTGAACCCTCTCACCACCCCACACCTCTGGCCTACACCCCAGTTCTTGTATGCATAAATAAATAAGCCTTTGAAAAAAATGGTAGGGGTATTTCTGTCCCACTGTTACAAGCCCACCCTGATGTTCTTGCAAGATAATTGGAAATAGCAAGTGACCATAAGAACACCACAGTTTCATGTCTAGAAAGCAAGTATGCACATTGATTCTTCAAATTACCAGAGAAAAATACAAAAGACAAGATAAGAACTCTCCTTTCTCCCTACCCTTCTCCCTTGCAACTTCACTGATACAGATAGTTGTCTGAAGTGAGTAGTAAGTTACTAATTATTCCTTTGCCTTTTTTTCACTTAAAGCAATGTAGGCTCAAACTAAGGAAATATGACACTGTCTCTCAAACAATAAAAAATGCAATAGATGTCCTCCAAGGCTACCAAATGGAATCATTCCCTTAGTTTTCTGGTAGAAGAAGGAAAAAATGCATCTCACTAAAGAAAAAGAGCAGCAAAGCAGGGAAAGGCTCCCAGTCCCTCCCAGCATCAGCCTCTCCAAGGAGGCTGAGCGTGGAATGGGATTTCACCATCACTGCTACCAGCAAAGTGCCACTGGCATCCCAAACCTCACTTTCTAGGGGCACTGCTCCCTGGGGAAACCCACTGGGAAGGCGGTGTACCTCCAGCCCCCAGCCAGGGCTGGGACTCAACAAGCATCTGTGCCAAGGCAATGATGAATCTGCTGGAAACTGCTGACAAGCCAAGAGTGTGCAAACACTTCCTTTTCAACTAGCTTCCAGAGAGTACCACCCATTAAGTTTGATAATAAGGGTCCATGAATCTATCTTTACAATGCCTCAGGCAAAAGAAGGGGGAGGGGCGAGTTAAAAAATTTAGCTGGGAAGAAACAGCAAGTTCAGAATGCTCACCACAACTTCTAAATGGAGGCAGGAGCATCCTACCCCAGCATGCCAGCATACAAAGATGCCACATAACATGTCAAAGTACATTAACTTCTTTCTTAGAAAGCAGAACAGGATGATTAAGAACAGGATGAGTAGAAATGTGTACATATTAGGATTAGTGCAAAAGGCAAAGGAAAATTTTTTTAAAGGAATACTGCTCTGGGGTTAATTTTGTGGCTTGCTGCTGAAGATTATCTTGTTAACAATACATGTGCTGCTGGATCTTTATTTAGAAAGCTAAAGAAACATGATAGAAATAAACTTCACCAAAAAATGTACAAAGTCACCATGAAAGAAGTTATAAAAACTGAAGGCCAAAAAGGAAGGTCTTGCTAAATGGAGACATCACTATTTCTGAGTAGGAAGATTTTTAATATGATAAAAGTATAAGGATTATGATACTATCTTTGCACTTCATTCTCTAGATTTGCCACATGAGTACACATTATTTTCCAATTTTTTTGTAATTTGTAATTTTTAATGAATGCTTTAAAAATCTTAGTGATGATTTTAAGTCAGCTTTTACATTTGGGTAAGTTGAGGTAAGTCTTGGGAAGGACTCAGAGTCTGCCCACTGACACCAGGGTCCATCACTGGGCACATACACAGGTAAGATGTCCCACACCCCAAAAGAGGGTCACTGGGCACTTGGGTTAATTTCCCACCAAAGGTGCAGCCATCCAGAGGCAACTCAACAACACACAAGGCCAAAATACCCACTGCCCGTCCTCCGCCATGCAGGCACCTTCTTGGGGCTGCCTCAAAGTATAACATTTCTTTCAGGACAAGTTTGATTAAAAGCCTACTCCCAAGCTAAGAAGTAGATAAATGCCTTGGAGTTCCTTCAGGACTCTATACTGTGACTGAATTACTGGGTCAGACTAAAAGCTGGGGCAGGTCACTTAACACTGCTTTGTGCCTCAGTATCCCCATCTATAAAACAGAGTGCATCTCCCCCCTTACAACTAATGAGGGTAGAGTGATGGTGTCACTCCTCAAGCTGCATTTCAGCACCTGCCTCAGTGGTTGGCTGGCAGGGGAAGGGGATGTGGGCAAGTTGAAACCTAAAGACAGAGAAGGAGTAGGGAGACTTCCTTTGTATTAAGAACCTGGGATAGAAATTTTGCCTTTGAAATAATAAAGATACACTGGGAGTAGGAGGAATTAGAAATAAGAACAGACAATTAGAACTAGATAACTAGATTCTACAGAACATTAAAAAAAAACTAAGAGGGGGCCTCCCTGGTGGCGCAGCGCTTAACCTCTGCACTGTGGAGCTGTCGGCAACGGTGACACGAATTCGACGCCCAGCAGGGGATATGTCCCACATGGTGCAGCAGACCTCTCCTGCCTCGCCCGCTGCTCCCCTCAGCAGTGTATTTCGTTGATCTGCCTGTGCTGCTCCCCACTCTGTCTCTGGTGAACCCTCTCACCGCCCCCAGCTCCGGTCTGTACCCCAGCTTGTAGGCATAAATAAGTCTTTAGGGGAAAAAACAAAACACTAAGCGGAATAAAAGACTAAGATCCAGATTTGGCTACTAGCTTTTGAGAACCATGTGTGAGGACCCCTTATCACTCAGTTAATGACCATTTCCACAAAAACCATCACTGGTCCCTTAAGGATCAAATTAATGTGATTCATTCACTTGATTGCAATGGAGCCTTCTGGCACTTTCCATCTTCTGTTGCTGACTTAACACAGCTGCCTTTAAACACAGCCCCTGTCTTTAAAAATAGATGAAAGCTGGGTCACCTACACTATATATGTTGACTGAATTTTAACGTAGAACCAGCATGTTTTGTTTCCAATTTCTGAAAATACTATAAACATGTCCAAAGATACTAAGAATAAAATTCCCAGCCCTCACCACCCTAACATGATGTTTTCATTTTCTAGGACAGTCTTCTGAAAAGGACTGCTTTGAAGAAGTTCAAATGTTTTCTGCTGTTGCTTTTCTTCACTTTATTTTGGTAAAGCAACTCAAAAGACCTTAGCCAAAATGTCAAAGAAACTGGTGGATTAACTTGAAATGCACTCCGTGCTCTTCTGAAAGAAGGGGCAGTAAGGAAAACTCCTGCACTTGTCCCATCTCAGTCCCTCTTGCAGGAACAGCCGCTCACCCCAGATTATTACTGACCCCCACCAACTGGAGGGAGTTTTTATTCTCAAGCTGCTCATCGATTTGAAGCTATCATCTCTATTTAAAAAAAAAAAAAAACGATTTCAACTCCCATAATAATACAAGGTAAGAGAACACACAACTTCCATTTAACCTTAAAGGTTAAAGGATTTGCTGCCAGTTAGAGGGTAAAATGAAACAGGGCAAGAGATGAATCTTTTAAGGAAGGAGCCAAGCCAGAATCATTCATCCCCACACTTATCTCCAGGTAATGCCTAACACCCAACACATTCATAGAAGTTAAAGCAAGAAAAAAAAACTAAGAGTGTGGAGACTAAGAGAAGAAAGTTTGGGATGGAGGTGCCACAAAACCAGAAACCGGAGGTGGGGGTAGAAATGATTAACCTAGTTGTTAAGCAGCTATAGAAATGAAAAATCCTTAAGCCCCAACTGCTGGAGGAGTATCAGACTGCTATAGAAAGTACCAGAGGCCACACCAGATGGGGATATGGAGATGGGGGGCCATTGCAGAGAATCTCTGGTCCTTACAAATCAACACAGGAAGTAATTAATTTAACAATGGATAACAATTCCACAAAGGAATGAACTCCTCTCCCAAAAGAATACTAAGTCCGTACAATTTCTGTACTCACAGAGGCAGCTCAGCAGTGTCTGTGCAAGTGTCTTCTCCCTCCCCCCCATTTTTTTTTTTTTTTTTAATAAACCTGCCCTTTTGGGTATAACCAAAAGTCTCTGTCTTGTGGGGAAACTGGCTGTATGCCGCAGAAAGGGGAACTCTGGTGAGACTTTTCTTAGAGGTAACCCAAGGACCCCATTTTCTGAACCCAGCACTCCTCCAAAACAACATCCAAGGCAGTAATGTAGGCTCCGCACAGGCGCAGAACCTGCAAACACCTCCCCTATTTAACATCTGTCCATGAGAACTCTTCACCTTCTATATGTAGCTGTGAAATGCCAGAGTTGGGCTGCCTGTCGCTGTCAGAAGTCCAGGAATTGAACTATAAGCACACATTTTATTGTCAGAAAGCCAGCAATCTGGGAGAACAGGGGTATTTTACCCTAAAATCCCACCTAACATCTCATCTCAAACCAGCCTTTTCCTAGTGAACCAAGCAGAGACAGTTAACCATAAGCGAACCTCCCACCACAGTAGTCCATCACGGCTGGTGCCCTCGTCTTCGTCACATCCCCCAGAGTTTGATGTCCCCTCCTTAGTCATCTTGACCCAGGTACACCCTGTATTCCTGGGCCTGGGAAAACATCTTTGTTCTCCTGGTGGCATCAATGTCCAACATTTCTTCAGGCATCACTGCGGCAGAACTCTCAGTTCAAAACAAGAGTATCAATTCAAAGAATAGATTATTAACCACAGGGTGTTTGCATGGATGTTTGTAAGGATGGCCTATGCTATGCCTGCATGATTCCTATACTAGGTATGGTGCCCTTTCCTCACTAGCTGCTATCAAATACAGAGCTGCTCTTAGTTTGGGGGACTACAACAGCACCACCATGGCTAAAATCCAGCAGATTTACAAAAGATAGGCACACATGGATACTCGAGGCAGGGTGTAATATTCTGGCAAGATAAGCTGAGCTAAAATGCAAAGCTGATTGTATTTGGTCCTGCCCTGAAGTTTGAATACTTAGGGCAAAACCTCTTGATAAACCTGTGTTTACTGTGGGTCTCTGTGGTGGTATAGGGGTTAAGACTAAGTGCTGTCATTGATATGGCCTGAGTTCTATCCCCACCACCCCCAACCTCCCCCACCCCTGCCAGGGAGCTAACCCACCTGGTGCAGCAGACCTCTCCTGCTCCCCTCAGCAGTGTATTTCAGTAGATCCACCTGCTCTTCTCCCCACTCTGTCTCTGGTGAATTCCTTTCACTGCCCCCCACACCTTGTATCTCTGGCCTACACCCCAGTTATTCTATGCAAAAAAAAAAAAAAATGTGTTTATTTTACTGGATAAAATTTATGTTAGGTCAGACTTAAGTTCTGCCACTATGGGCCCAAGGACTCCTGCTCCTTGACCTGTCGTCTCCAGGTCCATGGTCATGCCTTAACTGCACGTCCAAATCCATGCTCTAAATGCCAATTGCTAGGCAGGGAGGGCATCCCCATTCCTTCAAGCTCCCAGGTCTCATTTTGTTACAGCGCAGCGCCGATATAAAATGAGGTGCCTGTCTGTGGGTTCTCACCCGTGCGCTTAAAAGGGTCTTATAAGACTCAACTGCAGACACACACAATAAAATTAATAAAGGATCTATTTACAAAAAGGGAAGGGGAAAAGAAAAATAATAAATTGGTGAATGTGTCCTACCTACCAGTTCTGCTGAGCTGGAATCTCAATGGCGCACTGAAAACCCGGCGATGAACCCAGCGCCCCCCAGCCCACATGTCTGGTTATATATCCAAACATGGCTGCTCAGCTCCACCCTCAGTTCCCAGTATCTTTCCTTCGGTGATGATGGCACCATGGGATTGTAGTCCTTGGATCTCTCTGGTCGGATGTGGGGGTGGGGTCTGTAAAACCTATCTGTATTTTGTCCAGGCCGTCCTTTCTCCCCCAACAATTTTTCTCAACTACCTTAACCAGTTTCATAAGAGCTTCATGGGAGATAAAGAAAACTGTTGGGCAAAAAAATAAATCAAAAATCGTAATATCTTTACCCTCAGAACACTTTTGACACCAAATGTGTGGTTTTTGCCACAACCACTACCACTCTCCAGCGTTCAGGACACTAATCAAGTGTCCAACAATTCAGTTAAATTCTGACACTATCTACCTGGCATCAGATCCCACAAGTTAAGGGCTCCGTCCCAAAAAACTGCCCCACTTCTGATGCCAGTCTCAAGTTCCAGAGGCTGCCTACACTGCTGACTGGCTGTACTTAGGGAGTTCCCACAAACCCCTCTTTCCATTTGCTAATTTGCTAAAATGACTCACAGAGATGCAAATGGAAGCAATGCAAGAGACAAGGCAGGAGGGAGGAATTGGGGCATCCAAGCCCTCTCAGCCTCGCAGCACCCCACGGGGTACCCACCAGGATGCCTATCAAACCTCATTCTTCAAGAGTTTTCATAATGCTCAGTCTCCAGTAGCCCCCACCTCCACTTCTCGTCCTGGAAGGTGGTGGGTGGGGCTGAAAGTGACAACCTTCTAGTTTGAAGTTGATCTTTCTAGTGACCAACGCGCGCCCTAAATCATTTCATTGACAGAAACTCCAGTGTGATTAAAAAGTTCTTGTGAATAACAAAGACACACTTATCTATCACTCAGGAAGTTTCAAGGGTTTTAAAAGCTCCATGCCGGGAGCAGAGAACAAGATGAATATATTTTTGTATCATACCACACCGGGCGTAAGAAAATAGTGGCAACTCAAGATGGTTAACACCCCCAATACAAAAAGAGTTCTTTAAAAATGAGAGGAAAAGACCAAAAACTCAAAAGAAAAGAGGGCAAAAATATGGACAGTTCCGAAAAAGATACATTAATAGCTCCTAAACATGGAAAATATGCTTAACATCGCCAGTGATAAGAGAAATGCAAATTCAAACATGGGCGATACCATTTTTCAGATTGGTGAAAATGCAAAAAACATTTGTCAATACCCTGATGGGGCGGCTGAGAGGAAACAGCTGTTCTGCATCGCTGATGGGAGCATGTGCACCAAGTTTATTCACTGCACCAGTATTTATAATAGCAAAATATTTGAAATAACTTCAATGCATTCCATCGAAGACTAGTCAAATAAACCGCAGTGCACACAGGAGCACTCGGCAGCTGTAAAACTGAACAAAGGTGATCGCTACACACTCATGCAGAGCACTTCCCAGGAACCATTCAGCAGGAAATAAAAGAGGCAAAACAGTCTATATGATATCCTAACTCTGGGGTAAAAACAAATAGTATGTACATGGGGACCTGCTTATTGCTCTTCACTCTTAAAATTCAGTGCACTGTTCTAACAAAAGGTTTGTGGCAACCTACATAAAGGGTTTTCCCAAATCCTTTGTTGCTGCCACATATAGTGTTATTTTCCCCCCAGCATGTGCTTACTTCACATGTCTCTCATGTTGGGGATTCTCAGTATATGTTATGATGCCCTGTGTTCAGGGATCTCTGATGTGACTACTGAAATCGCTTAGCACTGTGCATGGATGACTCTCCTTCTCCTTGGGCTCCCATCTCTGAGATAACAATACTGAAAGCAGGTTACTTAATAACCTTACAATGGTTCTTTGTGGTCAAGGAAAGGAAGAGGCAATCAATGCAGCCACTTCATGTTGTCTTGGTTTAAGAAACTGCCATCAGCACCGACACTTGGACACCCATTTTCCTCATCAGTAAGCAGCCAGCAACATCCAGGCTTGATCCTTCATCTGCAGAGAGGCTGGGACTTGCTGAAGGTTCAGATGGCAGCTAGCATCTTTTTTAAGCAAAAATTGTTTTTAAATTAAGGCTTGTATACTTTGTTTTTGATTGAACACACTTAGACCGCAGTTTACTGTGAACTTATTTTTCATACACAGTGCAAAAGCAAAAAAATCATTTGGCTAACTTTATGGTGATATTGACACATTCCTGTGATAGTTAAGAACTAAACCTTTGGGCCTCCCCGGTGGCACACCAGTTAAGCGCTGCGCTGTGGAGCTGTCGGCAGCGGAGACACGAGTTCGACGCCTGGCCAGGGAGAATCCCACATGGCGCGGCAGACCTCTCCTGCCTTGCCTGCTGCTCCCCTCAGCAATGTATTTCTGATCTGCCTGTTCTGCTCCCCACTCTGTCTCTGGTGAACCCTCTCGCCGCCCCACACCTCTGGCCTGTACCCCAGCTTGCATGTATAAGTAAAAAATAAATCTTTAAAAAAAAAAAAAAAAGAACTAAACCTTCAATATCTTCAATATGTGCATCACACAGACCAATGTGATGATCTGCAAAAACAAAAACAGGATGGCTAAAACAGAGCACTAAAAATAGAGATAATGTAGAGAGGCTAGAGATAGCAACAAGAGATACCTAAATATAACTTTTATACAATTTGACTTTTGGATCATAGTCAATTCTGAAATTGAACGCAAATAGAAAAAAATGAACCTAATCAGTAAGTCTGAGGATCCCGGGAACCTGTATTTAACAACCCCTAATAGAGTTTACTTAGGTGACCCTAGAAGCACCTCCTACACTGCACCTTGTCTGTTTTTCCCGACCTCTTCTCGCTGGAGTCTGCAGGCATCCAGACAGCGCCAAGCTCTCTGTCTCTTCTCCAAGGGAGCAGCAAGTTAGAAATGCTTACTGAGTGAATGTTGAGGTCTACTGCCAATCAAAGGCTGACTAAGTGCTCAACTACTCTAAGGAAAGTCCCAACTCAGAATTAAGAAGTCTGTTATCATAAGAGCAAAGCTATCACATACAGCAACAGGAAAGAAAGGTACCACAAATACACGGTCACTGCAGCCAAACACATGACACATCAAAGATTAACTCTTACTACCTGTCAGGACTCTAGTTTTCAAAAATTGAAGATGAAAATATAATGTCCCCTCAATGCCACTAACATGATAAAAACTAGGTTTCTTTTTGTGCTTGTTGTTTAAGCTATAAACATAGATGGAGAGGGAAAAAAAGGACAAAATATTTCTGGAAGGTGAGAAGAGGAAGGATGAGGGCAGAGGAGTTAGAACACGAAACCTGAGTGAGCAGGAAGAAAGGCTAAATCGTACCCAGGAAGAGTCGAGAATGGTTATACCTGGTGGATCTGGAAACGTGGTGAAATGCAGGGAGAACAGAGATTTATTTTCAGATCTTTCCAAACTGCAGTACAACTGCCAGATCCACTCTGCACCCCAGCATGGACAGGCAGGTCCATCTCTGGTGCGGGTCGAAAGGGGATGTCAGGTGGGGAGCCCCAAGTTCAACTGGAACACAGAGGTGCTGCTCAGGCCTACAGCTCTCTCCCATGGGTGCCAGAAGGCAGTCAGCCGAGCTTCCCCATCCAGCCAGGGCCTGGGAGAGGCCTGTCACAAAGCTAGGTCGACAGACCTACAAACTGAAGTCCAGGCTCTACCCGTCTGGAAGGAAGGAGCTTAACAGTCAACGAGCAGCCCAGGGCTCTCTGTCTACCCAAGCAGAGGACGGCCTTCAACCTGAGCAAGAAAGGGGACAGCAACTTGGAGGAAAGAGGTTCTTTCGTGAGAAGAAAGCTAAAAACATAAACCATCATGAAGAGCATACAACCACGAAATAAAGAACACATTTTTCTAGTTTTTTAAAGTTCAGAGAACTCTTCTAAGTGAAAAATGAGAGCAAAAATAAAATTTTACAAATATGACCAGAAGATTTAGATTACAAAGATAAAGAAAGACATTTTCAAAAAATAGAACCAAGGGTGGGGGGGGAGAGGAAATATTAAATAAAAGGACTAGACCAGGCAATTCTATAATAGTATGCAGTATCCCAGGAAGAGAAATGAAAATGGCATGGAGGAAATAAGGCAAAAATGCTGCAAGAAAATTCCAGATGGGAAAGAAAGAGTTCCGGGATTGCAAGCGTTCAAAAGCATCCAGAGCTGTGCGTACAAAGGCACCAGAGCCGGGCTCTGGGCATGTGTGCGCCCTGGAGAGCGGCCTGAGTTAAGCAGCAGCAACAGGAGGTTCCCAGGCCTTCAGGGTCTGAAACAGCAAAGATAAATTCCTCGAGTTTAGTTCACATTTGAGGGAAGTAGGGAGGGAGCTCTGCATGCTGAGCACCATCATCTTCAACTCTGCTAGTGATGACACCGGAGAGAAGTTATTTAAATCCCAACTGAATGCTGAGCCAAGCAATGGCCCAGAAGCAAAGCCAGGCCTCCCCACAGAGCTCTGCAGCACAGTGACACTTGGGGCCACCAAGCGCCAGCTGGGAGTCAGGGCCAGGTAGCAGAGAGCAAATGCCACCGCAAAAAGGAAAATCTTCTGGAAAGAAAACCTAAGTTTCTTTCCCAGACAGAACTGGCTTGAAACTCTTCAACATGAGGAATCAGAAGGGAATCAAACAATACTTGGAAAATTCTGAAGGCACTGTTTTCTAGAATTCTACATTATCAACCCAGCAAATGTACAGAGAGAAAAAACAAAATCTCAACTCTCCTCCCATACACATCCAATTTGGGGGGTGAAATAAATCCCAGGAGGCAGTCAGGGAACAGAGCTGTGACGGACAGCTCCCGCCAACGTGGGGGGATGTAGAGGTCCAAAGGCTCTGGCCAGCCCTCTTCAGGAATGTACCACAAAGAGGAACTGATGCTTCCAAGCTCATCTTGGGGGAAAGAGGTAGACAGCCTACAAAGCATTTGGAGTTGAATCAGTAATAGTACATATAAAACAAAGGAAATATTAAACAACAAGACAATTACTAGTTCCAGGAAAACAAAAAGTAATACACTACAAGGTTTATTATGAACAGTTTTAACTCATGCACATGAAATAGTTATCTCAAAATTATATCACATACATGGAAGATGGTGAGCCAGGGTAGGAAGGTAAGGAAAAAGTTGTAGCTACTGCTTTTTGGAGACAACTATCTTCCAAAAAAAGAAAACCTCCAGGCAGTATCTACAACTGGAAAACCAAGAAACATACAATTCTGCAGCACAAATACCAAGATAATGAGCTCAAAGACATTAAGTGCTTGCCTCTGGGTAAGAGTAGCAAGGGAAGCTATTTTGCCTAACAAACCCTGCAGAGGCTATCCGACTTTCTTAACTATGTGCATATTAAAAAACACTAATGATTATTCAAGCTGAGTCTCTGCTGGCACGACTGTTCAATCAGACCTGTGAGCTCTTCCCAAAAGCTAAAAACACTGATCTGGGTGCTACAGGGCAAAAATACCTAAGACACAATCCCTGCCTGTAAGGACTGACAATTTTGTGGAAAAGAAAACTCCTGGAATAGAACTTAAGTGCAATGCAAGGTGGCATTATGCTCACCTCCCTCCTCCCACCCCCCATGACACAGAAGATGTGGGAGCAAGAAAAGAATCAGGGCCTCAGGAGGCAAAGGCTTCAAGAAAGCGGAGGTGGAATGAGCAAGACTAGAACTTGAAAGGAACAGGGAAATCATCTCAAGTCATCTGGGAGAGGTAAGGGCAGTTTTTCAAAGAGGAGCTCTTGACTCAGGGTGGGAGCCCAGGACGGAGTGGTGCAAGATTATTAATGAGGAAAAGAAGAGACTAAAAACACAGGTTTCTCTTTTGACTTTCATCATCAGTGTCCTCAGAACTAACACTCAGAAGCCCAGTGATGATCTTTTCCATAAAATGTCTGATTCACCATCCCTGCCTCCATCCTACTCTTAAACTCCTCAGAGTGAAAATCACCCACTTCACAAGCTGGAACAAAGACTCTCCTAGGCCGCCCACTGTGGCCCCTGTCCCCGTGTAGCTTGTACTTGGTTTTCACACACCAAGTACACTTTCTCTTTGCAATCCCAGACCACACCCTGCTCTAGGCTGCCCCAGGACTATCACATATGCTATTTTTGGTACACATCCCGCCTAGACCTCCATGTAAATGCCTACACATCTCTTTCAATTCCCAACTCAAGTCTCTAATCCTCACAAAAACAAACATCCCTGATTGCTGTCATGAGTCCTGTGAGAAGCTCATGCATCTTTCCGTCTTACTGGTTTGTAATTTAAACTTCATTTGGGTGACTATCCAATTCACAGCCATCTCACCTAATCGGTGGTTCTCAAAGTGGGGTCCCTAAGCCATAACAGAATCATCCCAAAGAAGCTATTAGAAATGCAAATTGGTGGGGGGGGGGCCTCCCTGGTGGCAGAGCCGTTAAGTGCTGCGCTGTGGAGCTGTCCACAGCAGTGACATGAGTTCGACGCCCAGCCAGGGAGCTTCCCACATGGCACGGCAGACCTTTCCTGCCTCGCCTGTTGCCCCCCTCAGCAGCGTGTTTCCGTCAATCTGCCTGTTCTGCTCCCCACTCTGTGTCTGGTGAACCTTCTCGCCGCCCCATGCCTCTGGCCTGTACCGCAGCTTGTATGCATAATAAATAAAATGAATTAAAAAAAAAAAAGAAAGAAATGCAAATTGTCAGGCAACAACTGCCAAACCTGTCTGAACTGAAAATCTAAAGTGGGAGGCAGCAATCATCAGTTTGAAAACTCTGCAGGTTTTAACACACACTCCACACTTCACTAGACTTCATAAAGCCAAAGTCCAGTTGTTTTGTACTTCTTTTTGTCCCCTGGCACCAAGCATGGCAAGAAACAACAGTAGGGGCCTCACTGGTGGCGCGAAGGGGTAAGTCTCAGCCTATGAAGCTATCTGAAGCCACTGCAGCACATCCTGGTCAGGGAGATTCCAACATGGCGCAGCAGACCTCTCCTGGCTCACCAGCTGCTCCCCTCAGCAGTGTATTTCAGCGGATCTGTCTATTCTGCTCTACACTCTGTCTCTGGTGAATCCTCCCTCACACAGACATTCACACACCTCTGGCCTACACCCCAGCTTGGATGCATAAATAAATAAATCTTTTAAAAAAACAAAAACAGTAGGCCCTAGTAGGATTTCTGGTCTAATGACAGGTACGAAATTTTTGTGGCTTCCTAGATGTCCTAACTTATTAATTCTAACCCTCCTGTCTAACTTGAGAAGCTCCATAATCAACATAAACCTGCTGCAGAAGACCTGGTCCTAGCTGCAGCTCTCAAGATTTGTGCTTTTTGGGTTCAAAACTTGCCTTTCTCTAGTTTATCATCTTTGTAATTACTCACAAATTTTCCTGATTTTTCTTGGCCTTAATTGCCTTGCTTCTAAAATGGGAATAATCATACTATCTATCTACTAGGATTGTTGAGGTAATTAAATGAGGATGTGTGTATGTATTCAGCAAATTAAACTTTTATTGTTGTAATAATATAAGTAATAATATGCAGTTTTAATTGATCTTTACCCTGGGTCTCAGCTTTCTTAACCAAGAGTAACCTCATCCAAGGTTGATTAGGTCTCGCAAACCACTCACATCTAATAACGATGCCTGGTCTGAAACCTTGCCCAGAAAGCAGAAACCCTGCTTGAATTTCCCAGTCCATCTCCTACAACAGCTGGGCTATACTAGGTACTAGACAAGCCGGGTAATAATCACACCTGTCTTAGGGCTTAACTGAAGTCACTTTCTTGAATGCCCTCTCACCTAGGGAATCAGTTCTTGGTAACTCAACCAGTTAGCAGGTGGCATCATTTCAGTGTCTATCTCCTGGCTAAGCATTCAGAGTTCACACTGGGACCTATAGCGAGTCCATTTCTGGTACTTGGTTAAGTATTAATGGCAGCAACCAATGTATGTGTGCATATATATAAGTATTAATGGCAGCAATTAATGTATGTGTGCATACACACACACACACACACACACACACACACACACACACATATATGAGTTTATACATGAGTTATATACATCTTTTTTTTTTTTTGACTGCTGAGCAATATCCCACTGAGTACATGTATCACATCTTATTCATCTGCTCATCTATTTTTAGGCACTTAGGTTGTTTCCATGTCTTGGCTATTGTAAACAGTACTGCTATGAATGTGTGCATATATATATGCACACATACACGGTCACCCACCTTCCTACAAAATACCCCTCCTGCCCAGTCTCAGTCAGCGGTCGTGACCGATTCCAGAGAGAAGCCCACACACCAAAGGGCCTCCCTGCTGGGCCGGGGAGCCCTGAGAGCAGCGCCAACATGCCGCGCCCGGGACCCCGCGCGCCCGCACACTGGGTGCGGCCACTGGCAGGTTGAGCACGGCAACACTTAGCTCCCCAATAGTTAAATGCTGAGTAATTTTCCTACGGAGCACACAGTCGCAGCGGGGGCTCAGCCAAAGGCAACAGTATTTTTATCCTACTTAACCAACACAGCGGGGCGGCCCCGGGTGTCCCCAGAGTGTCCCCACGCGGCACGCTTCGGAACAGCCGATCGGGATCCTTGCGGGCTTCTGGGGCGACGTGGACAGCAGTACCACGAGTAGGGGCGGGGGACGTGGGGCTGCGGACTGGAGCAGCGGCATGCCGGGTCTGCCGAGGACGGCTGCGACTCCGCGGCGCCCGGCTCGCAGTCACCGCGCACCGGGGCAAGGGCCCCTCCGCCAGGTCGCCCGGTCTCCGCGCCGGGGCCTAAGCGGTCGAGGATCAGTGCCCAAGGCGGCCGGCTGCTTTGTCCACAACAGCAAAGAATGTGAAACGCTTCGCAGCCCCGGGAAAAGGCTGGGCGCCTGAAGCGCAGATCCCACCCAGGGCGGGGAGGGAGACCGGCTGCAGGGCGGCCAGGGGCCGCACACAGTCCGCCACCCCCTGCCCCAGCTGCCGCGGCGCCCGGGAATGAATGGGGTTCCCCCGCAGATGGCAGGCGCGCACTCACAGGCAACGTAGGCTAGCAGCGCGATACCCAGAAGCAGCTTCATCCTCCTGCGGTTGACGGCAGACACAAGGCGCAGTAGCGCCTTGCTCACCATCCCCGGGAGCCGCGCCGGTCCAGGGCCCTGCCGCGCGGGGACCCGCCTGCAGCACAATGCGCCGCGGTAACCGTGCCGGGGCCCGGGAGAGCCCCGCCCCCGACCGCCCGCGCAGCTCCGCCCCCGCGCCCCGGGTTTCCTGCTGGTAAGAGCAATGCGCATGCGTGACCCCGCCTCCGCCTCCTCCCCCGCCTTCCCAACGCTCCGCCCCTTCACTGCCTCTCCCCGCAGGCGCAATTACCGTCTCTTCACCAAGGTTTTCGAAGAAAGTGACCGGGAAGGGTAGCGGGGCATTCTCTGCGCATGTGCATGCTGGTGTGATTCCGCCTTCCTGCCTCTTTGGCGTGGCTGGGACAGGAATCTGAAAAGGTGCCTGTTGGACCTCAGCGCGTTACGAGGTCCGCCAGTTTCTGAGCTCTGCCCAACGGGCGGCATTAAGTGGACACTCAAATGTTGCGATGAAAACAACTAATTATGCAAAATTTGGTTGTGACTATAAAGTTCTTTCAATGTCTCCATCAGAAAGTTGCGTAGTTCTGCAGGCTGTTTTTTAGCTTCTTGAATTACAACAGCAACTGGCAGAGGGATCAAATGCATGTCACCTCCAGTAGAGATGTGAAGGTTGCCTGAGACTCTGAATTAGGAAGGGCTCCTGCATCCAGATGCAGCAGGAATGGTGTTTACTGTTAGTTGGTAATGCCTATTTGGTTTGGAAAGGTGAGACAGAGACCCGGAGACTTGTGACTTTTGGGTTGCCATTTTATTGCAAATTCCCTTCTAATTCAGCAATGTTATGATGAATTTTAAGTACTAAAAATTACCAGTAGAGGAGATTGTGAGTAGAGCCTCTATATCATATAATGTATGCAGCGGCCTTCCATGGCTAGTCAGGCCAGCATTGCAGTCCAGATTACAATTACTAAAGAAGTGGAAGACAGTCTGGCGATATTGAGTCTTCCAGGCCTTTGCTCAGAACCCTTTTTTTTTTTAAAGATTTATTTATTTTTGCATACAAGCTGGGGTACAGGCCAAAGGCATGGGGCAGTGAGAGGGTTCACCAGAGACAGAGTGGGGAGCAGAACAGGCAGATTCACTAAAATACACTGCTGAGGGGAGCAGCGGGCAAGGCAGGAGAGGTCTGCCACGCCATGTGGGAATCTCTCTGGCTGGCCTTGGAACTCGCATCGCCACTGCCGGCAGGCAGCTCCACGGTGGTGCAGCGTTTAACTGCTTTGTCACCAGGGAGGCCCCAGAACACTGTCTTAAGGCAACAGTAACATCATCAGTTAATTGTGGAGTAGGTATCAGCCACTACTAAGTCACATTTTTCAAACTTCATGATGCATTATTATACAGAAGAAAGCTTAAAACAATAATTTTAGGCATAAATAGTAGTGACAGAAAATTCTCTCTGTGTATGTGAGTGTAAAGCATGCGCATGCATACATGAGATATTCATCAGCAAAACTGCTGCTAGGCCATATGGCTTATTGGTAGAAAGCAGAAAATGTACACCTTATTTCCATCTGACAGGAAATTGTCATAGTAAATATATTAGCCTATGTTTTCTATGATATTGTGCCTCTAAGCAGGGTACAACCAGCCCAACTGGTTAGAGATGGGATATAGTGATGACCAGGAATGGAGACGGGATGTAGTGATGGAGAGAGAAGATGAGGAAGAAGGCAGTACGAGAGGACTTCTGTATGTATCTGTATGTATCACGACAAGTAATTAGACGTGTCCTGATTGGGTTTTCTCAAACATAATCAGTTAGCACTTAGTAAGGCCCTTCAAACAGGCAAACAGCTGTTGAATGAAAACCTTAAACAAAATAGTTTGCATCTTTATGTCTTCCACTTCCACTTCACCGTCTGGATCCATAGTTAAGGATAGCAGCAGGGGAAACTGGGATGTGACTAAATGAAATTAAACGGGATGAGGTAAATGGCCATGAAAACGCTCTGTGACTAAAGTAATAAAATAGGTAAAGTAAATACATTTTGAGAAGGTGATAATATTGAAGGACAACATACATTTTAGACTTGGGAAAAGGTCATTTACATTATAGTCATTACTTCATATGCAGTCTTATGATTGCTTTATATTACCAATATAAAGGAAAAGCAGAGATTTTGTGATGGTAGAAAATTTTCATTATAAGTTCCTATGAAGTACTCAGGATTGAGATAGGGAGATTTTTTAAATGTTCCTGGGTTAACACTAAGGCATTTCAGCATAATGAAATTTGGAATGGGAAGGGAGAACATGACAGAACACACGGTCCCAGTGTGTTTATTTTAAAGATAGGTAAGCCTACTTTAATATACAGGTTCAAAGTGAAACATTGATGAAATAGCAACCTAAAGAAGCCAAAGCCTTTCTCCCTTACATATCAGAAGTAATTAGTCCTGAATGCTGGGTTTTCTTGAGCAAGATTTTCACTGGAAAAGAGATATCCATAGGTGAATTTCTAAGTGAAATTAAAACAAAGTAACACTACCCAAGTGTCCATCCACAGATGAATGGATGCTGCAAAAACACAGGTTGACTAAGTAGTGGCAATTAGAAAGAAAGTCTCTGAGAAAAATGTCAACAAGAACATATTCCTCACCTTTTAATCAATTTGTCACCAGATTAGTATAATTGAGTCCTCAGTTTTTGTGTCACTAATAACGTCTCACCATTTGAGAAGCAAATGTTTTCATCCAATCTAAGGTTGCTGGCCATTGATAAGCTCATTTGTACTGTTAGGATGTTTATCATTGCAAATGACAAAAATCAATCCAGTCTGTCTTCTAAAAATAAAGATGTAGGATAGTTCACAAAATCAAAGGAAGTATAATAGAAATTGTGGCCTTTAGGACTAGAACTAGGTAGGACCTCAGTGACACTCTCTCTTTTTATCCCTTTCTCTCTCTCTCTGTCTCTCTCTCTGTCTCTCTCTGTCTCTCTCTGTCTCTCTCTCTCTCTCACACACACACAAACACACACACACACACACATACACACACACACACACACACACACACACACACAGCTTAGTTCTCATTCATGCTAGATAAAATTTTCCCTAAAGGTGTGAAACATGGTCCAAAGGAGTTCTAGGATTACCAGGAAGAATCAAAAAGCTATGGCTGGCCAACCTGCTTTTGTATGGCCTAGATGTCAAAAATGGTTTTACATTTTTAATGGTTTTATTTATTTATTTTGTTTGAGAAAGAAAAAAAGTTTATTAGAGAGAAAAGGAACAGAAATAAAGTGGGACTCCCAGGCTGGTGGAACCAGGCCAGGGAGGGCCAAGGAAGCTGCAACATTTTAAATGGTTTTAAAATAAATTAAAAAGACAATAATATTTTGTGATGTGATAATTATATGAACGTGACACTTCCATGGTTATCAAGTTTTACTAGAAAATAAACACGCCCATTCATTTGGTTGCTTTTGTACTACATAGCCAAAGTTGAGTAGTTACAACAAAGATTATATGTGATACTCTTATAGAATTGTTCCCTAACACTGCCAATCACATGACACAATTGTAAACCAACAACATTCCAATTGCCACAGATATCACTATATCATTTGATTTTTTTTTATTAGCAGTGCTTACTACACATTTATGTTATTTATATGACTGCCTTTCAGGCACAGTAGATATTGGCCTAGATGGCAAAGCATTGTGCTTATCAGGCAACTGAAACCAGAACCCAGGGGAGGGCGGGGCAGGAGATAGCAGAGGCTAGAGGCTGAGCACTGTTGGTGGTTTCCCATCTTGTGTCCCAGAGGCTCATACAGCTGGTCTGTAACAGGTTCCAAAAGCAGCAGCTGCTGAAGGAGTTCCCGCCAGCCTCCCAGAGCATGCTGCCTGCAGGCAGTCCTGCCCTGGGGCCAACCTGGCTGTGGTGGTAGTGGTGGTTGTGATAGCTGCCCAGAGTGTTGCCTCCGGACAGCTACACAGAGGCCCACTTGCGTGAGCTGGGCTTGATGGCTGGCTTAGTGCTGGCCATATTTGAGTGCTGGAGCCCACCCCCCACCTCCATTTCAGGGCTACGGTGCCAAGCCCCAGATCTACTTGCAGCCAATGCAAGTGGCAGTGAGTGGTGCGCACTTTACAAGCCACCACCAGTGGCCCCACGGGGCTCACTGCCAGGCTGCTGGCAGAGGTTTGAAGTGAGGGTGGGTGGCAGCGACTACCCTACCATGCTGGCCCAGGGCATGCAGACCCACTGGGGCTGCAGAATCAAGGTTTCCCTATGCCAGAGCAAGCTCCAACATAGGAGGCAACAGAAAATTCTGGGTTCAGGGATGCAGGGAAGAGTATCAGGGCCCACTGGGCCAGCCACAGGCAGCAGAGAAACCCGTGGAGTCCTGAGCTAACTTAGTGGGCTCCCAGCAAAGCCCACGCTGTAGTGCTGCTGCAGACACCCCCCCCCACCCCTACTATATGGTTACACTCAGCCCTGCTGAAGGGCACTGAATGCCTCTGGTCCCACTATGGCCAGGTCTGGCTATGGCTCCTTGGAACCCACAAATCCATGAGCTGCCCCGAGGTTACTTTTCCTTTTTATATTTGGTAACTGGGTTACAGTACAGACTGAGCACGTGCATAAATGAACCAATCAGGTTCAACCAGCTCATTAGTTAATTATTCAGACTGAAAACCAAAAATGAGCTGAATGATCCTAAATGGTCTAATTGGTCACTTAGGACTGAAAATGGTCCAATCATGCTTGTAGGGTAGCAGACCCTGTAAGGGAATATAAGCCAGGACGGAAGCCAGCTTTGAGCACTCTGTTCTTGGCCTCCAAAGAAAGAAGTGAAGACACTATTCATGGCCTCCAAAGAAAAAAGAAGGACCAGCAGCTGATCTCCAAAAAAAAGAGGCTGGAGGCCACTGCTCCTGTCTCTGGCATTGACTCTGACATCACCTGAAAGGAGCACCAAAGGCCACCGGCCTGGTGTCTCAAAGAGCTGTTTATTGTTGGTGCAGGCCAGCAGCTCACAAAAAGCTGTTAAACACTGGTGGTTTTGATACTACCTCCTGGTAACCAGTGGTGACTGTAACTACTGGCCAGTATTGTCCAGCCCTATTGACAGGTGACAGACTCCCTGTCTGAGTCACCCTTGAGAGGTGTCCCACTGCTTCTGATTATCTGGCACCACCTCCCAGTGCTGTTGCCTCCATTGCTGCCTGGGCCAGTGTCCAGTGCTGTCCAGCCCAGCCTTCAGACTGTTGCTCTGGGCTGTTCCAGTGTCATCTCAGTGGCCCCACTTGTGAGCACCTTCAGCTGCTACCATGAGTTAGACCCTGGCCCATTGCTTGCTGATGTGCCATGAGCTCGAAGCCCTTGTTGATGGGCAGCACCATCTTAAATGATTGGCCTTTTGTTTGGGACTTCTGGACACTGTAGACACTATCTGGGGAGAGGTAGCCAGCCACTTGGAGCCTGAGAACTCTTTGTTTCATCTGTTTGGTAAATAAAGCCCATCATCATAGTTCTCTGAGCCTGGGTGGTCTTGCAATTAAGTGTGTGGATAAGAACCCATAGACAGTGACCTGTCCTCGATCTTGGCACTGTCCTTTGAGCTCTATAGCTTTGCAATGGCTCTTTCTTAGCACTGTTTCACAATGGCACTATATCTGTGCTAAATTAATACTATATAGGTTGACATTACCATACTAAACATTTGCAACACTAGTCCCAATTTTCAGGAAAGCACCATCCAGCTGCTTTATACATTACTCATGTTGTCAAAAGTTAAAATAAGAAACTGTAGCTCTAGTCCCTCATGAATTTGCAGTAGATATATTTTTGAGCTCAAACTACAGTTTGAGTGAAAAACACTTGCAGTGTTTATCAAATCTTGATGCAAGTAGAAAGAAAATTTCCATATTTTAAAATCTCGTTGACTGTATGAATGAGGAGCTTACACCTAGCCTTCAACTGAAAGTGATTAATCTGCAATATAAGAGTATGCTAAATGGCACATATCAAGAGAAGAATCACAGAATTTTATAAATGCCTCTCAAGCAAAGAATATTCTCAACAAAATCATAGGTTCATGGATTTATATTAGTATTAGGCAGTAGTTATCTATGTGGAAAGATGTTCAGTGAAGATTTCAATTCAATACAGATCAGCTCTAGCATATGTACATTTGTAAATGATTTCAATGACAATAAGACTAACTTTGAATACTAAATTAACAAATACTATCCCCTAAAAGAATTCTACTATCCTCATTACTAAACTTATATTATGGGGGAAAAAATGTGCTCAGTTGTTACTTTTGTATTTTGTTAATAAAAATTTTGTAGAGGGTCTCCCTGGTGGCCTGGGGCTGAGTCTCAGTGCCCTCACCACGACAGCCTAAGTTTGATCCCTGGCCAGGGAGCTTACCTACATATAGCGCAGCAGACCTCTCCTATCTCACCTGCTGCTCCCCTTGGAAGTGTATTTCAGTAAATACGACTGCTCTGCTCCCCACTCTGTCTCTTGTGAATCCTCTTCCTCTCTCTCACATATAGCCCCCCACAAACACCCCCATACCTGCTCCAGGACCTTTGGCATATACCCCAGTTCTTCTATGCAAAAATTAATAATAATAATAAAAAAGAGGAAAACACAAAAACTGGTATGCTAAACTATTTGTTAGTATGGGCTAGAGAAAAGCAACCTTCTTCATTTATTCCTCCAGGTTTTTCTCATTTTGGTTTTACACATTTTGTGTTCTTTCACATTACTAAAGCATGCCTGTGATTTGCATATTTGGTAACATTCTCTCTCCACTAGGGTGTAGGTTTCTGATGAGCAGGTAATAAATTCTGGTCATTAACGGGATGCCAACTTTAGCTGTGAATGTTCAATGAATACTTATCGACCAACTGGCTCCAGGGAAGAACATTATACAGGCAAATTATGTTTTCAATTTGTTATTTTGTGAGGTTTGCATTTACCATTAAAGAACATGATTTCTCTGGGGTGTGTTAAGTAATTAATTTCCCATCAGTGAAGAAAAAAGCAGCCATCAGATATTCAACACCATTGTCTGCCGTTGAAAATGGTTATTATCAAGTTTAGAGGCAACACCTTGTTTTTAAAACAGTCACTTTCATCTACTATAAATCTGTTCATTATTGGAAGTCCAATTAATTTTAAGCATTCTAATTACATTGTTAAATAGTGAAACCAGACAATTTTAAGTGTGAAAACTCAACAGGCGTGCAAAAAAAAAAAAGTGTTAATAACCCATCGTTAGGTCTTCCTTTTGCAGTAGAAGAGTTGAAACCCATTTGATATGAAAAGGTAGGCTCTGTATCTGTTTGGAAAAAGTGGTCAGTTATCCAGCCTCTTTCATTAGCGTTTAAGATGCAAATCAGTATTAAGTGTTACTCTTTAAGTGGAAAGACAGTTTTGAAAAATCTCCTTGCTCAAGTGGGGTTCTTTAACATCCTCTTTTCTTCTTTCTTTCAGTCAAAGACCAATTGTGTTTAGAATGGGATACTGATTGTGCTTCAGAATTTAACTTTGACTCACCTAAGAACAATTTGCTTTTTAAATTAAAAACAATGAAAGCTCTAGTTTAAGAAAAGCTGCTGAGAAGCACTAAGCGTAGTGAAAAACTATTCTCAGGATTAGTTGGAAAACACACTGTTTTTCTTTCATCATATTCCTGTTGCTTTAAAGCAATACATAGAGGGATTCTGGCAAGATGGCAGTAGAATGAACATCCCCCCAAGCTTGCCTTCTCCAGATATTCACTAATAGATTGCAGTAATACAAAGCCAAAAACCACCGACAGGAAAAATAATGGATGACCACAGCACATACTAGAAGCAATAGTTCAACAGAAGGGGTAGGAAAAATTTTAAGTGAATACTGTTTATAGAGATACTGGGCAGTAAACCCATAAGAAGGAGGGGTGGCTGCTGTGCAGGTGTCCACTCCAGCACACTCCAGGACTCCTGAGACCTGGAAATATACTGGGTGTGTGGGGGCGGCGGTGGTGGGTGGAGGGGGGGTTGATGAGCAGAGTTAGCACCCAGGGCAGAGGGTGCATGGTTGGAGAGCTGCAGGGGTCAGAGTGTAGAGTGAGAATTACTGGCTTGAGCCTAAGACTCTCAGTATAGAACAGCTGGAGCTTGAATTGGTGGGGAGAAGCAGGTTGGATTAAAACCAGACAAAACCAAGTTGTAGCCAGGGACCCAATGCTGTTAAGGGGGGAAAATCCATTTTACCTATTCTAAGTGTCCAGTCATCTGCACACACTAAGGAAAGTAATCTCACTAACGTGCTCAAAGATCTTGAACAGGTGAGAGGTTTAAGGGGAATAGAAAGAAGAGGCGTAAGTAAAACTCCCAATCAAACTCCAAAATTACCCATCCCCTGTGGGCAAACAGGCCAGGCCCAGAGCTACCAAGTTACCATGAAAACTAGTTCAAGGCACTTTCCAGTGGAGAAAAATAAGCAATATCTAGGGCAGAGCTCAGGGTATGGGAAAGACGGGGAGACACAAACTTCACATTGTACAACTGCCACTGTCTTTGAAGAACCCACCTGCCAAAGCCGCCAATACCACGGATCAGAAGCAGCCTCCCCACATCTTCCATTGACTTTAATGGCCACTTTCCTCCTCCTTTCTTCCTAGTTGCCCCACTTTCCAGAAGTCAGATCTTGCCATTCTGGGAGTTGTACTCTAAGGTGACTGAGATGTTGGTGGCATGGAAGTGAGGCTGGGGAAAATGGTGCCCACTCCCACAGTTGTAGCCATGCTTCTCCACTTATAACAGGACCACATGTATCATCCTATAAAAGAGATTACTGCTTGAAGCTGAGTTGGGGATATTCAAAACATCTGCCATCCCCCACCTCTGGCATAAAACCAAAATAACAATGGGACACTTGAATGAACTCAAGTTCAAGAAACAGCCCAGGATAAAGCTCTGTGCCAGAAAAGAAAAGTGAACAACTCCTAGACTATGATCCCATTTTAATAGCAATCTGTGTCCAGTGCTCCATGTAATGCTCAAGAACAGCATAGAGCGGAAGGGCACACTAGGCCATAACAGACAGTAAGACCGAAGAAGTGGTCTAGAGGAAGGAGTCACTGCAAATCCCTACCACAAACTTGGATACCCACAGCATAGTAGCAAGCTTGAGTTACTGATGTTTACTGCAGGTGATTCTTTGGTATCCTGCTCCCCTTGTCCTCCTTTATACCTACTATCTCTCACTGGTACCATTTCTCCAATTACTTCAACAAGTGTAAAGACAGGGCCTCCATGGTGGCTCAATGGATTAAGTCTCAGCACTGTAAAGCTATCCGCAGCCACTGCAGCATGAGTTCGATCCCCAGCCAGGGAGCTTCCCATGTGGCGCAGAAGACCTCTCCTGTCTCGCCTGCTGCTCCCCTCAGCAGTGTACTTCAGTCTATCTGCCTGTTCTGCTCCACATTGTGAATCCTCTCACCCCCCCACCTCTGGCCTGCACCCCAGCTTGTACGCATAGATAAAATAAATCTTAAAAAAAAAAAAAAAACAAGCGCAAAGACAGCAGTCTAAAAATCTGTTCCTATTATAACCCATACAACTAAAACAGAAGAGACAGAAAACATACCAAAATGTTGGAGGGGAAAGAAAAAAAACCCAAGAGGAGTCTCAATCCAAAGAATTGCAAAACATGACTGAAGGGAAGTTCAAGGTAACTGTTCTAACAATGCTTATTGGAAATAAAAAAAATGGAGATATAAAACAGCAACCAAAAAAAAGCCAAAAAAAATCTTTGTCTATTCTAATCTTTACAATTAGAAACAATGACCTAAAAAACACTATAACTGAACTAAAGAAAATGAAATTGAGAACCACAACAGCAGACAAATAGAAGTAAATTAATGTAGAGAGATTAATGAACTCAAAAATACAATGTTGGAGAACATATAAATAGAAGAAAGTAGAGAAAAAAGAAAAAAAAAAAAAAGAACAGTGTGAAAGCCCTTTGGAAATAACATCCGTATCATCCTAGGAGTCTCAGAAGGGAAAGAGAAAGAGAAAAACATAGAAATTTTATTTAAAGAAATAATCACTGGGAATTTTGTCAACCTGAAAAACAAACCAGATATCATGATCCAAGAGACCTAAGAGTTTCA
Organism: Scalopus aquaticus; assembly: GCA_004024925.1. Classification (NCBI taxonomy): domain Eukaryota; kingdom Metazoa; phylum Chordata; class Mammalia; order Eulipotyphla; family Talpidae; genus Scalopus; species Scalopus aquaticus. The sequence continues at coordinate 354,337 of PVIJ01000083.1, forward strand.
AGCTAAGTAATACCAGACAGACATGCACCAAGCTACATTATAATAAAGCTTTGCTAAAAGTCATGATTAGGACAGGATATAAAAATATTGAGACAAAAGAGTAACCTATAATGGAACACCAATCATACTGTCAATGGTCTTTTCAGTAGAAACTTCAGTAGAATGAATTGTGAGGAGGTATTTAAAGTATTTAGAGACTTCCAGCCCAAATCCTTTACCCAGTAAAATGAACATTCAAGAGAGAAGGAAGAATAAGGGGTCTCACTGAAAAGCAAAAACTGAAAGAATTTATCAAGCCCCAAATCCCACATAAGAGAAATTCTAAAAGAGATAGTTTAAAGCAATGGATCAATAAATAAATATGAAGAGAATACATTTTATAGCAACAGATTCAGACATCTAAATCACCTAACATGGAGGAGGAGAGTAATAATGTGGCCCATCAGAAAGAGTCAGAGACCAGATTGTCCAGTGGGTAATACTGATAGCACACCCTATACTAACCCCAGTAGAACTCTCAAATAAAAATTAATAGAAGTAACTCAGAAGACAGTGGAAACGGAACTGAAATAAAACATACCAGGAAAACTCCAAAAATAAAAAAGGCAATGGGCTTCCCTGGTGACACAGGGGTTAAGTCTCAGCACTATTAAGCTATTGGCAGCCACTGCAGCAGGAGTTAGATCCCTGGGCAGGAAGCTGACCCACAAGGTGCAGCAGACGTCTCCTATCTCACCCACTGCTCCCCTCAGCAGTGTATTTCAGTCAATTCGCCTGTTCTGCTCCCCACTCTGTCTCTGCGGAATCCTCTCACCTCCCACACCTCTGGCCTACACCCCAGTTCTTGTATGCATAAATAAATAAAAATTAAAAAGGCAAGACAAACCCTCGAAAACAATAAGAAATGACAGTAAGTGCTGAAGTTTCAATAATCGTCTTGAATTCAGTCAAAAGTTGTAGCGTTGACTGAATCAATTTCAGAACAGCCCAATCTCCTGCTGTGCACACAAAGCCCACCTTACCGACAAAGGCAAGTTTAGACTTAGAGAGATGGCAGGAAGACAGCTCTGCAAGCAATTTGCAAGAGCTGGATTGAAGCTCATCACCGTTTCTTTTGTGGCACACTTCCCTCCCGCAGCCGGGAGCCACATGAGTGCCTGGGGGCACTGATGCCATCTGGTCCTCAGATTGCATTACTGACTGGCCATGTGATGGTCCAAGATGCTTCTGCTTCCCTGCCCTTCTTTTCTTCTTCAGATGAAGCCAGGCTTACAATGTGGTCTGTGGTTCTCCCAGGCTTTCCCAAGCCTCTCCTTATCTTTTCTTTTTCCCCTCACACAAGCACTTTCCCTAATGAGATCTGGGATATTTTAATCCCATCTTGACATTGCTTTTCAGAACATGCCAACTAAAAATGTTACAGACTGGAACTGTTTTGGAACAGAGTGGCCTGAGCCTGGTGATGTTTCAGAAAAGCACATGGGGACGAATTGCACAAGGGGGTTTCTTTAAGGGATGGATCGTTGTCCAGTCAGGAGTCTGATTCAGTAAAATGGTCAGACAGTGCCAGCCTTGTCAGTGGAGGTTTTTATGTGCGATGAGTGTGAGGGTTTCCTTGCCCTGTATGGCAGGTTCAGGTCATGCCATCCCAGAATTATGTAGTCAACCCTGGGGCCAAGGAGTGTTTTTGAAGCTGATGATGGCAAGAGAGGAGAGAATTTTGCAAAGAGTCCTCTTCTGGGCAGCAGGGAGACAGAGGTGGTGTTTGAAGACCTTTGCCCCTGTGAAGTGGTTGTGCCAGCTACTCTGTGCCATTTCACACACACTCTTCTCTGCTCACCTGTCATCAGAGTACCCTGCACACTATGAGCCTTGATTTCTGATTGGGTGCACAGATTAAGAGTTGCGCATTCTGCTTGCTCCTGCTGGCCTCCTCTGTCTTCGTTCCTCTTTATACTGATGGCAGATGAAGGTCAGCTCTGCATCTTGCATTAATACCTCCCTGCTTACCCCCTCCCAGGCTTAGGGGAGTGGTTCTCCTACTGTTCCTATCCCCTGGGTGACTTCTCTGTTCACCCAGTGTCCATCTCAGCAAATGACCCCTTTGGTAAGTTCCTGCCAATTAATCCCCAGGGATGTCATCTATTTCCTGCTGGATCTGGACCAGTGCAGCTGTTGAGAAGGTGAAATAGGTTAAGGATTGTGAAATAAAGGAGGCAGGAAACACTGCCTGGGTAGGGAAGTATTTTATTATCTGTTCACTGAATCGTATTTCACAGACTGTTTCATACAATCTGCAGGGTAGTTCTAGGTTATTAATGAAAAATCTAAGGACTGACAGTGTCCAGTGAGATCACAAAGCTAGAGGGCATTAAAAAGTCCAGTCTACATTACATGACACCACTTTAGATCCAACAAAATTAAAACAGTACCTAAATTGAAAGGTCTGTCGAATAGAAATAAAGGATTTAATTTCCAATCTAACCCTCATAATGGCATATAACTGATATTTCATTTACTGAAGTCTTTCTTTTCAGACTTTTGGCTTCAGCTCTTGGCTTCTTGTATTTTTCTTTTATCCTGTTTAAAATACAGAATAAATGTTTCTTGCTTCCCATTATTTTTTGCATGATTGTTTTTGATCTACTGTGCATGGTTGTATATTATTACTAATGCATCATCGAAATATATTTATCAGCAGGGTCCTGCCAAGTGACTTCTCTTACAAAATACTACCTTTGTTGTTTTGCTATAATGATAGATGTGTTTGAAGCTACCTAATTCAATTCATTGGAAGTGCTCTTTCCCACAACTGAGCATTTCACAGAAGAGGAAATGGTAAATCAATTAATTAATACTTGTAATAGCCAAGTTAATGATACTAGCACTGCTTTTAATGTAAGTAAGTCACTTTAAAAGAGCTCTCAATGATTGATTGCTTATATTTTTATATTGTCCAAGAATCAAAGACATTAAAGTGCTACAAATTTGTTCTTTAATTGGAAATTTATAATTTAGCATTCAACAGGTAATTATTAGTAGTGGTAAGATGATTATAATTTGTGGTAATTTGTTTGGTTCACTAAGCCACCTTGTAATCCTAGTGCAATTTTAAGGGCAAACTAATTCATCGTTAAGCTGATTGCTAGTGTAACATTTCAGCAAATTCTTAACATTTGCAAATAGAGAGTATGAAAATTTGTCTTTTGTTGTAGTGTTGCTGTTAACTTGTCTGAATGTTCCCAAATGCCATGAACTTCCCAGTCAGTGGTCAGAGTCTGACATATATTAAAATCTCAAATATTTTTGTGATGGGAAAATATTCTACCCTGAAAGCTCTCGGTACTGAAGCAGGGATTTTCCTTTGAGAGGCTTTCTTCAGCTTTCCCTGGAAAATGGGGTCAAAGCAACTGCTTACGGGCCTCCCGGGTGGCGCAGCGGATAGGTGCTGCGCTGTGGAGCTGTGGGCAGCAGAGCTGTTGGCAGCTGTGACATGATTTCAATGAATGCGAGTTTCAACTCCACCCGGGGAGATTCCCACATGGAGCGGCAGACCTCTCCTGCCTCACCCGCTGCTCCCCTCAGCAGTGTATTTCTTTTTTTTTTTAATATATATTTTTATTGTTATTTATGTCTTTTACATTTTGTATTCCCCTTGGGTAGCCCACCACCAACTCACCCGCGATCTATCTCCACAGCAGTGTATTTCTGCTCTGTCTGTTCTGCTCCCCGCTCTGTCTCTGGTGAACCCTCTCGCTGCCTCCACCTCTGGTCTGTACCCCAGCTTGTATGCATAAATAAATCAATCTTTAAAAAAAAGCAACTGCTTACATTGGATGGGCATGTGGTGTTCTGCTATCGCGGGTATGAATCTGCTGCATGTAGTGGCGTCCTGGGTGACTTTTGATGTTCTGGTTCATTCCAAAGGAAACAAGGGCATTCTTGGTGACAGGTTTTAAATCTCTTCAGTGGTTACTTTTCCTCTTTTCTTTTTTAAGGATTTTATTTATTTATTTTTGCATAGAAGAACTGGGGTGTAAGCCAGAAGTGTGGGGGATGAGAAGGATTCACCAAAGACAGAGTAGGGAGCAGAACAGGTGGATCCACTGCTGAGGAGAAATACATTGCTGAGGGGAGCAATGAGTGAGAGAGGAGAGATTTGCTGCACCATGTGGGTTAGCTCCCTGGCCGGGGATCGAACTCAGGCTGCAAGGAAGGTAGTAGTGGTAGCAGTGCTGAGACTTAGCCCCTAGGCCACCAGGGAGACCCTGGAACAATAGTTTTCAACCAGGAATGATGGTATCCTCCAGGGGTCATTCAGGGATGGCTAGGGTAATTTTTGATAGGCCTGACTCAGGAGGGTGCTACTGCAACTGTGAGAAGACAATAGGGGTGTTGCTCATTCTGTGATGCTCAGGTCAGCCCCTGCAACAAGGAATTTTCTGGTCCTAATACAGGGAACTAGGAATGATAGAAGTTTCTGTGCTTTCCTTGAATACTGCATGAGCCTCTTGAGTCAATTCTGAGCCAGTTTTCAGAGGACATGTGGAAACAGATCAGCAATGATGTGTGAAACACATGATATGTGATATGTGAATGATATGTGAAACCAACACTTTCTGGCCTCTCCTCCTCCCTGTTCAAAGCAGGCCCTGCTTGGAGATCCTTTCTGATTTGTGTTCCAGTTTCAGGAACACTCAATGGCTTACCAAGTCAAGAAGCTAAATACTTTATACTTTTTTCTTTAAGCTTATTCTAGCAGGTCAGAAAACATATATTTCAAACTGACTATAAACTCACAGAACTACTCCCTTTTGAATTTACAAAAATTTTCCTTTCCTCCTTTTCTTTTAATTGCTCATTTAGCTTTAATGTCTGCCATTGTCCATTGTGTTACAGATACAAAGAAAGCAGGCTGAATGGTGGGAAATTTTTCCCAAATAGAGAAATCCTTAACCATGATAACCCTTCAAAGGAAGGAGAAGTCATTTAAAATGTTTTTGAGAACTGAACAAATGAAAGGCACTAGATAACCCTGTACTGTGTAATGAGGTTTAGTTTCTAATTTGCAGAACCCCTTTTAGTGTGGAAGGAGGAAGTGGTGAAGTGCAATGTCATGTCCTGGGAGAAGTCAGCCTTGATTAGAGCAGTAGGAATTGAATTGGGTCCCTCCTTTGACTTTGAAAGGCCTTGACCTCACAGCATCTCTCTGGTGTCTTCAGAACACTGCATCAGAGCTATGAAAATCAATAGCAAAGCACTTTGGGTCCCTTGGAGGAAGAGTCTTGGAGACAAATCTGCACCATTATTCCTATTAGACTTGGTACAGTCATAAAACAGAGAGAAACACGCTGAGCAGAGCTTTTTGATGACTTCATCTCTTTCAAAGCTAACAGCTATTAATAACTAATATTGCTCCTTATGGAGAGAGCTTGTCTCATAGCTCATATTACCAATCTGATGTGTTTGTCTGAGTCCCACTTTCTGAAACTCTAATAGAAAAGACAGGCATCTGTATTTTAAAAAGACTTAGCATGAGCCCTTTATAAACAAATATGTAGTATCTTTTTAATTTAATACAATTTTTCAGGTGTATTTCATTGTTAATATCACTGGTATGTAAAAATATTTGACAGTGCAAATATATAAACTTGGAATAACAGAATTTCTCAGAGAAATATTTTATTATTTTTTAATAATCTTTACACATTTATTTATTTTTTGCATAGAAGAACTAGGGTGTAGGCCAGAGGTATGGCGGTGGGAGTGAGAGGATTCACCAGAGACAGAGTGGGGAGCAGAGCAGGTGGATCTACTGAAATACACTGCTGAGGGGGAGCAGAGGGTGAGAGGCGAGGTCTGCTGCATCATGTGTGGGTCAGCTCCCTGGCTGGGGAGGGAACTCAGGCTGTATCAGTGATAGCGCTGAGACTTAACTCCTAGGCCACCAGGGAGGCTCCAGGGAAATGTTTAACTCCTCATATTAATTTTTTCTCAGCATCTTCGTTATAAAGTATTTATTAAATACCTACTCTTATGTGGAAATGCTCAGAGCAGACTAAAGATTCAAAGCACATGTTCAACAGAAAGATAAGAGAAGCACAAATTGATTGGCGGTAAGAGAAAATAGAGAAATACATACCATGTCTGTAATAAGTCATAGATCTATTTGGAATACTCAGTAATTAGGTTCATTAGAGCATGACAAGCATGGCAGAGGGTGCCTCTCTGGCCAATTTTATGCTGATACCATGGACTTTAAGTTTTCCGTAAATCTGCTTTCTTCTCTATAGTCCTGATATTTTGAGTCTTTAGTCTAAATTGTTTCTATAAGATTATTTCTTTTTATTTCTACCACCTGATTTTTAGCCTTTTATCCTTTACGTCCTAGCATTATTTCTTTTCCTTTTAGCATGCTAGTTGTTAAAAAACTGTCAATCTAGGTGGACAGAAAGAGCAGACTGGTCACGGGATGAGTCTTTATCCAGCGTGGAACCCAGTGAGTCACAGGGCGCTCTTCACTGCCTACACCATCTCGGAGGAAGGAAACCAGTTTGTTTCCCGGGCTTGTCCTATGGTGCCCCTCTTTGGACACCACCACATGCTAGTGTTTTTGCTCACACGTGGCTTTTACGTTCTGTTACACCTGGGAAGTACCTATCCACAGCTAAGCTTTACTAGTACTCGGTACGTATTTGACACCTTCGGTTAGAACATATCTCACAACCAAACCAACCATCAGTCCCTCCCTCACCTTAAAAATAGATAGTGTTACCTTGGTTTATATATACTGATACATGGAGCAGATGTGGGCCAGGACACCCTTCTGGGAATTTATTCTAACGGGGAGCATTCTCCTGACCCCTCAGAGGGCTTAAACAAAGGTCTTACACAACCACCCCGATTGTATTCTGAACAATTACCTTGGGCTTTCACGGCCTAGTCAGAGAAGATGAGCCAAAACACTGCCATCTAGAGTCAAGGTCAGGTAAGGAGACCAAATTCAATGCACTAGATGAGGTTTGATTTCCTCCCATTGTAGAAGAGCTTTTCTTTCTCTCTTGTTATTGGTCTTATAATCTTGTATTGGATTGACAGTTACTGGAGGAAAAGATTAAAGGGAGGAGACTTCTTTCCTCAGCTCTCTGAGTGGATAATATTTACTCACATATTTATTGATGTTCCATGTGTGCCCTTCTCTAAATCTAAGTAGAGACTGTTCTCCCTGATGATCTGAACCCACTGGTTAAGGGGAAGCCCTTAAAAGCCTAGACCTGTACCTTTAGCCGCAGCTTTATAGTGACACTGAAACAGTGTGATATGGTTAGAAAGGGGAGGTTCCGGGTTCCCTGCCCCACTGAGCAAAAGGTGGAGCTGAGCATCAAAAAGCAGGAGATCAAAACGACTTGGAGGAGGCACATGGAACAGAGAGAAGTGAAGAAGCTGAGTTTGCTGGATTTGTACCATGGCTTGGGCGACATGGAAGGAGACACTTGAAAGAGACAGAGACATGGGTGAGAGACCCTTGGGGAGGCTGACGGTGGCAGCCTTTATCTAGACTTGGAATTTGATTTTGCTCTTTTCCTTCCAGGGTTACCTGGTCCTTTCTGCCCCTTTCCTATAGTCCCCACCAGAAGGTGCTTTAGAATTTGGCAGGCTTTTGGGCCTCAGTGGGTCTGTTTTGGGCCAACCCTGTTTGTCTGGGCATTTACCCATAAGGGGATGTGTAACATTGTGAATTTCATGGGAAAAACTTTAAGAACCAGAGTCCTGGTTCTTTTTATTGGGAAAGAAGATATAAAGACAACAACCTGAATCTTATAGGTACTCATTATCACAGGATCGATGATTGTTTTATTTCATTCCATTGAAGTAATAGTGATATTTTTTGAAATTAAAATAAATTTCAGTTTAAGAGTACTGCATTTTGAGTTAGCCTCCTTCATCTTACATTTGTATTTCCTTTTTCCATGCCCAAAATTCCAGCCCTTAAATATATTCAGATTGTGCTATTAAATTTGCGTTTACATCAATGAGATAATGCATCTCAATATAATCGATGTAAAAGATGTTTCTTTTACTATGTATGAGATTGAGTATCTCTTTTTTTTTTTTTTTTTTAAAGATTTATTTTTTATTTATACATACAAGTTGGGGTATAGGCCAGAGGCGTGGGGCGGCGAGAGGGCTCACCAGAGACAGAGCGGGTGGCAGAACAGGCAGATCAGAAATACACCGCTGAGGGCAGCAGCGGGCGAGGCAGGAGAGGTCTGCCGCGCCATGTGGGATTCTCCCCGGCCAGGCGTCGTACTCGCGTTGCCGCTGCCGACAGCTCCACAGCGCAGCGCCCAACCGCTGCGCCACCGGGGAGGCCCCGAGATTGAGTATCTCTTTACATGACCAAGGGTATTTGCATTTCTTTGCTGTGAATTGCCTCCTTATCTAGCCAGTTTTTCTGCAGTTTTCTCTCTTTTTTAGAAGTTCATTTTACATAAGGGATATAAACTTTATATATGGTCATGATTTAAATTGCAAATATTTTTAAAGGTTTATTTATGCACACAAGAACTGGGGTGTAGGCCAGAGGTGCAGGGTGGTGGGGGGGAAGGTAGGGGTGAGAGGATTCACCAGAGAGTGGGGAGCAGATCTCCTGAAGGCGTATGTACTGAAATACACTGCTGAGGGGAGCAGCAGGGGAGACAGGAGGGGTCTGCTGAGCCCTGTGAGTTAGCTCCTTGGAGGGGTTGACTCATGTGATAGTGGCTAGCCATAGTGCCAGAGACTTTAACCCCTGCGCCGCCAGGGAGGCCCCTCAATTGCAAATATTTCTTCAATGCTTGTCATTTTTCTTTTTTGGCCATGCAAAATTTATTTGTATTACTGTTATCAAGTGATCACTCTTTTCTATTATTACTTCTGAGTTTAGAGCCACAGGGAAGTTTTTGCCACTGCATTTTCTTCTGGTACTTGTAGAGAGTCACGTTTACGTATAAACCTCTAAAACACTTGAAGTTTATTTTGGTGTGCAATATGAGGAATGGATCCAATTTTATCTTTTTGCATAAGTCTATCCAATTTTCCTAACAACACTTTTTGAAAGTCCATCTCTTTTCCCATCTGCATTTTCCATAGTGAGCCACTGGTCTATTTATTCATGTAAACAAACCACTCAGTTTTTCTCATTACATAGGCTTTATAGTTTGCTTTATTATCAACTTTACTAACTCCATTCTCTATTTTTGTTATTTTCCTGGCTATTCTTATTTATTTGTTATTCCAAATGAACTTATAAATTTGTCTAATTGATTATAAAATATTTTAAAATTTAAATAAATTTATGGCATTAAATTTATAAATTGATTTAAGACAGGTGAACAACTCTATAATGTTGAATCATTCTATCCAAGAACATAGAATGCCTTTTCATTTGTTCAAGTTAACTTTAGCATTTTGTGGGTTCTTTCCACCATTCTGGTTCTTCTGAGGCTGGATGAGTAAGCAAAACAACATCGGGTAGGTTAGCAAAGGAAAAAATCTACCAATTTAAAAACATAGGTATGGAGAATTTACATGGTCATAAATTCTAAAGACTAATGGAGCAGACCAGAGAAATATTCATTATATGTTTAGGGATTGGAGAGTCAAAGGTGGGTGATTTGGTACTGACAAGGAAGGGGTTACCTTGTCCTTACTCTGAAAGTCTAAATGATACTTGTAGATAAAGAGGACATGTTTACTGATAAACCTACAACTGCATGAGACCCTTCGAACTACATTCTTCTAGGTCATGAAAGGGGGACGTAGTGGTTGCTTCTTTCATTAGGAAAAAGGCAGAGGCTGAGCATGGGAAGATCTCTTTGATTAGGGAAGGGTAAAGAACTGAGGCAAGGCAAACTTCTAGATTTCAGGGCCCTCACTGCTCTCAACTCTAGACAATCCGCAGTGGTAATGGAATTCCTGAGACTCACAAAGCCTCAGCTGACCTGACTGACCTATCTAGTTCCCTATACCAAGGTGACCCTTACTAGAAGATGTCAAATAGGGCATATTGAGAAAAGCCTATCTGACTCTTTTGGGGAGCCTGACCTCATAGCGGAGAACATATATTCTATTCCATTAAATAAGAGACTTTTAAGACACTTAAGACACATTTAAGACTTCTAATGACTCTTGCTAATATTACCACTATTGATATGTGAGATTATTCCATAGTTGTCCCTCCCTCTCTCCCTCCCTCCCTTCCTTCCTTCCTTCCTTTTGTGTGTGTGGGTGTGTGTGCAGCCTTTGGTCAGATTTGGGATTGATATTATCTCTTTTATGAAACAAATTTTTAAAATCTTCCTTCTTTTCCTATACCCTGGTTAAGTTTTATTAGAATTGGGATAATCTTGTCTTTGAAGGTTTTTGCAGATTTCCCCTGCAATTTCCCCCTTATAATTTCTTTAGCTACCATCATCTTAATTAACAAGCTACTTTGTTAATAGTATCTAAATACAAAAAACAAACTTCATTGGTTAAACTAGTGAGTAGTGATTGAGCATGATGAATAGCAAGTGTTCTTTGCAGGGGCGGGGTGGGGGGGGATTCATTCCTTTGGGGAATTTTATCTCTCTGGGGTCAGCTTGGGTTGGTTTTCTGTAACAGGTAATCATTTTTGACCCTACCTCAGATTCCTGGAAACTTCTACAGACAATTTAACAACTGGTTAATTATCCCTTCCTCCACCCATTTTTTTGTCCTTGTGAGACTTTCCATCTTAAGTTTTCTACTCTAAACTTCCACCAGTAAGCCTAGGCTAGTCCAAGGTGATTGATTGCAAGATGCTCCTCAGCAGTAGCCAACAGGAAACTGAAAAATACTTACAAAACCTGGAAATTACACAGTATGTCTGGGCCACAGGGCAGTGTGTGTGTGTGTGTGTGTGTGTGTGTGTGTGAGAGAGAGAGAGAGAGAGAGAGAGAGAGAGAGAGAGAGAGAGAGAAGAGTGAGAAGAGTTGGAGAGACAGACAGAAGGACGAAGAAAAGAAGGAGGAGGACAGTGGCTTGAGATTGTGTTTTTATTGGGGTGGAGGGTGGGTTTGGAGTCCTTACTCTTTTTTGATTGATACAAATCATAAGAGAAAGAATTTAAAATATGGGAAAGGAGAAAAATGAAGGAAATAAGGAAAGAAACAGATCAGTCCCAACTGATCAGTTATCCAAATCAGCCAGGATCTGGAAAACAAGGGCATCACAGTGGGGAGATGGAGGAGAGGGCAATTCAACTCTCACCTGATCATGTGACTGGCAATGAGTTTGCTCATTCTGCTTTGAAGTAGATTCCCTTTGATATGAATGTCACGGTGTCAAGAGAAGTCAGCCCTGGGATCTTACACTTCACTCATAGTGTTGCAGCGAACCTGTGGGTGCAAATGTCTCATCCACACAGTGTTTTCATTTCCTTCAGATATATTGCCAGAAGTGGACTTACTAGATCATCTGATAGTTACATTTTTAATATTTTGAGGAATCTCCATACTGTTTTTTATAGTGGCTACACCAGTTTACATTCCCACCAACAGTGTTCAAGGGTTCTCTTTTCTCCATATCTTTGCCAACTCTTGTGTGTCTTTTTTTAAAAAAAGATTTATTTATTTATGCATACAATAACTGGGGTGTAGGCCAGAGGTGCAGGGGTGTGTGTGAGAGGATTCACCAGAGACAGAGTGGGGAGCAGAACAGGCAGATTGACTGAAATACACTGCTGAGGGGAGCAGCAGGCGAGGCAGGAGAGGTCTGCTGTGCCATGTGGGAATCTCCCTGACCGGGGATTGAACTCATGCTGCAGTGGCTGCTGATAGCTTCAAAGTGCTGCAACTTAGGCTGTTGAGCCACCAGGGAGGCCCTGTCTTTTTTTTTTTTTTAATCTACTTATTTATGCATGCAAGAGCTGGGCTGTAGGCCAGTGGTGTGGGGGGAGGGAGTGAAAGGATTCACCAGAGACAGTGGGGAGCAGAACAGGCAGATCTACTGAAATACACAGCTGAGGGGAGCAGTGAGTGAGGCAGGAGAGGTCTGCTGCACCATGTGGATCAGTTCCCTGGTTGGGGATCTAATGTGCTGCAGTGATTAGCAATAGCTTCATAGTGCTGAGACTTAACCCCTTTTTCATGTACCTGTTGCCTATTTGTGTATTTTCTTTGGGAACTGTCTAGGGAACAAATATTCTTATGTAAAATAAACCACGATTAAGGAGATTCATCAAACTAATTATTAAAAAGGGATGAGTCAGCTTTTAAGATATAACTTGATATACATGATAACTGAACAGTGATCTTAAAAAATTTGAATTGTGGGCCTCCCTGGTGGCGCAGCGGTTGATCACTGCGCTGTGGAGCTGTCAGCAGCATGCGATGTGAGTTTGATGCCCGGCCAGGGAGAATCCCATGTGGCGTGGCAGACCTCTCCTGCCTCGCCCGCTGCTCCCCTCAGCAGTGTGTTTCTGATCTGCCTGTTCTGCTCCCCACTCTGTCTCTGGTGAACCCTCTCGCTGCCCCACACCTCTGGCCTGTACCCCAGCTTGTATGTATAAATAAATAAATCTTAAAAAAAAATTTGAATTGTGCAACTCTAATATATGTGCATTTATTCACTTATAAACAAACAGATGTGGTGGCACCAAGTCCTAACGGGCAGAAAAGCACACTGTATGTGCTCAACAAAGAAAGCTGATCAGAGGGATTAAGGGACTTGGAAAGAAGCCCCAAGGAAGGGGGTGGCCAAAGGCCTGGGGGCAGGGTAGGGGGTGGGATCATTGAAGAGGAATTTGTTCCTGTCTCAGTTCAACCCTGTTAATTGCCACTTTTCTCATGGAGGTTGTAATTTTTATCTCTGAAAACACTTTGAAGACTCAAGAGACTCATTTGTAAAATTTAGAAGTGTTCAGAACAACGATTTCATATGGAAAAATAGATAAGTGAAGTGTTTTCTATACTCTGTATTAACGACTTTGAGAGTAATAAAAACATTTCGTTCACAATCACAGCAAATATCACAAAGAATAAGCTAATCGAAGTTCCTAGTTGATGAAACTGAAATTTAACTGAAAGTCATAAAGAGATTAGAATAAATGGAAACAGTATTTCTGTAGGAAAAGCAGATTATTATAACTATGACAATTCTTTTGACAATTATGTTTACATTATTTGGACGGAGAGGTAGCTAGGGAGTGGGCGAGTGGTGTTAATGAGTGGTATGGGCAGGGAGGACAACAGGGTGGGTTTATAGTGGGGTTGTAGGCAGGTGTTGGGGAGAGTAAGGGAAGTAAGGAGAGGGTGGGGGACTGAGACTTGTTGAGTGGAAGAGGTATTGAGTGGATTGTGACAGGGTGTGCATTAAAGTTATGATCTGCAAAATCTACTTTGTTTATAGGAATGCTTTGCGACTAGTTGCAGTGCTGCAACAGCAGTTTTGGTACTTAGATTTAATATTTAGAATACATTTGATGTTGCTATTTAGATTTAGAGGTATGTTGTTGCTGTTTTTCAGATGACCTTCATATAGCTTAATTTAAGGTCTTTTGTCCCATTTTCTTATGACCACACTAGTGTAGCCTCGGGTCAAGGATAACTTGCTGCCTCTTACTGGTTAAACACAGTTATGGACCTGCAGGTTAGGCATCAGGTTCCCGTTTTTCTTGTGCTCCGCTGCCCCCTGCTGCCCAGTTAGGGTGTATGCAGCTAATGTGAAGTCCTGCAGACTCCTAAACCTTTCCATTCCATCTTGCTTCTTGTCCCTGGAAATGAGGTTTACATTTCCTTTGCTTCTGCTCATTTTCAGCAGAATGGACATAGAGAATACACTAAACTTTAACCTAAGTTGAAAATAAACTAACATTTCTATCAAGAGTAAGGATTCTTACTTTGGAGTAGCTTAAAAGGCATATGGGTGGATTTCATGAAGTTGGCAATGCTATTGTACACACCTGCACATAGTATATACTATGTGTGTATATATAATGTATGTGTCATATTCATATAGTTGTACAAAAATTTCTAGGGAGAGTACCTGCAAATGTTTCATATTTCCATAACTTGATATACATTATACTGAACAGTGACCTTAAAAATTTTGAATTGTGCACCTATAATATATGTGCATTTATTGACTTATAAATTATATATACATACTAAATGGTGAACTGAAGATGAAATGGAATGTCTTTCTAACAATTGTGATTTCATAATATCTTAAGTTCATTTGTTTAGTGCACAGGGAACATTTATCCCCAATAGTGGAAGTATAATTGTCTTAACAATTTTTGCCCAAGTTCCTTTCTTATCTAATTGATATTGTCATTGCTTCTATCTTGTAATGTGGCTAACAAAAAGCTAGTATTTGGAGAAGTGTTGGTTTTGTGTTTTTTGAGGTTTGCTTCACTTCACATCATTAATACCATATTCAATCCATGGAAATTATGCTGGAGTAGTTTTAAGCCATTTCTCCATTTTATGCTTTTTACTTAAAACTAATCAGCATAATCAGTAATATAATCAACACATTGGCCCTGATATTAACCTTTTTTTATTGTGGATGGAAGCCTAACATGAACTGCTAAAGTCTTTAGATGTTTGGTAAAATGGAAGTTGGGAAGTTAAATGTTTTAAAAGGTTAAGAGTTCCAATTGTAGAATTGAAATAATGAGTTAAGGCTTGGCAGATAGCATTGTGCCAGCTGAGACTAGTCAGATTTTTGATATCTTAAATTGTCACTTTTGAGTAACCAAACTGTGCCTTCTCTAATATATATGACAAAAATTCCCAGAGATATAATGAGCAAAAATTAGTAGTCTTTTGTTTGATTGATTGAAGAAAATTTTATGGAACTTCAATAGAACCTTTGAGACACCTATAAAATTTTTCCCTTTACTTATGGGAAAGACATTAGACAAAATCGACCTATATTTATCTGGTAAATTATAACTTAAGGGGAAGCAGTGTCTCTTGAGAGAAATATTGAACCTTAACAACATATGAGTATTAATATTGGTGTTCTAAAAATTATGTAAAACTTCTTATATATCTGATATATTAATATTTTGGTATAATATTGTTCATCTATTCTGTTTGCTATTGTTCTGGATTATTGTAAGCTATAATGTTGAACAAATCTCATTAATTATGTTATCAGATGTTTAATTTTGTTTATTTCAAAGCTTTGGCATTTGTTGAAATTGTTTTCTGGAGAAATTAGCAGGAGAGAGACCTCAGGCAATGTTTAGAGACCCTATTCGTTAGAGTCACTTCTACCTCTTTGGTTTTTATATATTTTTAATTTTTTATGCAAACAAGAACTGGGGTGTAGGCCAGAGGTGGGGGTGGCAGAGAGAGGATTCACCAGAGACAGAGCGGGAAGCAGAACAGGCTGATCTACTGAGATACACTGCTGAGGGGAGCAGTGGGTGAGACAGGAGAGGTCTGCTGCGCTGTGTGGGTTATCTCCCCGGTTGGGGATTAAACTCAAGCTGTAGTGGCTGGTGATAGCTTGATAGCTCTGTGACAACAGGGAGGCCCTCTTCAGCTTTTTCTACAATCATTTCATTTGCAGATAGTTTTATTTCTTCCTCTCTGATCTATGTGCCTTTTTCTTTCTTTTCCCTTCCCTCCTTCCACTTTTCCTGTCTTGCTCCCTCCCACCCCTCCACCCTCTTTTTCTGTCATCATATTACTTAGAATTTTTAGTACAAAGTTTAATGAAAAGGTCAAGGTAAACATCCTTACATTTAGGGGAAGCATTAATTCATTAATAAGCTTGATATTAATTAAAGATATTTTTCAAGCTACCCTTTATTAGGTTGAGGTAGCTGTCTTCTATTGGCAATTGCATAAGACTTTATCATGAATGGATGCTGAATTTTGTCAAATGCTTTTCCTGTATCCATGAGATTAGCATATGGTTTTTCTTTTTCCAGATACTTAATGTGGTAATCAATTTTTGATCATTTTTAAATTTCTTTTTATTTAAAAGAATATTTATTTATTTATTTATGCATGCATGCAAGAGCTGGGATGTAGGCCAGAGGTATTGGGGAGGGGGGTGAGATGATTCACCAGAGACGGAGTGGGGAGCAGAACAGGTAGATTCACTGAAATACACTGCTGAGGGGAGCAGCGGGCGAGACAGGAGAAGTCTGCTATGCTATGTGGGTTAGCTCCCTGGCCGGGGATTAAACTAATGCTGCAGTGGCTGCTGATAGCTTCATGGTGCTGAGACTTAACTCCTTGTGCCACCAGGAAAGCCCCTCATTCTAAACTTTCATTCTATGGAAGAAACCCTATTGGTGATAAAATACTATAACCTGCTGCAAGATTTAATTTGCTAAAATTTTGCATAGTGTTTTGTGTCTTCAGTTAGTGAAGGATTTTTGTCTCTAGTTCCCCCCTCCCCACTAAATAGCTTTGTATAATTTTTGGTACCAGAGTAATCCTGGCCTCTTAATGTAAGTAGATAAGTGCTCTATTTTACCCTTTGGTTTTCTTCTCCATATTCTACATAGAAGTGACACCATTTGTTACTTGTCTTTTTCCTTCTGACTTATTTTGCTTAGTATAATTCCCTCCAGTTACATCCATTATAATTTTTTTTACAGATTTATTTATTTATGTATACAAGAGCTGGGGTGCAGGCCAGAGGTGTTGAGGGGGGTGAAGGACTCACCAGAGACAGAGTGGGGAGCAGAACAGGTGGATTGAGTGAAATTCACTGCTGAGGGGAGCTGCAGGCGAGATAGGAGAGGTCTGCTGTGCCTTGTGGGAAGCTCCCTGGCCCGAAATTGAACTGGTGATGCAGTGGTTGTGGATAGCTTCACAGTGCTGAGACTTAACCCTTTGCACCACCAAGGAGGCCCATCCATCCATCATAATTTTTATAGCTGGGTATTATTCCATTGTGTGTCAATACCACATCTTCCTGATCCATTCATCTATCTTTGGACACTTAAGTTGATTCCATATCTCGGCCATAGTAAATAGTGCTGCAATGAATGTAGGTATGCATACATCCCTTTGAATTAGTGTTTTTGCATTCTTTGAGTAAATAAGTGGGCATGGAGTTGCTGGATCATATGATAGATCTATTTTTAATGTATTGAGAAATCTCCATATTGATTTCCGTAGGGGCTGGACCAGTCTATTTGCCCACCAATAATGTAAGGAGCTCCTTTTCCCCTGCATCCTTGCCTCATTTGTTGTTTGTTGTCTTCTTATAGGATTCACTTCACAGGTGTAAGATGGTTTCTCATTATGATTTTGATTTGCATTTCCCTGACAATAAGTAATGGTAAGCATATTTTCTTTTTTTAAGATTTATTTTTTATTTATACATACAAGTTGGGGTACAGGCCAGAGGCGTGGGGCAGCGAGAGGGATCGCCAGAGACAGAGCGGGGAGCAGAACAGGCAGATCAGAAATACACTGCTGAGGGGAGCAGAGGGCAAGGCAGGAGAGGTCTGCCACGGCATGTGGGATTCTCCCCGGCCGGGCATTGAACTCACGTCGCCCCTGCCAACAGCTCCACAGCGCAGCGCTTAACCGCTGCGCCACCGGGGAGGCCCAATGGTAAGCATATTTTCATGTGACTCTTGGTCATCTGAATGTCTTCTGTGGGGAACTGCATATTTAGCTCTTTTGTCCATGTTTTAATTGGGTTATTTTAAAATTTTTGTTGAGTTGTATGAGTACTTGGCGTATCTTGGATATCAACCAAATCAATATAATTTTAATCTATTTTGTGTAATTATATATTTAGATTAAAATTAATTTGAGAAAGTTTTTAAAAAATGAAGTCATACTGAACCTCTTGATAAACTGAATTTTATTTTTGAAATATCAAAAATCTATAAAATGTGGGCCTCCCTGGTGGCGCAATGGGTTAAGCGCAGTGCTGTGGAGCTGTCCGCAGCTGCGGAGGTGCAAGTTCAATGCCCAGCCCGGGAGATTCCCACGTGGCACGGCAGACCTCTCCTGCCTCGCCTGCTGCTCCCCTCAGCAGTGTGTTTCGCTCAATCTGCCTGTTCTGTTCCCCACTCTGTCTCTGGTGGGTCCTCTCACCGCCCCACACCTCTGGCCTACACCCCAACTTGTATGCATAAATAAATCTTTAAAAAAAATCTATAAAATGTCAAAAGAAATATCATTATCAGTTTTAATTCAGAATGGATGGTGGGCCTCCCCAGTGGTGCAGGGCTTAAAGTCTCAGCACTATCAAACTGTCATCAACCACTGCGGCATGAGTTCGATCCCTGGCCAGGGAGATGACCCACATGGCACAGCAGACCTCTCCTGTCTTGCCCACTGTTCCCCTCAGCAGTGTATTTCAGTCAATCTGCCTGTTCTGCTTCCCACTCTGTCTCTGATGAATCCTCTTATTGCACCCCTCCCCCCGCCCTCACCTCTGGCCTACACCCCCGTTCTTCTATCCGTAAATAAGTAAAAATAAATCTTAAAAAAAAGAAAAAAAATGGATAGCAAACTCAGAAATCTTGAAGAATATTGACTCAGTGGACACAAAATAATTTAGTAAACCTAAATGCAATGCAAGTATTTGAATGAATATGTTGAAAAATGACCCTATGTCAGCAATTTAAATGTTGATGCTCTCAAAATATTGGGTAGCACTTAATCCAATCAGTTACTGATGGCTTCATTTTTATGCCTATGATGATATAAAAAGTTTCCAATTGATTATTGTCTCCTGTCTCCCTAGAAATCCAGTACAATTTATTGTCCCTACTCCAGAGATAGGGCTAAGTGAGGATGTCAGGGGAAAAGGCAAGGAGAAACCCGAGGAAACTAAAGTGGGAAAGAATCAGTGTCACTGTAGCGTAATTGTCAGTAGGGACATGTGTGGGAGAGTGTTCAGTCTCAGAAACAAATTATTTATGGACACATCAACAGTTGCTAACCATTTTATGGTTTGATTTTATGTAGCCTGACATCCATCAGCAAAGTATTCAGTGCTCAAGTGGATTGCTTGCTAATTGTAGTCTTTCTGTAGCAATAAGGGGAATACACATTTTTCTTAAGCAGTTACTTAGAAACAACTATATCAAAATAAATGTGCTGGACAGAAAACCCCACTACCTATAATATGCTTCGTAATTCAGACAGAAAATTTAAAAAATGGAATAAAAATTCTTTGTTCAGATTACGTACTTAAGTTCCTCTTAATAAACTATTGGCCTGAAGAAAAATATACTTTCAGTATTTTATAAGAAGATCTGCACCATATAAAACTCTCAACAGTGGTATACAAAAAGGGGGGATGCAAGAATATCTATCCCAGATTCAGTCAGTAAAGAAAGGGTATTGAGAAGGGGAAAAGGGCCTATGAGCTACACAGATTTTAAAACCAAACAAGTAAACAGACTCTAATCAAATCTATCTGCTTTCTATTATCACCACACTCTGGCTTTGTCTAAGGGCCAGAGAGAGTATGATCAGCTTCGCAGCTCTTGGATCTGTTACTACAGTTCTGCGCTGCATGTGGAGAACAACCTTAGACAATAAGTAAATGGATGGACATGGCTGTGTCCCAAGCAACTGTAATGACTCCTAGTTTCAGTGTAAATGGAGTCTGTAACCCTATCCATCCCTCAGTGACGTCTGCACTCCCTGTGTGTCAATATGTTTCTGTGGCTTTGACATCTGCTTTAGTCCAGTCTTGGGAGCAGACAGGATCTATACTTAGGAAGTGCAGTTGATCTGATCCCTCTGCAGAGACATATGGTATAGATCACACTACACTGCTCCTTTATCCTGCATGCTACCGTAAAGAAGACACTGGGAGCCTGAGCAGCAGTACTTCTGGTTTGCAGCCAATGTGCAAAGTTTTGCTGTACCTCACTGCAAACTTGCAGTTTCTGCATAAAACTACGGGACAGCTGATCGACATAGGGACGGACATCTGAAGTCCAGGGCAGTCTTGAAAGACTGCGCCCTTTCCCCATGGAATCTGCTGCTATTCCCTAGAAGAGAGTATTAGAATTGAGTTGAATTCTTGAGCACCCTGCTGCTGACTAAGAATTGCCTTTTGGTGTGGGGAACCTCCCCGCACACCCATGTTGCAACTGGGTCCAGGGAACCTTATACATTCAGTGTTAACCTAAGTCACCTTGACTGGAGGAAGATGTGGGAGGTGGGGAAATCTGAAGGCAGTTTAAGAATGTGTTTACTGATTAGAGGTTGAATCAAACCTCCATGGCCAATGATTTAATTAAACATGCCTAAGTAAGGAAGTCTTCATAAAAACCGAAAAGCAGCGGTTTCCAGAGGTTCCATGTTGGTGAACACGTGGGCATTTCACATTTTGAAGCCATAAAGATTCAATTATTCCTCTCCCGTACATCAATCTACATTTGCCGGAAATAAAAATTTTAAATAGCCCACTTACTATTTAGGTTAGACTAAAGCCTTAAGTGTCTCTCTCCCCAATAAATGATGTCAACATCAATCTATCTGATGCTGCGATAGAGGCCCTTATTTTTTACATACTGAACAAGCTCTTATAGATTCTGAACAGTATCATTAAACTTAATTCCTTTAGTCGACTTCTATGGGGGAGAGAGGTAGTTGGAATTATTTCATATTATAAGCCTTTCACAAACAAGCCTTAGCTACATCATCCCAGTTTCAGTTATGAGAGAGAATATACACACTAATAGCTGTTGATACAAAGATGCTTGAAAAATGTAATTTCAATTCATTTTAAATCTAATAGCTTCTATTTTGTTCCAATCAATGCAAAATTAAAATAATGATTCTGTTTCGGTTGTAAATGACTCAGGGTAGGTCCTGAACAAATTGAATCCACCCAAAGAATTTCGGTTGTGGTGTGTGATGGACACTGGACCCTGGAACTCTGGAAAACGCACAGACATAATCAATTGATCACAAAAATAAAACTAACTCTGTTTAGGACTATGAAGAAGAAAAACACGCTTTGATAATGTATAGGACGGTACTGCGTCTGGGGATCAGGAAAGACAGTTCCAAATCAACTATTGATCTACTCTGGGAAGAGCAGAGTTTTCTAGCTGAGGAAGGGCGAAGGGGTTTCCAGGGGAAGTGACAGTGTACATGGAGACCCTGTTTTGGAGGAAGCAGCCTGAATACTTAAGCCTAAGGCAAGGCCAGTGTGGTTCGCTAGTATGTACCTTGTGGGTTAGCATGGAAGAAGGTGAACCTACACAGGGGGTCAAATCTCACAGGTATTGCATGCCTGTGAGGGAGCCAGACTTTCCCTTGGGGACCAGATGCTAGATCAATCAAATGTGTTCAGAAAACATCACCCTGGACACAGGGAGTGAACAGATGACTGGGCTGTGGGGCTGGAGTGGACGCGGTAGGTCCCGGGGTAGGCGGGTGCCTGTGTATCAGTATGTCATTGCAGAGGTGCTGGCAAAAGATTGCTGCAGTGTGACTGAGGAAAAGGAGAAGAAAGACCAAATTTGATGTGACATCTGAGACAGATGAGGAGCTGAGAAATAAAGTGCTCAAGGGCTTCAGAGAGTTCTGAGTAGAGCCACAAATAAGTATCACAAATAGATATCAGATTGCCTAGGGAGAGCACAGAATGAGAAGTTGCGTTTCACTTCCTAATTATTGAGAATCACCTGAATATATTTGCCATTTTTTAAAAAAAATTATTTATTAATGCATACAAGAGCTGGGGTGCAGGCTAGAGGTGTGGGGTGGTTAGAGGGTTCACCAAAGACAGAGTGGGGAGTAGAACAGGCAGATTGACTGAAATACACTGCTGAGGGGAGCAGCGGGCGGGACAGCATGTGGGAAGCTCCCTGACTGGTGATGGAACTGGTGCTGCAGTGGCTGCCCATAGCTTCATCGTGCTGAGACTTAACTCAGCACTATGGAGGACCTCATTTTTTTTTTGCGCCACCAGGGAGGACCTCATTTTTTTGTTTGTTTGTTTTAAAGATTTATTTATGCATAGAAGAACTGGGGTATAGGTTAGGGGTTTGGGGGTGAGAGAATTCACCAGAGACAGAGTGGGGAGCAGAACAGGTGGATCCACTGAAATACACTGCTGAGGGGAGCAGTGGGTAAGACAGGAGAGATCTGCTGCATCATATGTGGATTAGCTCCCTGGCTAGGAATTGAATTGAGGCCACAGTGGCAATAGCACGATAAAGCTGAAATTTATCCCTGAAGCCACCAGGGAGGCACTACATTTGCTAATTTCATGGGACATTTCTTGTATTTTCTGATTTCTAGTTTTGAAATTCCATAGTATCCTGTTTGTCCCCAACTATGTGAGTTTGTGTGTCATCAGATCAAGGAGAGAAGGAAAAGGAATACTTCTTATCTTGCCTTTATTTAGTAATTATTAAAATAAAACATTTTCAAACACAGTTTGTGTTTCTTTCCCTGGGATGTATATAATTGTTTGTATACGCATTTTCAAATCAAAATCATTAGCTGATTATCTCAAGAATAAACAAACATTCAATCAGATGTCATTAGCATTCACACTAGAAACACCTAACATCTTCATTGTGAATCATTAATTTTCCAAACCTTGAGGGAAGAAATAAAACAGAAATTGCTAGAGGAACTGAGAGTGCAGAGTTTTTAAGGTTCTATAAAGAGCATGCATTTCTACTCTCTGCACACTTTTCTCATTTGTATTTTCCAATTAGTAGAAGTTGACAGTGGGCCTTAACAGTAACACGGGCCCTCCCTGGTGGCGCAGGGGTTAAAGTCTCAGCACTATCAAGCTATCCCCAGTTACTGCAGCGATAGTTCAATTCCAAGCTAGGGAGCTAACTCACAAGGCACAGCAGACCTCTCCTGTCTTGCCCACTGTTCCCCTCAGCAGTGTATTTCAGTAGATCCACCTGTTCTGCTCCCCACTCTGTCTCTGGTGGGTCCTCTCACCCCTGTACCTCTGGCCTGCACCCCAGTTCTTGTATGCAAAAATACATAAAATCTTAAAAAAATTAAAAAAACAATCACACAGGTCCTCTGTGTGAGACAACCAATGTCTTCAGCTTTGGCTTGTCTGTAAGAGTCATAGTTGAGAAATAGCATTTTACAATCTGCATTAGGAACAAATGGGAATAACTTTCCCTTGCTGTGTGTCTTGGGGCTCCTCACCTACATGTGCACATTGACAATGGAATCTACAGAATGCATCCCAAATACATAGCCTGAAAGAACACTCTAGTAAGAATAAGGATACAATGACTTAAGCACAAATAACATTTAAAATTTTTAATTTTTTTTGTAAATTATTTCCTGTAAGCCTTAGCAGAACTCTCTGGTGGAAGATCTGCATTAGCTATAACAGAAGTGAACCCAAGACAGTTCCCTAGTATACAGCCACAAGTTAAGCTTTTTAAATCTGGATCTCTTGCTTTTTGATGTCAGGATGTCTGTCCCTCATTTCTCTAATAAGGGCTAAGTGACACCTTACTTTTTCTGCTCTTTCCCTGGTAGTGGGGGTGCTGATGTGACATCAGCATGTCCCATTAAATGTCATGGACTTTTGGGCCTCCCTGGTGGTGAGCTTCCCACATGGCACAGCAGACCTCTTCTGTCTTGCCCGCTGCTCCCCTCAGCAGTGTATTTCAGTAGATCTGCTTGTTCTGCTCCCCACTCTGTCTCTGGTGAATCTCCTCACCACCCATACCTCTAGCCTATACCCCAGCTCTTAGATGCATAAATAATCTTTAAAAAAATAAATATCGTGGACTTTTGGTCCTCCAGCCAAAGGATCCTTTTTGCCCACCTAATGGTAAAGTCCAAGTACAAGGACAGATGATGTACACACAGGAATTTTTATTTCATGTGGACTGGTACATTTGACTGATACAAATGATGTGGTTTGGCAATATATCTTTGTATGTGAGAGCCACATTCGTCAATATCAATTGGAAAGCCAGCCTGCAACTCTTTGCCTGGGTTCTGAGCTGATTTCATTCCACTCTGCTCAAGGCTGTATAGTAGCTATAGGCACATGCTAGTCATTCATCTCTGTGGGAGGGAATGCAGCTATTGAGTGGAGGGAGGGCAGATGGAGATGGTTTCCACTGAATGAAGAGTTAGTATCTTGGGAGGGCTCACTGGTAGCTTGAGGGGTTAAGTCTCAGCACTATGAAGCCATCCACAGCCACTGCAGCACGAGTTCGATTCCTGGCCAGGGAGGGAGATTCCCATGTGGCACAGCAGACCTCTCCTGTTTTGCCCACTGCTCCCCGCAGCAGTGTACTTTAATCTGTCTGGTTTGCTCCCTACTCTGTCTCTGGTGAATCCTCTCACCCCCCAATACCTCTGGCCTACATCCCAGCTCTTGTATGCATAAATAAATCAATCTTTTTTTTTTTTAAAGAGTATCTTGGGAACCTCAACCTTACCATGTGGCAAAAGGAAATGGATTCTTTAAGAAAGAAAACAATAGGGGTTGGGTTAGAAAAATTCAAGATTTTGTGTCAAAATATTGGTACTGGTTCCATATTTATTAACTTCTTGTTCTGAGTAGCCCTCTTAAGTACTCTCTCTGGTTTCCTCAAGGGCTCAGTTTTCTTATCAGTACAATAAGGACAAGAACATTTACACATCACAAATCTCTGTTTTATCTAGTGATAATAAATGGGAAAGTACTTTGTAAATTTAAAGCTATATGCAAGCTGGTTGCACAAATATTTACTTTCTTTTATCTTATTTTCCTCTTCTGCCCTACAACTCTTCATTCCCTTTTCCCCACAAGTGCTTCATGAAATTCCCTCAGGAATGTTTCACAAAGATGGGTTTTATGCAGAGAGAATCTGGAGAAGTCAGCTCCCTGCAGTAAATGCTGCAGGTATGAAATGTTTTCAGTCTTGTAGCTTGAGTGCCTGATCCATGACAGCTCAAAGCCCTTAACTGCTTCCATCTCTGACATCCTAGCAAAGAATTACCTTCACACTGATCTCACTTTATAGAAAGGAAATTGCTGTTCTCTGGCTATTTGCTTGGTATTAGGCAACAGAACAGAAAACATCACTACCCTGCTAGGGAAGCCATAAAGTGGGATTTAGCTCTTCAACCCTATTGTAAAATAAGAAGACTAATAAAACAGCACAGACCAAAGTTCACAGACATAAAAGAGAACAGAGCATCTGGTAAATTGAGCAAACGGTAGATGGTAGTGGTGTGAGAGTTGAAGAGGAAATTGCAAAAGCGCAGACATTTCAGTGTTCTCTTAATTCAGGAACCTGACTGTGCACTGGAAAATTGCTTTTTTGAGGACTATATTGTATAATTGCAAGTTTTCAGGTTAGATTTTAAAGTTAACAAGACAAGAATGACCCTTGAAGGGACATGGGGTAATTGATTCTAGTTACCCACTCAGTGCTTGGCCTAACAGTTCAAAAATCTTTTTACTTTGAACT
Organism: Scalopus aquaticus; assembly: GCA_004024925.1. Classification (NCBI taxonomy): domain Eukaryota; kingdom Metazoa; phylum Chordata; class Mammalia; order Eulipotyphla; family Talpidae; genus Scalopus; species Scalopus aquaticus. The sequence continues at coordinate 379,763 of PVIJ01000083.1, forward strand.
AATTTATTTTATTAGGGTATAACTGGCATATAACTTATTTTTTCAAATGTACAATATGATTTCACATTTGAATATATTGGGAAATGATCATCACAATAAATCTAAGCAACATTCATCACCCATATAGTTACATTTTTTTTTCTTGTGATAACAACTTTTTTTTATACACTGCTGAGGGGAGCAATGGGCAAGGCAGGAGAGGTCTGCCGCGCCATGTGGGAATCTCCTCAGTGCGGCATTGAACTTGGCGTTGCCACTGCAGACAGCTCCACAGAGCAGCGCTTTAACCAGATGCGCCACCAGGGAGGCCCATGACAACAACTTTTAAGATCTGCTTGAACTAATTTTAAACTTGTAGAAAAGTCTAAATAATACAGAAAATTTTCATTTGTCAATCAGCAAACTTCTAATGTTAACTATAGAACAATTACTAAAACTAACAAACTAATATTTGTATAATATGGTTATATGAGCATAATTTTATATATTTTGTAATACTGTATAATATACTTAGTAAAATAAAGACATCGTTCTTTATTTTTCATTAATATTCTTTATATGTTATCAATTTCTTGCTAATGTTCCAGATTTCTCCCCAGGACACCACAGTGCATTTAGTTTTCATTTCTCTTTATTCTCCAGTCATCTGTAACCCCTCTCTTGCCTCTTGTTTTTTATGACCTTGACCAGTGTAGAGAGCTCGGGTCAAATATTTTGCTGGGTTTGGCTTTGTCTGATATTTTCTCCTGACTGGCTTGAAGTAATACACATATGTGAGGAATTCCAGAGAACAAAACTGTGTCCTCTTTAGTATGTGTTGTAGTGGGGGGCAGTCTTTGTTCAAGCTGAATTCTCTGAGGTTTGTCCATTGTAAGTTTACTATTATTCTCTTTGTAGTTAGTAAATATTTGGAGCGAGATGCATAGAGACTAGGCAAACTCTATTTTTCTTGAAATTTTGCCCACTTATTTTAGCATCCATTGCTGGATCTTTCCTGAAACAATCATCACTATAGTGTTTGCCTAGAAGCAATTTTCTGTTCTCTTTTTCTCTTCACATTTCTTAATTGGAATTCTCTAAGGAAGTAGATGTCATCATTTAAGTGAAAAAGTAATGTTAAAACGTTGACTTTGATCTGAAAATGTGTATTATTGGTTCCTACCTGTACCTTAAAGGATCATTTATTAAGCAGTCACCAAATGTCTTACTCAGTGTAGACTGTTGAAGGTAGAAAATGTATTATTTCATAATTGTTGGCCTCATGGACTTTGTGAATAAATTGTGGAAATTAGTCTTGAATGGAGATCTGCAGTAAAAATGCCCAAAAGTGTCTCACTGCTGGTAACGCCGTGGGACACCCACGAAGAGATATGGGTGTGGGGAATGGAAATTCTTGGAGAAGGAAGAATGAAATCTCTGGCACAATTTCTTTTCATTTGTGTCTCCCCAGGCTACATCTCAAAAATAATGTGTCGAGAAGCCTCCCTGGTGGCGCAAGGGGTTAAGTCTCAGCCTATGAAGCTATCCACAGTCACTGAAGCACGAGTTCGATCCCCAGCCAGGGAGATTCCCACATGGCGCAGCAGACCTCTCCTGTCTTGCCCACTGCTCCCCTCAGCAGTATACTTCAGTCAATCTGCTTGTTCTGCTCCCCACTCTGTCTCTGCTGAATCCTCTCATCCCCCAAACCTCTGGCCTACACCCAACTCTTATATGCATAAATACATAAATCTTTAAAAAAAATAATGTGTTGAGTAAATGAAAGAGTAAGTATGAGATCTGATTATGGGTGGTAGGTTTAGGATGGAGGTGCAGAAGCATTCCATGGGGTCAGGGCTGCTTCATGGATAGGTGACCTATTCAGTCACAGGACTCCAGGCTCAGCAGAGCCCCATTCTTGGAGAATGTGATCTTTGTAGCATCTTGAAATTTGTGATGATTTTTGAACAAAGAGCTCAAATTTTCATTTTCATTAGGCCCCACCTATTATGTAGCTGGTCTGCATGTGTCTAAAGAGAACCAGTGTTTGCACGGTCTGAAAAGGCCAGTCTGAGCATTTGTGTGAATGTCTAATGGGGAGCAATGGGAGCCAAGTTGGAAAGAGTAGGGTGGCTCTAGAAGAATGAAAGCCAGCTTGGGGACCATTTGGTCTCATGAAAGAGAAATGCTTTAATGGCATGTGTGGTTTTTGTTTTTTTATTTTATAAAGATTTATTTATGCATACAAGCTGGGGCACAGGCCAGAGGCACAGGTCAGCAAGAGGGCCCACCAGAGAGAGTGGGGAGCAGAACAGGCATATCGACGGAAACACACTGCTGAGGGGAGCAGTGGGCGCAGGAGAGGTCTGCTGCACCACGTGGGAATCTCCCCGGCAGGGTATCGAACTCACGTTGCTGCTGCTGACAGCTCCACAGCCCAGCACTTAACTGCTGTGCCACAAGGGAGGCCCCGGCATGTGTGGTTTTTAGTAAATGTAATTTTAATTTCTGCTGGGAAAAGACCTAAGTCAATTTGGTCACTAGCAACTCTTAGGATCTTCTTGGTAGATTGGAGTAGTCACTAGAGAGTCTTAGAGAGGTCAGCAGGGACATCTCCCCATGAGGATGAAGATGAAGATAGGACATTGAAAGTCAAGTGAGGAATTTGGACTTGACTCAACTGACATTGGGAACCATGCTAAAATGGAATACAGGGGAAGTTAACTGGGTGGAAACTCCTGATATGGGATTAATGTCTTAATTTTGCCTTTATAGGCTGCAATTTGATCTCTTTGGAGCTGAAAATCCTCTTCTATAAAAAGTATAGACTAGATAAGATGCTCTGTAGGGACTCTTCTACTTCCACAACATTACTAGTTATGCTCTGCTTTGGGGACACAAGCTGCATGGACTCCAGGTAGAGGAAATACAAGTATGAATTCTAGTTGACATAATAAGTACATTAAAAATTTACAAACATATCTGTTAAAATACCACTCATAGTATGGGGTGATTACTGGTTTGTTAAATCCTACCTACAACTTTGTGCTACAAGGTCTGTTGCCATGTGGTAAATGCCCTCCTATTTATTTATTCATACATGAATTTATTAGCTCTGACTGGTTAAGATAGGACTTAAGGTAGAATTTCTCGCACCCTGCATTTTTCTAATCATTTCATAATTTCTATGTAGAGCACTAGGTGGCATTGTTGTGTTTTTAAACCTGTTTTCTTTTTAGAAGAGATGATGAGTGCAATGCTACTTAAGAATAAAAATTACATGATCAATTTTAGCTTATTTTAGAATCATATTTCCTTATTGTTTAAAATATGACAAAACTCCTAATTCTTAAATTCAGAATCATTGATTATTTTGTTGTTTTTCAATACAACAATCTTAATATCTAAGGAAAATAAAGTAAAATTAAAACCTATCCTGTGGCATAAAAGTAATTTGAATTTTCCATTACATAGAAATTTATAATTTACTCTGAAAATATTCAGGGATTGAGAGAGTTCTTATTCATCACAGAAGAATGTGTCACACTCAGTATTAACTTTTGTTTAAGTTTTGTATCCGTAGAATAAAAGGAAAGGCTATCTTCAAAAGCAAAGATTATTTTAGGCCAGTATATCATTTAGTTTGTGAAGAATAAAAACACTGATCTCTCTGAGAGATAATTGTTTTCAAATAAGGAAAATCACCTATGACATTGTTTACAGTATGAAGGTGAATGTCAGAAAGAGAAATACCTTAGACCAATATTTTTTGCCCATATCATGTAAAGAGTATGAGCTCATCTCTTCCAGATATTGATTTTAGAAGTATAAATTTAGAGGAAAAGTTGCTTATGTCTTCAGTGATCTCAGACTGATTTTCGGTGAGTCCTGTTATAATGACATTGAAAGAGTTGGGGGCAGGAGGGAGAATGAATAAGGTAGTAGTCCTTATTCGTTCTCATTTATGTCACAAATCTTCATTTACTGATAACACACATCTAGCCAGATTTGATGAGTGCTTTGGGAGGGAGCTAGCCCATGCTAGCCCTGTGGGGGCACCCATCTTTCAGGTTCTTGACTTAATCATCTGTGAAATGTGGGTTCCCCTCTCTTAGGACTGTTGTAAGGCCTCAATAGGTGATTTTTTTTTTGAAAAAAGAACAGCACTTGGAATGTAGTGGCTATTATCATTGTTCTCCATTTCTTCCAAAGGGGAGCCAAAAGTAACCTGAAGTCACTTAATCAGAATTATCGGTCAAAGTAAGTAAAGCTCAAATGTCAAAAGCCAACTCACACCTGTAAAGAGAAAGCCTCTTCAATAAATGGTGCTGGGAAAATTGAACCTCCAGGGCCTCCCTGGTCCCACAATGGGTTAAGTCTCAGCACTATGAAGCTATCTGCAGCCACTGCAGCACAAGTTTGATTCCTGGCCAGGGAGATTCCCACATGGCGCAGCAGACCTCTCCTGCCTCACCTGCTGCTCCCCTCAGCAGTGTATTTCAGTCAATCTGCCTGTTCCACTCCCTGCTCTGTCTCTGGTGAATCCTCTCACCACCCCACACCTCTGGCCTGCACCCCAGTTCTTGTATGCATAAATAAATAAATCTTTAAAAAAAATTGGACCGCAAAATGCAAAAGAATGAAACTAGACCATTGTATCATACCATACACAAAAATAAACTCAAATGGATAAAAGACTGGGATGTTATAAGATCTGCAACCATAAAATACATAGAAGAAAATATAAGCAAAACATTCCATGACATAAACTTCAGAACCATTGTGGCACAGAAAACAAGGGAGAAGAAAAACAGCTGGGACTACATCAAGCTGAAAAAGCTTCTGTACAGCAAAAGAGACATTAACCAAAATTAGGAGACACCCCATTGAATGGGAGAAAATATTTGCCCACATACACCAGATAAGGGTCTGAAATGGAAGATCTACAAAGAACTCACCCAATTCAAAACAACCAAATAAAAAAAATGGGCAGAAGAGTGAAATAGACACAACGCCAAGGCTAATGACTTTCTCCAGGTCACACAATGGTAGCAGAGCTGGGTGTCACACCTGCGCAGGCTTACAGATCTTATCCTCTCCCCTTGAGGTATTTGTAGACATCCTTGATAACTGAAAGAGGGGTACTATTGATCTCTAGAGGACACAGGTCAGGACAACAATGAACTATTTGGGGGTGGAGACACCCTGGCTAGGGGGCACATTCTTCTTTCCCCCTGTGGGGTTCCTATCCTAGTTGTGCAGCTGCTGATTATGAGGTGATAGTAGCAGACCTGGCCTCAGGGAGCCACTTTTTTCTGTGCTGAGAAGATACACACTTTCTACTCTTTGTTCCTTTTTTAAATTATTATGTCCACAAGAAATTAAAGCCATAGTTTGTTACTTTTTTAAAAAAGTATTTCAGTAATTTTTAAAGAAAATTACATAGACTAAACATTGTGTACTACTAATGCAATATGATTACTCTAACACAATATGAGCCGTCATTCTAAATGAGCCTGTTAGAAATAATTAGTGCTTTACCAGCATATAAAACAAGAGAGAAGTATTTTTTTAAAACCAATGTTCAATTAAGCCTGTGCTGGTAGCAGGCACTGGGGAGCTACAGGTGAAAAAAAGTCGCTCCCACTGACTTCACGGAACCTTCAGTCGTAGGGCAGAAACAAGTAGGAAAAAATAATAACCTGAATAAGTGGAAAATTGCAGCAGGCTAAATGGAGTGAATGAGAGGGGCATGGTGTCTAGAGGAGCAGAAGGTCGAAGGTGTTGGGCAGAGACAGGTGAGTGCTTAGGGCAAGAGGTCAGGAGGCCAGCACTGCCAGGGAAGTGAGGGTGGGAGGACTTGCTGGACGGTAGAGTTGGGGTGAGGTTTTTCTAAAGAGCATTCAGAGCTTTAAATTAATCAGAAGTGTGAGATAATCAGTTTTTATTTTTAAAAGAAATCACTCTAGTTGCAGAACGGAGAATGGAGACAATTTTATTGTTCAGCTGGGACTAGCTTCCTATGACTTTTTTTGGTAAGATTTATTAATTTCTGCATATAAGAGCTGGGGTATAAGAGGATTCACCAGAGACAGAGTGGGGAGCAGAACAGGCAGACTGACTGAAATATACTGCTGAGGGGAGCAGTAGGTGAGACAGGAGAGGTCCACTGTGCCATGGAATCTCCCTGGCTGGGTAGCAAATTTGTGCTGCCAATAGCTTCATAGGCTGAGACTTATCCCCTTGTGCCACCAGGGAGGCCCAGCTTCCTATGACTCTTAATGGACACAGCAGTGTAGACACCCTTCCCCCAGGATGCCTCTCTCCTAGGTAGGGTAGAAACCAGGGTCTCCTTGGATTTCATCACCAAGCCCTCTTAAAGAGCTCATACAAATGTCTACTGTGAAATGTGAATTTCCAAAATCACCATTCCAGTTTACATCTTCTCCAACTAGCCATAATATCACCAGGAGTCCAGTAATTCTTACTTAAGATTTTCCAGATTTCCTGTGGGTTGCTGGGGGTTTGTGGCAGAATATGAGAGGCAAGCAGTGGGAAAGACAATTTGAATGGCTTGAATGGGACAGTGGAGTGGAGCGGATGGATGACTGCTGGTCTCATCACTCCTTGGGTGTTTATTTAACAGGTCATGCCGCAAGTGCACATTTCCCCATCACTAAAATTCAGTGTTATTCGGTCTATCTTCCCTTGCACAGTAATAATCTTCCTCTCTGGTCATCCAGGACCCCCACAAATTATTTTCTGAGGGGAACACTGACTGTCCTGGGTGACCAGTACAGAGCTATTCTCAGGGTCAGGGTCGCCATATGCTTCTGTACAGGAAGCACCACGAAGTCTAGGTGAACATGGATGCCCCTGGAGCTCTTAGTGTGCAAATCATGCAGCACACAGGGACCTTCTGATGACCTAGGGAATCAGGAAGCATGTCCACTGTCCTGTTGGGTGATCCTCAGGGGATGTGCAGACAGCCCTTGGCAGTAAATTTCTCTCCTGCAGCGATGGAAAGAAGTCAGGGGTCTCCATTTGAGTGATGAGTTTGTGCAAATAGAGGGCTGATCGACATGTCTTTTACAAAACCTTATTGTTGGGCCTCCCTGGTGGCACAGCATTAAGCTATCGCCAGCCACTGCAGCATAAGTTCGATACCCAGCCAGGGAGCTGACCCACATGGCACAGCAGATCTCTCCTGTCTCGCCCGCTGCTCCCCTCAGCAGTGTATTTCAGTAGATCTGCCTGTTCTGCTCCCCACTCTGTCTCTGGTGAATCCTCTCACCTCCCCCCGCCCCTTTGGCCTACACCCCAGTTCTTGTATGCATAAATAATGAAAAATGATTTTTTTTTAAAACGCTATTATAGTGTGCTTGTGAGGGTTACTCAAAACTGATTGTGTCTGATCAATAAGCTGCCTAATAATCAAAGTAATTTCTATTGAGATCATGTTCTAATCTTTAAACACTTCCCTTTTCAGGGATGCTTGGGTGTCAGAAAGAAAAATTGTGGTACAGATTTCATCCTCAATATGGAAGATTAAGGGTGTTCTGATAAACATTTCTTGTAAATTCAAATGCAGAAAAACTAAATTTTTTGCTCAGAAAATTTCACCGATTGCTCACCAGTGACAGGAAACTGAAACTCACACATCTTGCTGTGAGCTTGGTGACTTGCTGTTGAGTGGCAGAGAGCAAGGGCAGGAGTTGGGGCCAGAGCGGTGGTGGCACCAATTAGCAGAATAAGCCCTGGTTAGGCACACACTGGGCGCCAAGACTATGCTCAAGGAATTGAATTCAAGGAGCAGAGTGCATAGACTCACTTGCACAGGACACGGGCTGGTGGGGTCGGTTACTGAAATCAGGCAGCACGAGGGTTGGGGGGAAGGGGTGTCCCATTTCCTCTCCTTGCTGGGAGCTGAGGGGCCAGCTACTCATTTTATACTGCAAAAGCCTTATGCCAAGGTTTGTGTGCCCAATGCCACGAAAGAGCAAGAAAGCAGGCCCTGGATTATGGGGCCTGTGGCGTAGAGAACAGCATTGGCTTTGCAATGCAGAGTAAATTGCTCCAACTGGAGCAGTGTCTCCTCCCCTCCAGTGATTCCAGCACACCGTTTCTCCCTCATCTGCCACCAAGTTAAACAAAGATAAACAAAAGTCAAGACACAGAAGTCCTATAACAAGGGAAACAAAAGCAAAAGAAACAAGGGACCACATCACACTGAAGTTTTTCACATCAAAAGATACCATGACAAACACAAAAAGGCAACCGATACATGGACTGGAGAAGATATTTGTGCATCAGGGGGTTAATTTCCAAAATTTATAAAGAACTCATGCAAATGAATAACAACAACAAAAACAACTTAATCAGAAAATGGGCAAAAGTCTTAAATAGACACTTCTCCAAAGAAAACAACCAGATGATCAATAGGCACATAAAAAATGTTCAGCATCTCTTATTACAAAAGAAATGCAAATTAAAACCACAGGCAGTATGACCACACCCCTACAAGAATGCTCCATATCAACAAGAATGAAGACAGCAAATGTTTGTGAAGATGCAGAGAAAAGGAACACTCATCCACTGTTGATGGGAATGGAAGTTGATGTAGCCTCTATGCTGTAGGCACCTAGGGATCTAGAATCATCTGCAGGTGTGACTCAGTTTCCATGGCAACCATGCCCTGAACACCTCCACTCAGGACAGAACATCTGTATGACTTTTTTCTTAAAGTTATTTTGACTTATCCCTTTTAATTTAGATGCTATTACAAAATTCATTCAGTAATTACTCTTATTGGTATGGCATAACTTTATGGTAGCATTTATATATATATAGATTTGATCATAAAATTCTCATTAATACATTATATCACTATCATTGGATTTTACAATTAGACTCATATGGTAATTTAATGATAGTTAATTAAGTTAGATGACCACTGTTGCTTAACCCATCATCTAACTTTGACATGGATATATTTAAAATGATAAACACCACCTGGATGTTATGTCTAGTATAATAAAATGGTGAAAACGACTGGAAATTTCCTGAATTTTTTAAAATTATTTTTAAAACCAATGCAAAATAACTTAGTAAAAGAAATTTTATGCAAACTACATAAACTCTTTATTAGTTTAGTCCTAAGCTCATTGGTGTTTGACAAACTCAGATTTGTTTTATCCTAGATTCATCACGTATCTGACAAGGGGCTAATTAAGAATATATATAAAGAACTGATTAAATTCCAAAACAAACAAACAAACAAAACCAAACAATTCAGTGAAAAATGGGTCAAAGACTTAAGTAGAAGCTTCTTCAAAGAAGCACCCAGGTGACTTACGGACATATGAAAAAAATGTCCAACATCACCTATTAGGAGGAAAACGTAAATCAAAATCACAATGAAATATTGCCTGAGCCCTGTGCGAAGGTCCGTAACGAAAAGGCTGGAAGAAATGAATGCTGACGAGGATCTCTCCTCCACTGTTGGTGAAGTGTGATTTGGTGGAGACTCATGGAAAATAATATGGAGATGCCTCAAAAAAATAAAGATAAGAATACCAGATAGTCCAGCAATATTACTCCTAGGTACTCAGAGAATACGAGAACACTAATTTGAAAATATTTATATACTCCTTGTTCATAGCATTATTCACAATAGCTAACACATGAAGCCAACTTAAATGTCTTTTAACAGACAGCTGGCTAAAAAACAGTTGTGGAAGACACACTCAGTGGAACACTACTTATCAATTAAAAATGATGAATATTGTCTTTTTGGACAAAATGAACAGATTTTCAAGTGTTTCTGTTAAGTGAAGTAAATTTGAATGTTAAAGACAGGGGATGGTTTCAATCATTTGGGGAATAAAAATAACCAAAGGAAAACTGACAAAACAATAAGCATAATTCTTAGACGCCATGAAAAATATACTGGTTACCAGGGTGGGCTTAGGGGAGAGACAAGGGGCTAAGGGAGGGAGAAGGTGATAGAGTAGTGGCAGTGGAGAGTTGGTGGAGGGTGAGTGATGCATGTACACACATGGAGGTGTGACTCTGTATGCTTAAAATGACACGTCTGTGCAAACTAGTGGCAAATCAAAAATTTGAAAACAAACGTGTGCTTTAAAAAAAAAAGAAAAAATTGCTCTGTCTTCCTGATGAGCGTGTTTTTCTACTGTTAGAAATCTTCTTAGTGTAATCTTGACCTGGGGGAGAGTAATATAATCTTTGGTTTTAATGTAATGAAATCTTTACACCAAAGGGCAAATGAGATATTAACTAGTTGCACATTCTTAATAATACACACTAAATGAGTTGCACCCACAACTAGAGATACAATAAGAGTTAATAGAAATAGATTATGCTGTTATTAGAGTTTAATGGAAACATGTAAGGATTTTATTTAAAATATTGTATGAAAAGTGATGCTGTAATGAATTTATGCAGAGGGAGAGGTTGCATCATGGTCAAGGGCAGATTAACTGGTAATGAGCATTTGATCTTGGCATTCTGTTAGCTATCACATATTATCTGTATAAGCTTAAACCGGGCATTGAAGTCCTCAGGCATTTTTACATTTTTAAAAAGATTTATTTTTATTTATTTATGTATTCAAGAACTGGGGTGTAGGCCAGAGGTGTGGGGGTGAGACGATCACCTGAGACAGAGTGGGGAGCAGAACAGGAAAACAGAACTGAAATACACTACTGAGGGGAGCAGCGGGAGAGACAGGAGAGGGTTAGCTCCCCCAGGATCAAACTCTTGCCACAGTGGCTGGTGATAGCTTGATAGAACTGAGACTTTAACCCCCTCCCCCCCACTTCTGCCCTGCCAGCATTTTAAAAGGTAACTTCTCTGGGTGATTTTCACGGGCCCAATTCCTTATGACCACTGTTAGCAGAGGGGCTCTCAGCAGATCTGAAGCTGCACCTAGCAGAGATGAGGGCTGGATCTAGAGACTTTGCCTCCTGCAGGTCATGTTCCTTGTGCATTTCCACAGGATCTCAGAGCCTGGAGGTCAGAGGGCAGAGGCTGAATTGGGAAGGACCCTGTGATAACCAAGGAACTTCAGTCACTTGCTGAGCGCATTGTTCTAGGTATTGAGAACACTGTCACCAGAACTCAGAGCTCTCTGAGGAATCGTCAAGTAGACTGATGTGCCCCAGGGGTGGCCCTGCTGTCACTACTTACAATAATGTACAGACTAAATCTCTTCTGGTAGAATGTGTTCTTCTGTTGTGTGAGTGCCTGGGAAATGTAATTCAATATAACCGACATTTGCATTGTCAAAGAGCAGTTTTCTCTGGGGAATAGAGAATACTGATGGTTTAGGATTGGGGAACAGTCTTTAGGCATGAATTAAACTTTGTGCAGGAAACTGTAAGATTTGCTTTCTCACCCCTAACTCTTCTGGTATCTATTTGTGTAAGCTTAAGTGGGACATTTAATTTTTAAGTCAAAATTTTATCAATGGTAAAAGGATTACATTAACTAGCTTATTCAGAGATCCCCTTTCAAATCAAAAATTATCATTCAAGGGTAAAACAACAGAAAAGCTGTTACCTTAACCATATGTAAAAAATACAAATGCATTAACTATGAAAGTGTTTGAAAAACCAGATGATAAGCATAGGAATCTAGTAACTCCCAACATTCAAATCATAAGTAGGGCATAAATTAGATACTCCAAAAAACCCTCCTTTAGTAATTATTGAATTACATAAACCACGACCCTGGTCATTTATTCATTCATAAAATATTTTCCAATCACTCTGGGAAGTGATTGCAAGATACTAGGGGGCATAAAGTAAATAAGACACAGTCCTCATCCTCAAGGAAGCCATGAAAACTGGGTCTTTGTGAAAGGATGGAAAAATCAAGGGTGATGAAATAATTGTCATGCAGTGTCTGAGAGCTAAGTATTAATGGTCACACTACATACTGTTTGGGGGAAAGGATATGGCAAAATGGAGGAGAAGGATGAGTTTCGGAATAAGGCAGATATGAATTCAGATTCTGACTCCTAAATCTGTTACCTTACTTTAGTAATTTACCTTTAGTTTCAGTTCCCTTGTTAATAAAGCAAAAAATAGTGCTTTTCTTGCTTGGCTGCTGAGACAGTGAAATAGAATAATGTGAAAATACCTAAATATATTTTTCGGTCCCCTCTATTAGAGTTGTTATTGTTTCAATTTCTATTGGCACCATTTCCCTGGAGTATCTGGGAATGTTACTTTTGTTTGACTCAAATCCCCCCATTACCAAGGGATAAAAGACTTCCCCTTCTCTCTGTACAATGGAGCTACCTTGTTTCCGGGAACTAAATTTACTTTGTTAACAGTTGCCCTTTGCATGGCACTGGGACTTCAGCACTTTGTGAGGGAGAAAATATGCGTAAAGTGAGGGAGCTTCTCAATGAAAGGCAGCGTGTCTGAGTGTGGCCTTTGTCCCAAGTGTCACTAGTTCCATTTTACCTGCGCTTGACCCTGCTGAGGGCTAGTCTGGCCATTTAGCTGTCTCTGTGACAGGACTCCACTCTGCCCAGTACCCTCTGCCTCTTTCTGCTGGCTGATTGCTGTCTAGTGAGTGCTAACACATGGCAGTGCCGGGCAGTGCAGGTTCTGCTTTACAGGAATCGTTGCCTGTGACAGTGCAACTGCAGTCTTGATATCTTGCCATTTCTACTGCCTGGAAAGATAATGCTGGGCTGACCTAATTTTGCTTTGACCTAATTTCTCCTTATCTAGGGAGAAATAAAGTGTGATCTTAACTGAATCATGCAGATGATGGGAACTCGGGTTTGAGAGTTGCTTCATTGTTTTCATATTTTGAGAGTTAGCATTAGTGATCCCTGATTAACATGGGGCCGAATGTTAGGAAATCCTATATCTCTACTTAATCTAATGTATTCATTGCTATATGTCAGGGTTCTTCCATGTCTTCTTGTTTTCTTGAGTCTTTTGACACAAACTCCTCTAGTCCTTTATTTCCTCCCTAGATAGTAAGTGCCTATTTGATATCTCTTGGATGTTTTTGCTAATATTTCAAATATAACTTGTTCAGCATACCCTCTCTTACACACACACACACACACACACACACACACACACACACACACACACACACACTACCAGCCCTCTGGTATCCCTCTTCCCCCCAACACACTTCTAAATGTTCAAAAAGAAACCCAGAGTAACATGAATCCTCTTCCTCTCCTTCCCATCTCCTTCCCAGGTCCTCTCAATATAGCCCCAGAATCTAGTCCTCTTCTTTGCTCTCCAAATGCTCTACAGTTACTCTATTTCTGAGTCACCACCGTCTCTCACTTTGATGCTGGTTTGACCTAATTCAATGAAAACGTTGTTCTTCTCTTGCAGAGACCATGACATCCACCTCTAAACCCCACAAAGAATAAACCCTAAAGGCCTCCCTGGTGACACAAGGGGTTAAGTCTCAGCACTATGAAGCTATCGGCAGCGACTGAGGCACGAGTTCGATCCCTGGCCAGGGAGCTAACCCACATGGCGCAGCAGACCTCTCCTGCCTCGCCCACTGCTCCCCTCAGCAGTGTACTTCAGGGCCTCCCCAGTGGCACAGTGGTTAAGCGCTGCCCTGTGGAGCTGTTGGCAGCGGGAGGCATGAGTTTGACACCCTACTGGGGAAGATTCCCACATGGCGCAGCAGACCTCTACTGCCTCGCCTGCTGCTCCCCTCAGCAGTGTATTTCCGTACATCTGCCTGTTCTGCTCCCTACTCTGTCTCTGGTGAAACCTCTTGCCGCCCCACGCCTCTGGCCTGTACCCCAGCTTGTATGCATAAATAAATATTTTTAAAAAACCCAAAAAACAAAAGCAGTGTACTTCAGTAGATCTTCCTGTTCTGCTCCACACTCTGTCTCTGGTGAATCCTCTCACCACCACCTCCCACCTCTGGCCTGCACCCCAGCTCTTGTATGCATAAATAGATAAATCTTAAAAAAAAGAATAAACTCTAAACGTGTAAATTGCATCACTCCCCTCACATGTTTCAGCGGTAGCACACACAGCGTGGGCAAGAAGTTGGTGGTAACAGGCTGCAGCCCAGAGCCCACTGCCCTCGCTGGCTGGGTGCTGTTTCTGCCTACCTGACAGGTGGCGCTTACACCTGCAGTAGGGATTTATTTTTCTGTCAAGAAACATGGTTTTTCAGATCTTTCCTGTACTGGATTCTTTTATCATTCAGTGCTCACCTCAAATGTCATGTCTCCAGTGAACTCTTCCCTGCGCTCCTACTACAAACTGCCAGACCCTGTCCTGTGTCCAGAATCCTAACCATGCTTCTCACTGCTTGCTTTTCTACACAGCAGCTATTCTTATCGGAAACGGTTCTGCTTGGCCACTTATTTTCTTGTTTATTATCTATTTTCTATACTGGAATGTGCCCCTCTTATACAGATCCCAGAACAGATGTGACACAGAGAAATATCCAAAATATATATTTTTTGCAGGTTGTTGAAAATGCAGAAATTTCCTCAGTCTGTTTTCAGAAATACAGGTTGCAATTTGCATATACAAAGACTTTTCTTTTTTGGGAAAAAAAGAGGGGGGTAATATGTGTGCCTAAGACATCAGGGGAAGTTTCCTTTTTTCTTATAGGTGACTGAATGTCTCCACCCATCAGGCCCTCCTCAGAACCAAATCTGTTAGGATTGTGTGACACCTGTGCCCTCAAGTGCAGGACCCACCTGCTGTGCCCTCCTTCCCACCTTAACTCTGAACACCTGCCTCTTCCCTAGTCAACTTTATCTAAGACTCTTTTATAGTCTTTGTAACTGTATGTCTTTTTGTGTAAAGATTTATTTATTTATGCATACAAGCTGGGGTGCAGGCCAGAGGTGTGGGGCAGTGAGAGGGTTCACCAGAGACAGAGTGAGGAGCAGAACAGGCGGATGAACCGAAATACACTGCTGAGGGGAGCAGTGGGAGAGACAGGAGAGGTCTGCTGCGCTATGTGGAAATCTCCCGGCTGGGCATTGAACTTGAGCCTGAAGCTGTCTACAGCTCTACAGCACTCTGCTTAACCTATTGCGCCACCAGGGAGGCCCCGCAGTTGTATGTCTTAAAGAATGTTGTCTTAAATTTGTTAGGACTTGATTCTCTCATATGGACTGCATATTTTGTTTTCTCCTTTTAATTTTGATGAGCTTAGAGATAAATGTAGTGGATAAACATTAACTACTTAACAGATGCTTACTACAAGGAAAGAAGGAAAAAAGGAAGGAAGAAAAGAGGAAGGGAGGGAGGGAGGGAGGGAGGGGGAGGGAAAAGGAAGGAGGGAGGAAGGAGGAAAGGAGGAATATTACATTATTAGTTGATTACATTATTACATTAATAAAATGTTAGCTTATTATCAATACATTATTGATAATATATACTTATTAATAACTGTACCTTTATAGTATATGGCTGTACCTTTATCATATACACAATTTATGGAGGACCTAGTCTCAAAGTCAGGAGGAATATACCTTTATTCTGTGTGTAAATAATTTAGTGACAATAATAGTGAAATACTAGCAGTTCCTAACTTATATTTGGTCTGGTATATTTCAATCATGGTTTGCAAATCTTTTGTTTAAAAATCAGAATTTATTTATTTTTCAGAATTTATTTTACTCAAAGAAGCTATTTAAGCTGTTAAGTTGTGGTGACCAAAGACTCATTAAACCACAATCTAGAATAGACTATAGAATTGAGAGACTTGAGGGCCTTCCAGGTGGCACAGTGGTTAATCACTGCGCTGTTGGAGCTGTCTGCAGCGGTGACTCGAGTTCGATGCCAGGCCAGGGAGCTTCCCACATGGTGCGGCAGACCTCTCCTGCCTCGCCCGCTGCTCCCCTCAGCAGTGTATTTCTGTCCATCTGCCTGTTCTGCTCCCCACTCTGTCTCTGGTGAACCTTCTCACCACCCCACGCCTCTGACCTGTACCCCAGCTTGTATGCATAAATAAATAAATCTTTAAAAAAAAATGTTAAAAAAAAAAAGAATTGAGAGACTTGAGAGCACTGAGACTCTAATTGCCTTTCACAGTCACAGCAGTGTTTTAAATTCCTGAAGTTATCAGGAATTCACCCCTCTCTGGGTAAATTCTGTCAGGAATTTACACTGTCTTATTTTTCCTGGTGAAATCATGGAAGAAACTTATGATGGGGATTCTCTTTATTTGGAAGGAAACAATTTTCAGCGTGGGCGAGGGCCAATGTGCTCGGTGCTGGACTAAGACAGAAGCACATCTCTGGGTTCAGGTGGTCATTTCTCTTAGGTGTGTAGCCAAGAGGAAGAAAGCCATTGTGGGAACACTGAAGCAAGCTTCAAAGGGACTGAGAAGCAATAAACTGGTTTAAAATATGGAGTATGAGGAGTCCATGATGTTGGGGGAATTTTGGGACGCAATATTCATTTACTTACAAGGTAATAGAAATTACCAATAGAAAAACTGCAGTAACTCCTACAGGTTGGGGGCTTGAACCCTGATTCTGCAAGTGAATTTAAGAGAACATTGGAGTCACATTACCATTTGTATTTTAGAATGCACAACTTGTAGAATCATTAAATCTTTTTAAATCAGCCTACGACTATTGGGGGTTGTAATTGTCAGTTTTTATGCACTTCGTCAAGTCTTATCAAACCAGAGCTTACTTAATTGTGTTTGAGCCACTTCCTTCCAGAGCCCAAATAATTACCAATACCTAGGTGCTTGAAGATGCCACTTCTTTCATATTTGGTCTGATAGCACCAAACATATGGTTAATTTGATCCTCCAGCAAAGTAATATATGAATTAATTTCTGACTGATTAGCAATCTTTAATGTGCCTATATTGGCTTAATAATGAAGAGAAGCCATATGTGTATGTGCTTCTGTATCAGTGCAGATCCAGAAAATGGGGGAAAGAAAATGCTTTGTATAAGACTGGAATGTTGAATTTCTATCAACTTCATTCTACTTCAAACAAGAGGCTGTGGTTTGAAAAACTCTGTTAATCAGCTTAGGTAATGAGTGTTGTGACTACTTATCTTTTACATCTTATTCTTCCAAAAGAGAAGCAAGCAGCAAGGCTGCACAGGCTTGCAATTGTCTGTAAGAGCCCAAGAATATAATGAAGTGAAAATTAATGATTGAATCAAATAACGTAAGTTTCTATTTCAACTGAGGTTTAGGGAAGGTGAGAGGTAGGTTTCTCTTAGCTTTTCTAAAAATTTTATTGTTACTTGATAAAAAATATTGTGATAGAATTTGCATGGTTCTGATACTATTTATTGTCATGTTTTGCTGTGTGTTTTTTCCTTTTCTAATTGCATGGGTATGTGGGGAGTTGACTAAAATTTAGTAGCCTCTAAGATGTTGAAATAAAAAGAAGTCCCTAGTATGTTTTCTTAATTTAATTTGCAATTGAGATATATTGACATATAGCATTGCAAAGGTTTGAAGTGTACAGAGTGTTGATTTATATTTTGCAGCTTAATTATCAGCTTTAGTTAACACCTCTATAACATCACATGGTATTTCCTTTTTATGGTGAGAACAGTTAAGACCTAGTCTCAGCAAATTTTAAAAACTACTGTTGCCGAAATCATTTTGCTGTGGGTTAGAGCACTAGGACTTAATTATCTACTAGTTGCAAGTTTGTTTAAGGGTACAGATGCTGTATCTTGTTCTTAAGAGTTTTATTTATCATATACACTTCTAGATTTTTAAAATACTTTTCCCCAATCTTATTTTGACATGTTATTCATGCAATAGATACTTGAATGAAAACCATTACTTAGTTGCCCCTAAACACACAATTGGCTTCCTGTTAACACAGGAATTTTCTTAATTTCTTTCATATTTGATCTCCCTTCTTATTTAAAGTGGCTCTAATTGTGCTAAAGCTTTAGTGGAAAAACATTCTTCTAGTACAAGATGAATAGGTGTTGTGTTCCAGTTTTCTATTTGGCTGGGGATGGAGTGAACAGCTACTGAATTATGCACATCACATTAAACCAGTGGTGAAAGATTTGTTTTTTATCTGTTAAATTATCACCACATTTCTTAAAACATATAAATTAATACATTTTTGTTAAAAGTATAAAATTGTGGCCCTGGTTAGAACTCCAGACGTTAACTATATGCTTTCGTGACTGGGTGGGGAGTAAAAATAGTCAGGTTAAGAAATAGTCTCTATCTACCTGCCCCCCACCCCCTGAGTATCCACCCTCCATCATGTACTTTTTACCTATCACTGCACCTACCTACCCCTCTAAGATAAACATTATCCTGAATTTCATAGTAATTTTTTCCTTGCCTTTATTTGTCACCGGAGCAGCTATGTATAAATCTTAAAATAGTCTCTCTAACCGACTCTGGCACATTGTATAAGTGGGCTCATCTTGGATGTGTTGTTTGTATTTTGTTCCTTTAAATGAAAGTTTCATCTGCAAGTTTCATCCACATATTGCGTGTTGCTATGGTGTGTTAAATTCTTTTCACTATATAGGCTTCCATTATATGCCATTACTGCAACTTACTGGTTCTTTTGTGAGTGGACTCTGGTTTTGATTCCAGTTTTGGGTCACTATGTGCCCTATTACTGTGAGCACTTATGTATAAATCTTCAAGCAACAACTTGAGCAAAAACTTCTTGAGGGCATATATCGAGGAGTCAAACTGATGGTTCATAAACATTTTTATCTATAGTTGACATTTGAGGAAAACTGTAAGGCAAATTTTCTTTTAACTTTCCTAGAACTGTAAAAATTGTGTCGATGTCAGCCTCACGTAGGCTTGTTCCTGCATGTACAGTCACCCGGAGGCTGTGCTCTCAGGGATGTGGCTGTGACTGCTAACGGAGAAACTGCTCCGCAGGTGTCTTTTCCTTCTCCTGTCCCCAGTGGGCTGGCCAAGGCATCTGCTTCTCTTGTTACTGGCTTAAGAATTTGAGACAAGTGAAATTAGAAGATGATTTATTAGGTCTTTGCTTGTATCGTGTCTGTTGGCATTTCAAGCAGATTTCCTTGGTCAGGTAACAGTCATTATTTTATATATATATATATATTTTTTTTTTTTTTAAAGATTTATTTATTTATGCATACAAGCTGGGGTACAGGCCAGAGGTGTGGGGTGGCGAGAGACTTCACCAGAGACAGAGTGGGGAGCAGAACAGGCAGATCAGAAATACACTGCTGAGGGGAGCAGTGGGCGAGGCAGGAGAGGTCTGCCGCACCATGTGGGATTCTCCCCGGCTGGGCATCGAACTCGCGTCCCTGCTGCCGACAGCTCCACAACGCAGCGCTTAACCGCTGCGTCACCAGGGAGGCCCTATTATTTATATTTTTAATACATATTTCTTTCACATATGTTACCTTTGCTTCCAGGGTTTCTTCCTGACAAAAAATAGCATGTTATTTCCCAACTATGAACACTTCTCTCACACCCGTAATATTACATTCAAACTTACAAAACCAACGCACAAGGGACATATACTTCATCTTGAAATTGAAAAGAATAAGCATGTTGTCAGAGTGGGGGCTGTTAAACCACCATTTTCTTAGAAAATCCAGGGACTATAAAAAATGTGGGGTTAAGGGATATGTCTGACCCATATAAAACAGGGTTTTTGGTATGTGGCCAATTTATTGGTGATTATTCTACTTTGTCGCTAAGGAAACACACGTTTGTCTACCACTGGTGAATTGATACAGTTTGATGGTCAACTGCCATCATCACAATGTCAACACCAACTAGGCCCTCAGAACAAAAACCTATGACCCATCTTCCTCCAAGATGCCCTCCTGAGTGGCTGTGTCAGCCAAAATGAGAATTACTGCTTGGAGAATAACCTGCATTCTGTTCCTCACAATGACAAAATCACCTAACAACACTCTCCTATTGTCAAGTGACACATGACTATAACTGCTGTGAAATTTGGATCCAATTTCATTATTTTCCCTATCTCTCCTCAATTTATCTTTGTAGAGAGGTCACTTTCCTTCTCCAGTGATCTGCAGTGCTACTCGCTGCTTCCAGCTATTTTTAGATATGGGTGAATTTATTTCTGGTGCCAATTGTGTGTGACTGATCTAATTTTCTATCTCTAAGCTGACGCCACACCATTTTAATAATCACTTTGATAAATCTTGATATTTGACAAGTACTCACTTGTTCCTCGAAGTCTCCTGGACTGAGGGAGGATATGGTATCTTTTGCTACTTTATTATAATTAACTTCACAAGTACCATGAAGAACTCCGTGTGTCATATATTTCAACACTGACATACCTGCCAGGATTATTCTATTCTGAAATGATCAAAGTTAAGGCTGAGAGTACTCTCCTGATCGGGTGCTCTTCTGAGTCAGCCTTCAGTATTGCCATGTTGCAAACCATTCTCTATCTGCAACCAGACTGATCTTTTGAAATGTAAATATAACCATATCTTTTATTTAAAACTTACAATGGTTTCTATGGCCCTTAGATTTATGTCCTGTAGGACCTCCATGATCTGGGGAATAGCACAGAACTTAAACACACTTCGGTTTCTCGGTCTTGACAGGTAGGTGATGATACCAACTGTCGTGCACTGGGTTGTGTTCCTTTCAGCACTGCAGAACCAACTCACTATCTGCCAGCAAAATCACCCAACTTCTCAGCAACCTTGCTCCAAGCTTCTTGATGCCAAAACCCTCTGCCTTCTTGCTGGTCTTCCCAGTAAGCCTTCCCAGAACTGATCCAGACAGAAACTACAACAGTGTTTTGTACATTGGCAATCTTCAGTAAATATTTGTTAAGTTGTAAGAAGTTAGAAAAAAATTACATAAAATAGTTTTAATATAGACAAGTCCATCATTTTTTGTTCTGCTGGGTTAAGTGGAACTTTGCTCTAGTAAATCCCTTTAACAAGCAATCAAAGTCAATCATATTACAGATTTGTTGTCTGTTTTTCTACTTTGTAATTTAATTAAACAAAAATTTTAAATGGCCACGCTTTTGAAAGGTTAAAGTATAAAATTAAGTTCCTGGGCAAATGGTAATGGTTTTCATTGCAAGTTGGATTACTGTGAATATATATATTGAGGACAGTTAATTCCCCAGAATATGTAACTGTATTCCACTAATGTGAATAAAGTCTATCCATTCATTATTTTGCTGGCATCTATCCTTATTAACATATACATGTGAAAATAGAAAGTAAAAATCAATTATATAACAATGAATTCAATAGTTCCACACAAGTACTTTAGACTCCAGCAAAGATAACATGCATGCAATGCAGTGTCCTGAAGGCACCGTGTTATTTTCTCCACAGAACAAAGAATCTTCAACATACATACTTTGTGTTCTCATTATTTATTTGTCTGTTTCTTTTTAAAAAAACTTTAATTTTAGATAATTGTAGATTTTTCACAGGGAGTTTGAAAGATCGTGTAGAGAATTCTCATATATCCTTCACTACGATTCCTTGAATGGTTACATCTCATACAACAGAATCAAATACTGGTAGTGCAATATCAAAATCAGGAAACTGACCTTGTTGCCAATTGTGTAAACCTCTATGTCACTTTATCACAACATGCTGTTTCTTGTAATTACTACAATCAAGACACAGACTCTATTATGTTACCCCTTTATAGTCCTACACTCCTCCTTTTACCCTGATAACTACTGATCTGTTCTCCACCCCTGTAATTTCCTCATTTCAAGAGGGAAGCAAGAGTATGTTATTTTTGATATTGACTTTTTTTCACTCAACATTATCCTTGAGATCCAAATTGTTGCATGTTTCAATAGTTTGTTTTGTTTTTTTCCTGATGAGCATGGATGAATGTGTTAGAGGGTGTTTAACCATTCGTTAATTGTAGTTAACGAATATAATTATATATATATAATAATATTTGTTAATTTTAACTAAAATATGTTTTGGTACCAGTTTTTGTCTATTATAAAGTTCTATGAGCATTTACATAAGGACTTCGGAGGTGTAGAGGTTTAAATTTCTCTTTGATAAACATCAAGAAGTATGGTTGCTCAGTTATATGGTAAGAATATGTTTCATTTTTAAGAAACTCCAAAATTTTTCTGCATCAACTAGATAGGTATGGGAAAGCCAATTCCTCTACATCATCACCAGAATTTGGTATTTTCACAGTCCTAGTGGTATTAGGATAATTTATCACGACCTTCATTTCCATTTCATTAAAGGCTAGATGTTGAATATCATTTCACATGTTCATTTGTTATCTGTACATACTACTGGTGAATGTCTTTTCATTTGCCTTACTTACTTTTTAATGTATTTGTTAGTTTTTCCTGCTCAATTTCTAGAGCTTTTTATACAGTCTAGATACAAGTCCATCGTCAGATACGTAGCTTGAAAATATTCCTTTTTGTCTTTTCATCTACTTAAGGGTCTTGCAGAGCAAAGATTTTGATTTTGATGAAGATCATTCAGAATTTTTATAACTGGATCATATCTGAGAATTCTTCAGTATGTTCTAGGCCTCAAAGACTTTTTCTTGTTTTGTGGAACTTACATAGCTTATTTATAGTTGTATTGTTTAATGTGTTATATTTGAATCTTTGATCCATTTTGAGTTAATTTTTATGTAAGGTATAAGATTTAGATTGAAGTTCATTTTGGTGCCAATGGACATAATATTCTTCTGGTACTATTTATGATGTAAAGACTATCTTTCCTTTATTGCTTGTGTTAGTACATTCATCAAAAATCAGTGACCATAATTGTATGGGCTATTTCTGGGGTCTCTGTTTTGTACCCTTGATCTAAGTGTCTATTCCTGTAATATCACACAAACTTGATTACTAATGGTGTGCAGTAAGTGCTGGAATCGAGACAGTGATTCCTCTTATGTTCTCCATTTTTCAAGATTGATTTAGTTATTCCAGTTTCTTTGCTTTTCCATATAAATTTTACAATAATTTTGTCTATATCTATAAATGTAATATTAGAAACATTTTGCTGAGATTCTGGTGTAAGTTGCATAAACCCTTTATATCATCATTGGGAGAATTAGCATTTTTATTACATAAAATTTTCCAACTCATGAATATGGCATGTCTCTCCATTTATTTTGATTTTCTTTAACTTCTTTCACTAGTATTTTATCATTTTTAACATGCAAGTTTTGTATAGATTTGAGTAAGTATTTTAAGCAATAAGAGGTGTTGCATTTTAAAATTCCAGATGTTCTTTGCTAATGATAGTAATACAATTGATTTTTGGATATTGATTTCTTTATCCTGAGAGTTTATTGATCTAGATTATGAGTTCTATGGGCTTTTCTGGAGTTTTGGGACTTTTCTACATATATCATTATGTCCTCTGTGAATAGGATAGTTATATTTCCTGCTTTTCTACCATAAATCTTTTCTTTTTTACTTAGCTTTCAGGATGATGTTGGTTAGGAGTGAAGAGAGTGGATAGCCTTACTTTATAATGCTCACTTCATAGAATGAGTTTGGAAGCATTACCTTCTCTTCTGTTTTCTAGAAGGTGTTGTGTAGAATTGGTGTTAATTCTTCTTTAAACATTTGATAGAATTTGTCAATGAAAGCATCTGGACCAGGAAATATCTTTTTCAGTAATTTAAATATGGATTCAGCTTTCTTAATAATTATTTGACTCTTCAAGTTACTTCATGTTGGGGAAGTTGTGGTAATTTATCCTTTTCAAATAATTGCCTCTTCCTTCTGGCCACCATTTCTTTTAATGAGAAATCTGCCATCATTGTGTTTTTTCCCTACAGGAAGAAAAATATCTTTCTTTTTCTTTAAGTTTCAGAAGTTTTACTTTGATGTGTCTTTTATGGATTTCTTTCAGTTTATCTGTTTTGGGATTTGCTAGGCTTCTTCAATCTATAGGATTTTGGTTTTTACCAGAATTGAGAATTTTCAGCTATCATTTCTTTACTTTCTTCAGTCCTACCTTATTTTTACTCTACTTGGAAATCAATGACATTAAGGTCAGTCCTTTAATTATCACCCAATGGTCTTAGAGGCTGAGTTAGAATTTTTCAGTCCATTTTCTGGATGTGTTGGTATTAGGTAATTTTTACTGTTCAACCTTCAATTTCACTGATTCTTTACTCTTTCCTATGCATTTTGTTTTTGAGTTGATTCTTTGAGTTTTAAATATTTTTTACTGTAATTTTAATTTCCAAAAATTTTATCTGCTTGTTCTCTGTATCTTTTATTTAGCTTCTATTTATTTTCCTTTTTTATAATTAATTTTATTTTTCCCCACCACCATCCCTTGTGTCTCCCTGTCCCATTTCCTTTCCCTCCACCTTAGCCTCAGAGCCCTCAGGATGTTTGTGTTCAGTAGTTTTTGAAGGTGTTTCACATTGTTGAATGTCCAATATTTATTTTTATTGTTCTGACTTGCTTTGTTGCATATAATTTTTCAAATTCTCCCCATTTTTTGAAAATGGCTGCATTTCATTAGTTCTTGTACCCAGGTAATACTTCATGATTTTTTTTTACAGATTCATTTATTTATGCATACAAGCTGGGGTATAGGCCAGGTGTGTGTGTGTGTGTGGCGGGGTGAGAGGATTCACCAGAGACAGAGTAGAGAGTAGAACAGGCGGATCTACTGAAATACACTGCTGAGGGGAGCAGTGGGTGAGACAGGAGAGGTCTGCTGCGCCATGTGGGAAGCTCCTCGGCCAGGTATAGAACTCATTCTGCAGTGGCTCTAGATAGCTTCATAGTGCTGAGACTTAACCCATTGCGCCACCAGCGAGGCCCCTCCAAGATTATTATTATTATTATTATTTTTTTAAATATGTTGGATTTTTTTTTTTTAGATTTATTCATTTATACATACAAGCTGGGGTACAGACCAGAGGTGTGGGGCGGCGAGAGGGTTCACAAGAGACAGAGCGGGGAGCAGAACAGGCAGATCAGAAATACACTGCTGAGGGGAGCAGCGGGCGAGGCAGGAGAGGTCTGCCGCACCATGTGGGATTCTCCCCGGCCTGGCGTCGAACTCGCATCGCTGCTGCCGACAGCTCCACAGCGCAGCGCTTAACCGCTGCGCCACCAGGGATGCCCTCCAAGATTATTTTTTAAAAAGGAAAAATTTGTCATGTTTCCACATAAACAGCCACGCTCCAGTTCACCTAGTGACTGCCCCATACTATAGAAGGAAATCAGTGGATAATTACCTGTCTTTGCTGCATGTACACTCTTAACCTGTATATTTTCTTTCAGGGCTAAACCCAGTGTTTCACTTCCTCATCTAGAAAGCCTCTTTTCATCTCTTGTTCCTCCAGACTGAGCAGATAGTCCTCTCACATGATTCTATAGTGCTTAGATATAGTTCACAGAACATAGCTTATACCATTTAACTATGTATTTACTGCTGTTAAGAGGAGACAGTAATTTTCATGATTGCTGTGAGCATCTTTCATCCTGTGTCACACATTTCTAGCATGCTGTTAAGCCCTAGTAGGTGTTAATTTAGGTTTGTTGACTTATTTGAAATGCTGATGGTGACAAATGTGTGATCACAGGACACATTTCTTTTTTCAAATGTTTTCATTTCAAAGGTTTTCATGTCATTTGTTCCCTTTAGGGAAGTTATCATGGATCTGTTGAACATTTTCTATGTTTGTAATGTTGTTTCTAAATATATAGGATACCATCCATCAGTTTGAATCATATAAATTGCTGATTTTCAATTACTTTGGACCAAGAAAAATGGCAACTTCCTTTGTTGTCAATCTCATCTGTATAATTCAAGTGGTATTCACTATAAAGTGAGTACCACAGCAACTGCCACTTAATTGAAATATATTTGATATGTTAGACCAAATGGAATGAAACCAGTCATAACACTAGCTAAATTTGTACAGAGTGCATTTAGCCCTCTAATTTTCTGCACCTGAATTTTCTTCATATTTAAAATGGCAAATTTGGGCCAGCTGGGCTCCAAAATTCCATGATTCTACAATCAAATGCAATCTTGAAAGTAAAAACCAGTTTTTAATTAAGAAAGTCAAATCAAGATATTTAATGCAAAGCCAGCATTAAGCAGAAGGAAACTGTTCATCTGGAAACAGTTCAGAAGGAAACTGTAGGAAACTCTTGATTTTGGGGAAATCTGAGAGACAATTCTCACATTACTTCCAGAGCAATGCAATTGCTCTGGAAGTAATTCTGGTGTTCCATAATGAACAAGACCTGTATAACAAATTATGGTTTAGTTGATGTTTTATTGGGACTTCAACTTGGAAGACATGATTTAAAATGCACTCGAATTGTGTTCCTCCAGAGTTGCCTGGATGGGGTAGAAAAATTCAGATAGTTCTCACTCTGGTCAGCTATGCAAATCAGCATTAGAATGCCATTAAGTTCCAATTGGTAGCTCATTATGCAAATTAGGCTAGAAGTTAATTGAGTTCAAGTTGGTTTAATAACATGTAAATGCGGTGAAATGTTAGTTGAGCAATGATTGGTTGAGTTTTGATCTTGGATTATCTGTGTTGGGTGGACTTTATTTCAGCTCTTTCCCCAAAAAGGATGTGTCTGAAAATGCCTGGACATACTGGGAAATGCCTGGTTGTGCCTGAAGCCTGACCCTAAGTAAGCTCCCAACTCTGTGTTACTTATCAAGACTCAAATGACTTCAAAATGTTTCATATCTCTTGTTACCTCATAGAAGTCTTGTATGTATGCAATCGATGGAAGTGATTTTCTCGTGGTGGAACTTCTACTTACATATTTTAATTCCATTGTTAACCTAGAAGTTTTATATAGACAGAGACTGTTTGGCCTCTGCAGTCTAAACCCTCCTTTCACTCTGCACAGGATTTGCAAAAGGTAGAATCTCTACAAATAGAATAAACACTTCCTTTTGAATACTGATGAGCTGTTCTCATAATATAGTGAGAGAAAAACTGGAGAAAATGGATCATTGATAAGGATTGGGGAATAAAGAAGCAGAAGTTGAGGTGTCTCACACTTGAGGTAACCGATATTGTTACAGAATGCATTTCCATAAAAGCGGGAAGAACAGTACAGTGAACAGGTACCATTTTTCTCACCTTCATTTGCATGCAACCATCTTGGATTACAAGTCCCAGTAGGACAGGAACTAGAGTTCCTGATTAGGAGAACTGCTGGGAACTAGGGTCACAGCTGAGTGGCAAGGTAAACCTATATAATACAGGAGACTTTCTTACTCTCTTGCACCTGTAGGCTGACTTATAGCCTGGTACTGCTGGGGAGAAGACTTGGAGGAACATGGGGAGAGAGACACTCGGAAGAGATAATTGAAAGAGATAAGGAGGTAAGAATCACATGAGGAGATTATCATTGGCAGAGACAATGACAGCCATTATCTTGATTTATACTTTGATTTGTGTGCCTCTTTCTGTGCCAGGCTTGCCTATCCCCTTTCTTGGGGTTCCCAGCCAGAAGTTACCTTAGACTTGTGGTAAGCTGTTGGAACTCAGTGTCCAACTTTGCACTGACTCAGTCTGGCTAAGCATTTACCCATGATGGGACGGGTAATTTTTGTTGTTTTAATGGAAAACTATCATTAAATATATCCTTTCTTCTCTTCCCTCTCTATACACACTCATTCTATTAAAGATCTTTCACACTAAAAGTATGCTTCCTTTGCCTTTGTGTGTGCAAAAGGCCAAATCCCTTTCAGACATGCACCCCTTAGTAGTTTGGGGTCTCTGGGTGCCCCTCAGTCATGTGCAGACTATATTACCCCTCTCTTCATCTCCCATATCGTTGCTATCTTCAAACATTTTGATTTTCACTTTTGAAATCTCTCTATAATCCATTTTCTCTGTTCCCAGTGTTATTATACTGGTTCAGTTCTACATGGGAATGTAGCCGTGACCTATATTTATATTCTCAGTTCCTCCTCCATATCTCTTTGACAACTTCTTTTTATTAAATGGCCATGAGGATAAAAAAATCACGTAATTGATGTTTCTTTTCCAGATAAGGTAGTTCAAGATCTTCCATTGTAGAAAATACCCAGCCTCCTCAGGCATGGATTTCCCAAGTGCCTCTGTATCCCACCCAGACAGATCAATAACCCTTCAGTTCCTACCAGGGTCAGGACTCCACTCCCCTCACTTAGAAATTGTGAACATCCTCTGCCCTCTGACTCTTTTTTTTCTTTCTGTTCATCCAACCTCTTTAAAATAGTCTGAGGTTTTTTTTTTTTGGTATTTCTTCTTCATTTGAACTTTCCATAATTTATAGTTTTGTATTTATATGACAATTGATAAATCCTAAGACTATGAACTCCATGCAGAAAAGCACTGAGCTTTGAACACTGAGCACTCTTTGCTCAGTCATATGTATCTACATTGTTAATTCCTCTTCAGAATGTGACCGTAGATTCAATAGTGTGTAAGTTATCAGTTGGATTTGTTGAACTTCCAGTCATTCAGTGGCCTCTTATCCTTCACTATAGTTACCCTGACTCAAAGGACACTATTTTAATTCTTGTTTCTTGTCAGTATTGCATCAGTTTTTCATTACTCATTATGTTTAATCACCAAGCATTCTAGTAAAAAGATAATATCATTTTTCCAATTTAAAAATTATCTTGATAATAAACTACGAAAATCTTACTGTGTGTCATATATTTAGGGATTGGCATAACTTATACAATTCTTTTCTATTTTTTTCTGCTGAATTAGATAATTGTATGTAGACTTTCAAGCTACCAACTGATGATTCAAAACTATTTCATAACAAAAAAATGATTAATTTAAGTAATATTGGGGGAAAAACTTGATTGTGTTAAAACAATGTATTACTGATGGGCTAGTATAACTAGTGCATCTCCTGAATCAGGGTCTCCAAGGGGACATAAAATCTTCATGCTGATGCAGTTTTGATGCTCATGTTGTCAGATTTCAAGTATAATGAATGCCATCAAAAAGTCTTTTATAGTGAAATATCGTATTGATTTATTTCCAACATAACCAAAAGGGATTTCTGATCAATTCGGGTTAACTGAGAAAACTAAGCAAAAAATGAATTCTCTGCCATCTGGCAGGTTTCTCAGTTCAGAGTTGTTCAGGGTAGTAGCCTGACAGGCATGATGCCCACGATGAAAGCGTAGCTCTTGAATAGAAGATAAACACACACTCTCATCCCGACTTTTGTTCTCAGATATCAAAGCAAATTAGGGACAAAAGATGTAATTCCATGGCAATGGGGACTGAAAATCATGGATTTCAATTAAGAAACTGCTTTTGAAATAGTAGGCTTGAAATACAGAGAAATTTTCATGTTTGGAGTCACTCGTATCGCTTCTCGGCCTTTTGGCTAAGATCTCGGCCTTTGGCTAAGATAAAGTGTGGAGTCACTTGTGTCTAATTTTGCCTTCATTCATGGTGATTCAGCTCTAATCTTACAAATTACTATCCGCATGATCTTAAGCAGGAACATTTGGGGTAATGGTGAGAAATTTTAAGCTTTTGTTGTGGGATTTTTCAAATATATGCAAAAGTATCTGAACTTCCTGACCACAAGACCATTATCTGACAAAAAATAATGAGTAATAATTCTTTAATATCATCATTTTTTGTCTGTTTTCACATTTCTCTAATTGGATATTTCAGTTTCACTTCAATTAATATCCAAATGAAGGTCCACATTTGATTGCTTGAGACTTTTCTGTTTCCTCTACAACAAATTTTCTGTAAAAGAGACTCGGTAATTTGTAGACTTTCCCACTGTCCGGATTTTCAACCCCATGGGATTATTAACACATTCCTCTATTCCCTATAGCTCCTGAAAATTGATAGAATAGATTTTTATCAGATTCAGACTTGATGTTGTTATTTTCTTTATGACTAAACTATTTCACGGTGGAGTTCTTCTGATGGGGGCACATATTGTCTGGGTCTTTCTATTTCTCTTTGATGTTTATCAGCCATAAATAATCTTGGTTTAGATTCATTAGCATCGCAAAATGTGATATTCTAATGCAGTCATACCTCATTCATTTAAAGCCAAGATGATTCATTCAAGAAAGAAACTTACCCATATTAATTTAAGATTTATCCTGATGTAAAGATTTTATAAGAAAGGTTGATAATTGCTCGCTTCCCTCTTTGTAAAAACCAATTTTAAAATTAGAAGTTTTCTCCTTAGTGCATATCTAAGGTTGATAATTGAGTTCAGATTTCCCCTCCCTTTTTCAGAAGTATTATTAATCATACTAATGTGGTTAATAATATTTAATGTGTTCCAATCCATCACAGTGATTATCTTTGCTGATGTTCAAATTATTCCATTTTTGACCAGTGAGAGTTCATTTTAGTTCCTGAGTCTTTTTGAAAAGACCCTAGCATCTTGACAGTTTCCTTGCTTTCTGGTATAGCAAGATGTTCCAGCCTTATCTTATACCTTGGAAGCAGTACATTTCTCATGGAGCCCTACTTTCCTTAGTGAGAAATGTTGTTCAAAGACTGCAATATAAAATGTCATTATTACTGTGTTTCTAGGCCTTTTCAATGTACAGAAGTAGGAATTGTTTTTTTAAAGATGAGTCATGAGTTTGCACTGATATTTCCAGTTCAAAATGGATATCAGTGTTCTCACTTAGTCTCATTAGTCTTGTCTTCTTTCAACCATTCTGAAAAAATCTCAATTTGTAACACGAAGTAGATACTTATTTGAGTTATCCCATAAAAGCAGAACAAAACTACTGCTAGCACCATCATAGAAATCTTTTTAGAATTTTGTAGGTTTTCTTCTTTTTGTCCTTCTCATATAGTCTACTATGGAGATAGCGTTGAAATTTTGTGTTTTAAAGCAGAACATAGCTGCTTGTTGAGTGGTTATGTTGCCAACAGGATATACAGATTCATTTGTTTTGCTTGCTTTTGATTTTTAAGAATTTCTCTTAGAAACGCGTTTAAATTTGTTTGGTAAGTTATAAAATCATCACATAGTTCCAAAGTCAAATTTGTGAAAGATATATTCAAAGAAATCTAGCTATTATTTGTCCTATTTAGCCTTCTTTTCCTCCCTCCTTCTATAGGTTCTATTCTTGGGTGATACACTTTAAAAAAGTTAATAAATAATAATTAAGAAACTGTTTTTCAAGCAAAGCACTCTACCAGTTTTGTTTAGTAACCTCTGATCATGATTTACAATCATCTTATCTGAAATAAAAAGTAGAAGCTGGTGGCAGGCCAATGTTTTTAGATGTTTGCTTTTTATTCTTAAAAGCAATTTATTTTGCTTTTACGACATGGAAATTGAAAACACTAAGGAGAAAAAAAGATAATCCATAATCTCATCATTTGGTATAGCCAGCATTTGTTTCCTTCTAGCTTTTTCTATCCTACTGACTTTTTAAATTAGAAATGCCATTGCATTTACGATTTTATGTTTTACTTCTTATTTAGAATTATATTCTGAGTAATTATCTGTGTTTTTTTAAATTTGTGTTTTAGGGCTGCAAAGTATCTTATTTTCATTCATCTGTTCAACATATTTATGGAGCTACTTCTGTGTGGGAGGCTCTGTGATAGGCACAGGGAAAACAATAGGAAATAGAATGAAGAAACTCCGGCTTGATGAGGCTTACTTATTACACACACACACACACACACACACACACACACACACACACACACACACACACACACCCTTTATTAGCATAGTGAGCGTTGAGTATTTTAGTTTTATGTATACAATTACTTGCCATATTCTGATGAACATCCTGGTACTTAGGTCTCTATACCTGTCACTTAGGTTAGGTCCCAGGAGTAGAATCATTTTATAAAACTCTAGTGATAGAGCTATTAATGTCTAACATATTCTAACTGAGGAACTGTCAACGATTCAGGATGGTGAGTTGCTAAGAAAATATCAATAGTATCTATTTTGGACAGTTTTATGTAGAGAGTGGCTGTTGATAGCCTAGCTCTTCTGTTCTTTTTCTTATGATCTGGCCTCTCCTGTGCTGGGGTGGAGATTCAGATGATGAGAAGAACAGAGTATGATGTCTTGACTGTAATTCTGGGAAAACCTGTGGAACTGGGTTGTATCTCAGGGCATTGCAGAAGGAGAATAAGAGAGGGCACTGGTTGAGCTCCCTCCAGACTTTGACCAGAGAATGTCCTTCCCACTTGCCTGCATCACCGATGGGGCACGGGCCTTCTGCTTCATGACTGTTCACCCAGCCTCATATATGAAAAAGGAGGGCTTCGTTTTCATGGATTTATCGATTCCTAAGAATTACTATTCAATTAGAATTCTGACTTAAATACTGACTCTTTTATAATCATTTTATGGCTTTAGGTAAGCTTTCTACATAGTCAAGTCTCAGTTTATTCATTATAAATTAATAAATGTCCATCTCAAAAGGATTAAGTGGAATCAACAAGGATCCAGACACATATGAAGTACTTTATAAATGCCAGTTATTGATGAACATTAGGATACAAAACATTCCAATGTTCAAGTCTCCTTGACAATTACAAACATTCTAATTCTGCTCTTTGAACCAGAATATAAAATATTTTAAAGTAATTTTTTGCAGATTCCATCCTCATTTCAGTGCACACATTAATTTTGGAAGCTATTCTTCATTTCTGCTTATGTGATTGGCTTCAAATTTAATGTAGAGATCAAAGATGCAAGAACTTTGCCCCTTTGAAGTTTTCCCTGCAAAATGCAGGCCTCAAATGAAGGGTTGACCTTAGTGAGCTGGGAATTCTGAGACTCACTCCTTCCCCCAAACTCTGAAAAAATTGGCAAAATCTATCAGAATTAATTGTCAGAACTCTGAAAAACAGCCAAACTTTACAGCAACCAAGCAAATGCTTAATGAGGAAAAAGGCACCTAAAACACCATAGAAGAGCTTTGAGGCCTTATAACCTATTCTTGCAGATTCTCCTCAGGTTGGCAGTGGTATTGAAGACGGCAGCCCATGTTTCCAGTGTGTTTCCTAATTGAGATATAGAAGAACAGACCTTGTTCCCAAGGAACTGTATTTGCCTATTTTGACCTAATGGGAGCTCTGTGAAGGACTAATGCAAAGGAACAAAATTGGAACTCTCTCAGGGAGAAGAAGTAGCTACAGGAATACAGCCTATGAAGATAGTCCTCGAAGGACTATCTTAGGGCAGCAATAGACATTCTGAAAGCCCAGATGTTTAAAAGGTTCAGGGCAAGCAAGAAGTAAAAGCTAAGGTAGAATTGTAAGCTGTATGTGACCTCCCCTGCAAAGACTAGGAAGCCTGGGAAAGTCTTTGTCTTCCTCTTCTCTTTCTCCTCCTCTCCTTCTTCTCCTTGATATCTTCTCTCCCTTCCCTTCCTCTTCCTGTCACCCTCTTCTTTTTATTCCAGGCATTTAAGGCAATCTCTGCCAACAACTAACTGCTAACCTAAATGAACAAAGAGCTCAGGGACCACATACAACAAAGAACAGTGTGTTACAAAAATAGCTTAGTAAAGTCACTAAATAAACACACCACTACAAACCATGAAAAGCAGCAACAAGCCTTAAGAATCTGTTTTCTAGAGTTACCCTAGTATAATATCTAAAATATTTAGTTTTCAACAAAAGTAATTTTAAAGTATGAGAAGAAACTAGGCAATTTAATCCATTCACAAGGAAGAAATTAATAGAAATTGTCCCAGAGGAAGACCAGACATTGGAATCACATCAAATGTATGTCATGTTGATAGTATGTCCTCTCAATACAATGTGATGTAAAGGACATTCTAACTCTGTGATATCTCTTCCCCCAAATCCATACCCCCAGTACAATGAAAAATATTTAAAAACTCCAAAACTAATCTACAAAATATCTGTCCAGTACTTATCAGAAAATTCTGAGAAACTGTCACCATCTAAAGGAACCTCAGGAGATGTGATGACAGATGTAATGTGGCTTTCTGGATGGAGTCCGGGGACAGAGAAAGGATATTAGAGAAAATAAAGGAAATCTGAATAAATTATGGACATTAATAACAATGTGTCAATGTTCATTAATTGTAGCAAATGCACCCCACCAATGCAAGATGTTAATAATAGGGGAGGAGGGGAAGGGCATATGGCAGTCTCTGTAATACCTTCATAATTTTTCTGTAAATCTATAACATTATTAAAAATAAAGTTAATTAAAAAACCCAACTCCCCATTTTAATATAAAATGAAATTTATTATCAATCTCCCCATAGTTAGGGTATCTCTGCTCTTTACGGGTCATTGGTCAGTTTGGTCACGGGAAGGACAGCCAGAACAGGAATTGGAAGGAGAATCCCTTGGTTTTATTGTACATAATAGAACTTTTTATTGCACTTAATAAAACTACAAAGAATTTCCTTTTACAATGTGCAAAAAAAAAAAAAATCCTTGGGGTCCAACTTATATTAGCCAAACTGTGTTTTGGGAGACTAATTCAGTTTGTCACTAATTTGCCCAATTTTTTCTCTTTACTTGTATAGGACAACTTAAAAGTAGCATTTCTTTTAAGAAATTTTATCCCTCACCTTGGATCAAAGGGTGAAAACATGGTTTCTGTCATTACAGTAGATTTTAGCAGTTGATGAAACCACTGACTTAAAAAAAATTAGGGTATATGATAGCAAAATGTGTTATACTACAGTCTTAGTAACCATCCCATTAGGAAAATAAAAATTCACTCCAGTGGTTTAACAAAAGAGAAAGAGGCAGGCATGGGTGTGGACTTGAGTAAGTGACTCAAAAAAAAAAGGGGAAAGCCACCTCCCAGCAGGAAGCTGTTTCCATCCCAAGGCCTGAAAGATGAATGGAGGGAAGGGACTTAATGGTTTCATGGGGGAGGGATCATCTAAGTACCAGCCTCTTCTGAGGGACTATGGCCCTGAAGCACAGTGAGTGAGACCCTGACCTTCTCCCTGCCCACCTGCTGACCTGTGGGTCCCCCCATCTGGTTGAGTGCAACCAGAGATTGCAAGCATAAAGGTACTGAAGCCACATGATGGGCACCCTAGTACTCACCCTCTTGGGACAATGAAGATGAATGCAGGAGGCAGGTGAAGGACATGTTACTGGAAATTTCAGTGTACACATGAAACTTAATAAGACATGTGATGCTCAGCTCTCTTCACTAACCACTGTCTCAAAGTAACAGGAGCACTTTCCACTAGCCACTCTCCTAACACCTAGACTCTAGCCTCTAGTCCGTTCTCCACAAAAGGAAGCAGGAGGTCTTGTAGGATGACTGATTCCATGTCTGTAGCTGGGAGAAATCAGCATGAACCTGGAAAACTCAGCAGCAAAGGTCTTGGCCAAAAGCACAAAGGAAACAACTTCCAGAGATGCACTGGCCATGAGGGGTAATTTCAGCCTTAAAAATAATTATGGCAATGGTGGTCAGGAGCAAGGCTCATCCTTAAATACAATATACTTGTAGTCAGACTCAGAAAAATTATAAAAATAACACAGATGTGTAGTTATTATCAAAAGAAGGATGAATATGATGAAATTATTTCAATTATTTCATGGATTTGAATAATTGGTGATGTTAAAATGTATAGGTTTCTTAATTCTAAGTCTACTTATAAGAATGAACATGCACTTAATTTTATCTATGTAAGAAAGAACAGACACAAAGAACTGTAAACTTGCCAAGCCAACGAAGAAAAAAGTAGGTACTATTGCCTCAACCAGGAAGGATTAGTTAACTTCTGCCCACCCACCATTAGCAGGACACCGTGTGCCAAAATGTTAAATTATTTAAATATCTCAAGGAATAACCAACCAGACTCAATTCTCTTACCAGGAAATGGAACCTCTCTATGGCCCTAACAATCATATCATACTGATGGGAAAGATACATATGTTTTTAATAATTTGTGAAGACTACATTAACATGGCATCCTGAAGACTGTTCTCTGGACAATGCACCATGAACCAAGAAATATTTTTAAAGTTCCAATTGGGCATATATTAACTCCCTGTGCTAATAGACAACAAACCTGGTATGAAACAACAAACATTTGTTCTCTGCTGTTCTCTAGGCCAGAAGTCTGAAATCCAGGAGTTGGCAAAACCATACTCACGCCCAATATTCTAGGGAGGATTCCCAAGTCTACTTCAGGGCTGGGGGTGGGGCTCCACATGATCCTTGGCTTAGGGCTACATCACTCAACCTCGGCCCTGTGGTCACATACCCCCTCTTCCTTTTGTCAAACCTCTGAGTTTTTCTTCTAAGAACACTTGTTATTGCATTTAGGAGTCACCCAACTAATCCAGGGTGAACTCTCATCTCAGTGTCCTTATACAAGGTGAACACATTCTAGAAGTAGGCCAGGTGATGAATGTAGTGACTCTAGTTAGCAATACTGTACTATAGATTCAATACATATTTTTAAAGATTTATTTTTAATTTATTTATGCAAAGACGAACTGGGGTGTAGGCCAGAGGTGCAGGGGGTAGGTGAGAGTATTCACCAGAGATAAAGGGGGGAGCAGAACAGGTGGAGCTACTGGCACACCCTGCTGAGGGGAGCAGTGGGCAAGACAGGAGAGGTCTGCTGCACCATGTGGGTTATGGGTGAGCTCCCTGGCCAGGGATCGAACTCATGCTTCAGTGGCTGTGGCTGGCGATAGCTTGATAGAGCTGAGACTTTAACCCCCGAGCCACTAGGAAGGCCTAGATTCAAAATTTGTTAAGAGAGTGATATCATGTTAAATACAATAGTTCTATTGAAGTTTAATTATAAAAAGGAAATGTAGGTTGATGATTCTAAGTTCCAGCTGGAATACTTTCGGGAGCAGAAGTCTTCTCCTGAATTTCCTGGCCTGAGTCGGAATTCCTTGTCTCTGGGATCTGGAAACTTGGCAGTGCAGGGGAGGAGTCAAAATTTTACTGCTTAACCACTGGGAAAGTGCTCAAATAAGTGTTTCAATAACCCCGGGAACACATAAAAATAGTAACAGAAGAAACAAGGAAATAAAGTGCATCATGGTTTTGACAGTTTAGAATAGTTTTAAGCAGAAGCAAATACATTGTGTAGTCATTAATTTGTTAATTTTTTTGATCTGCCTTGCTGAACTGATTAAAGTCACTTTAAATATTTGAGATCTGTAATTAGTCAAATCTGTAATTGAATATCAAGAAACATTGGTTTTTCTAGATTTTACATTTAAATATATTAATTTAACTGAGCATTAAACAAATAGTAATGAATATTCCACTTCATATACTCAGACCTCTTAGACTTTAAAGAATTTATTGTTTCAATTAATATTTGAGACGTTTTTCTAAAGGAAGGCGTGCTTCACTTTCCACTTCTCCTTTCTACAAAAGAGGTGAGAGAAGGTATCCCCACCTTCTTCCCGAGTCTCTTTCTAGAAGGGGTTAGGACCACTTGTCCTGCAAGTGGGAGAGCTTGGTTGGTTTCTCCTGACAGAAGGTCTCCCGGAGTAACCCATTCAAATTTTCAGTTAATTCCAGTCTTACATCTATTTCTTCTGGTTAAATCAGTTGTTCGTCATATTCAAGGCACACTATTATTACTTTAAAGAGGAATTGATTTTTATGAAATTAATATTTTACTGTCATGCCTTATTCTCTGTTTCCTGAACAAAATTCTATTTTCATGCAGAATAGTAGTAAACACCTTTACTTAAGGATATGGTTTTGGCTTTTATGTGTAATAAATTTGTTGTTTCTACCCACTCTGAGAATTAATTTTAGATTCTCTACTCAACTACTTTTTTTTTCTTTTTTTTTTATTGTTATTTATGTCTTTTACATTTTGTATTCCCCTTGGGCAGCCCACCACCAATTCACCTGTGATCCATCTCCATGGTCCCCTGTATTCTCCTTTCTTCCATTTTGTGCCCTTATCCTCCC